>OX104064.1:193324101-193358742 GCA_944474145.2 Dicrocoelium dendriticum | reverse complement strand
TGTCAGAACTCACGTGGCAATTTCTGGGTAGTTAGCGGGTGTTCTCCGAGCTGGTTGATTTGGTTTCAGACCCGCATACCCTCATCCACATCCCGAGCTACAAATGTTCTCACGGATTTCTAATGAATTCGGTTGCGACGCGCTCAAATCTGCTCATCAATGGGAGACCTATGCCAGCCGGCTATCTTCCACCCAGGAGCAACTCCACTTTCTGCATGAATGCTTGAGAAAACAAGTTCTGCCGCCATGTTTACGGTACCGTCCACCAATAAACAATCCTTTAGCTTGGAAACTCATCGAAGGACACGGACGACGCGTGTTACGTACGCTGATCACCGATGCACATAAGCGAAGGCAAGAGTATCTCCGAACCATTGACTTCCAAAAGGAGTTATGCTTATCCAACCCCGGCACAAAAACAACTAAAGAGCTTGAAAAGGCGATATCCATCAAAACTCACAACACCAAACTCTACACATAGCAGAAACTGGAAAAGAAACGAGAGAATTTCAAAACCTAAAGCAGTGAATCAAGATGATGCGTGGATTAAGCATTTATCCAGAAGAAACCTGTCGGATGTAGAAAAAGTAGTAATTGTTCGTGGCATGCAATTCAACTACAAAGACTCCAATCCCATCAATTTCCTCGCAGCGCTTGTGACAACACTGAGCTCATGCAACATCACAGCTGACGCCCAACACACGATCAGACACAATATCATTCCAGCACTGAGGCACAAAAGTGAAACCAACATGTTCAACACAACTGAACAGAAAGCGTTGCGAAACCTTAGGAAAGCTAAAGATATCGTTATCTTACCGGCTGATAAAGGACGTCTTACTGTTGTAATGGACAAAGCTGATTATAAGAAGAAAGCGCAAGAACTCCTTCAAGATATGAACACTTACCAACCATTAAACGAAGATCCCACAAAACGACTGGAAAGCAAAATTAAACGCGCCCTACAAAATCTGGAACAAATGGGACAAATTACAAAGTTAGAACACAGCAAGATGAAACCAGAGGATTCGGTGCTACCGCGATTCTACGGCCTGCCAAAAGTTCAAGAAAGTGGAGTCCCCCTCCGCCCTGTCGTGTCGTTACCTGGAGCTCCGAATTACCAACTTTCCAAGGAACTCTGGAAGAGATTGAAGTACCTGATCTCTGGCTCGGAACATTCCATACACTCTGCAGAACAATTCCTGGCTAAGCTCAGGGAAACAATAACAGAAGAGGACGAAATCATTGTTTCCTTTGACGTAACATCTTTGTTCACTTCAATCAACACCAAGCTGGCGAAGCAAACGATGGCAACACTACTAGACCAACGCGGATCCTCAAACACGAACAATAAAATAGATGCCATCCACATGATGGAGTTGTTGGATTTATGCCTCACGACACACTTCAGTTTCAAAGGCCAAACCTAAGAACAAAGAACAGGCACGCCAATGGGTTCACCGATATCTGGACTAGTGGCCGAAGCGATGATGCAAGCATTAGAGGAAACCGCACTCCCGGTCGCAAAACCTAAACTCTGGCTACGCTACGTCATCCTAAAGCGCTCGAAACTGGAAGAAACGCATCAGTTAATAAACGACGCGTTTACTGGTATCCGTTTCACTAAAGAAAAGGAAAACAATGGTCAGCTACTATTCTTGGATGTGTTAGTAAAAAGATATGCTGCTAGACAACTGGAGACAACAGTTTAACGGAAAGCGACGCATACAGACCAAATCCTGAATCATCGCAGCAATCATCCAATAGTCTACAAGCGCAGCTGCGTAACAGTTCGATTTAAAAGAGCGCAGACACATTGCAGCACTCCGCAGCTGAGGAAAGCGGAGGAAGATCATCTATTCGAAATGTTTGTACGGAATGGGTATCCTGGGAATTTCATTCTACGTTGTTTAACATCAATAAAGCGACCGACGCATGAACAAACATCAGAAACGGATAAAAAGACAATCATTCTACCATACATAAATGGTGTCTCTGAGATGGCGGCGAGACTGCTACTACCTTTCAGAATCAGAGTTGCTCACAAGCCAAAGGAAACCATCCGAGACAAGCTCTTCAATGGCAGGGACCGGCTTGGCAAAGAAGAAACAAGTGGTGTGATTTACAAAATCCATTGCAGAAATTGCAACAAATACTATGTGGGCCAGACAGGAAGAAAGCTCGGCACTAGGCTACATCAGCATAGCCTAGCCATCCGTCGACATGACCAGAACTCCCTGATGTCGGTACATATGGACGCCGAGAATCATCAGTTTGATTTGGAGAATGTCAAGATCATAGGCAGGGCAAAAAATTGAAAAGCACGCGAGTTCATCGAGGCTTGGTACTCGGGAAAGAACTCAATCATCAGACACTTAGATCTTGATACTGCCTATGAAGCACTGAGGGTTAAAACAATACTCCGCCCCAAATCAAAGAGACAAAGGAACAACATTAAGGCGGACTCTAGCTAATAGTACGCAAGAGTTGACTACACAGTCAGCTCACGTGGACCAATAGACTCCTGACGTTCGAATCAAGTGATCAATAATCACTTGGATCTGCAAGTGGCTCGCATAAATCGCACTGATGATGTCATCTAGCCTGACGATGAAACGTCTGTAACCAAATCAACCAGCTCGGAGAACACCTGCATACCCTCACTTCTTTGAAATTTTTGCCGTTAACATCACACTTTGATTGTCTGATAGGTAGCCTGTGTATTCCGCTAATTGTATGTAAGCAGCTGAGAAGAATACGCGAAGCTGCTGAATTAAGTAAATTCTGTTAAAATGTTGTTTCTTCTTGCTTTATTGAAGTTCAAAGGACAGTCAAAGTGATTGCGCTACATCTGCATTATCTCTATTGTCTGTATGCATGTAGACCCTGAACTGCCATTGATCAGCGTCCTCACCGGCTTAAACCTCGGTCGATACACCACCTCCAGGTAATCAAAGATTTCCTTGTAATGGCGGCGTTCGGCGTAGAACTTCATCTGCTTCGCCTTCTCCGTCCACCACGCATTTGAATGCGACAGAGCTCTCGGGTCAGTCACTTTCGAAGCTTGCAAAACCGACGCTTCTTTCTCAAGTCACTGAGGTCTGTCACATGCGATGTTCGTCGCATTGTTGTCATCAAACCAATCAGGCCGCTTAGAGTTTGCGCGCCCGATGGTCTCCACGGCAGCAGCTGTCACTGGTCGCGAATATGGTGCCACTGGCCGCCCGCCGCGATTTCGCACTCCACATCACACAGGCGTGCAGCCATCGCCTTCTCCAGCTCAATACGCCTCTCCGTAGTACCGAAGGAGAGAATTTAAAAGTAACGCTAGTTCATGGCAGGAGTACAGTACATAGATTTACGAAATTAGCTGTACGGTTTGGTCCGCACCCATCTGGGATCACTGCCGCACTCCGTTCCACGCAGTACACGTGTCATGGGCAGTTCACGCATGTTACCCTGGCGAAGGATGACAGTCGAGTAGCTGAGCGTGACCACTCCTTGGGTGCGTTCACGTTGATGTCATTCGCAATCAGTGCAATCCGTGTGTTCGTGATCGTCAGGCGTGAGTGGCACACAGTGAGAGCAACCGATCACCGTTTGCATTCGCTGAACCAATGTCATGCGGACCGATGACATCTGTCCACACCGCAGCATCACGCCGAACGCTCTCGTTAAAATCACCTAGCAGAAATAGTTGATCGCTCCTAAGCCCAAACCGTAATATGGAGGATAAGTGAGTGTAGAATTGGTCACGTGTATCATCAGAATAACACATGGTCGAACCGTACATGCTGATGAAAGTGGCAAACTTACCTTTTCCGAGTCGTAGACAAACAGTCATCAGTCGTGCGTTGATACCAGTGAGCTCACACACCAGCTGGTCCTTTAGGCGATCAGATAGTGAAAATCCCATCCCATATTCACGTGGGGATGAGGTGGCTTTTCCCACCCAATAAAACGTATAGTCAGCACCAGCGTCATGCAACTTACCTAGCTAAGCGAGTCAGGTCTCGCTGAGTGTTTCAGTATCGATGTTGTTGCGAGCCAGTTCCATCGCGACCAGTGCAATGTGTCGCCCTGGACGCTCAGTCGTATTCCGGTCGAGTAGAGTACGCATCTTCCAGCACCCGATGTTGAGCGTTCTGCGCGGAGGCATACCATTGCTTTGGCGGGCAAGCTTAGGAGAGCTGATGTCCTGGATTGGAAAAATTAGTGGGTTATTTTGAACGGGGACAAGGAGAGTATGTGCAGAGGAAGAAGAAAGAAGGGAAGCGCCAGCAGTACCGCGTTTTCGCTTATCCACCCCACTGTATGCAGCAGTTAAGGCGACCCTTTTTCTAAGGCTACTGCGTGACGGCCGAAGCAGTGTGGATTTATTAGTATTGGCGTAATTCGTGGTTGTGGGTTGGACTAGGATACTCCCAGGGCGCCCACACCTGACAGGAGAACGACTCGGGTCCTCAGCCAAAGCCTTCAATAAAGTATAGACCCGAAAGGAAGCGGACTGGCGCCACGAGTCAGTGAACCAACTCACGCGGAGTTGTGTCTTGGATCTTAGCTAGAAGAAGGGTGTAACCCAACTCCCACCCAGCGGTCGCCGCGTGGAGGCGTACGGAGCATGATCCCACAGCACATTAGCAGCAGCAGGTCGACGATCTGTCAGAATCTCGCTACCACAAGCTTCAGCGCACCATGGGCTCTCCTGCCACTCTTGCACTACTAACCTATCAATTATACGCAGCAGCTGGACTGAAGTAGTCGATGGTGAAGCAGGAGTCTTTGTCACCTTGGTGGATTTCACAAAAAGGTTTGAAGGCTTATACTATCGAGTTATACTTAACAAGCTGCGGAACTGCGGCATTAGTGACCCAATTATGCATTAGGCCAACAATTTTCTGCACCAACGTCGCTTGGAGGCGCGTGTTTGGGAATCGCTGTTCAATCCAATTGATGTGGAGTGCGATGTACCAAAAGGATGGTGCTATGTCCTCCTTTATCGTTGGTCTTAATAAACGACCTAGCGAGATCAATTGCTTCCGATTTCCTATTCTTCGAAGATGATATCAAGATTTGATGAGCGAGCAGGGGACCGGTCGACCACTAAGGTCCCCAACGCGATCTCAGTACGATATCTAGCTGGCCAGTTCAGATTACCCCATTATTCAACGTAGAAAAGCGTCGCCTTGTTCAACTACACCGCAGACATAACCACATGTATTGGTTTGGGGCACCCGGATTGCAGACCAGCTCCCAGGAACGCGATCTTAGTGTGCTCGCACAGAGTGACCTCAACGCTTCAAAACAGTCTGGGGCAGCTGCGAAAAGAGGTAACCAGCACTTCGGCCTGCTGCAAAGCGCATTCGGGAGATTCGACCATTCTATCTGCGCGATGATGCCCAACTCCCACATACGCCCTCACGTTACAAACACTATACAAGCTTGGCAAACTTGGTGGAAATGCGATCTATAGACGCTCAGGGCATCACAAGGCATGACAATAAGGAATGTCAAGTGTTACGCAATCCCTCTTACCACCGAAGGCTAAAGTTGCTGGGAGTTTTCGGCAGACGTTACCGAAGTCTGCGCGGCGATCTCATATTAATGTATCAAATAATGAGTGACTCCAACCACATATGCCGCCATTTGCTGAAACGTAGCCACAACATCCGGCTCAGATATAACTGTTTGAAAATCAGTGCACAATACAGCTGTCTAAAATGTCGACGGAATTACTTTTCTCTCCGGGTTTGCCAACCCTGGAACTCTCCTCCAAAATCAGTTGTTGCCGCCCCTAAGTTGAACATTTTTTAAAAAGTGATTGGATGTTGATGTTAGCTTCCAGCACTTCGTTACTTAAGCTGCGCCACTGTGGGTTAGCTTAAGCATGCCTTTTTACCGAATTTATGTGCCACATGGACCCGCGCCGCGTTACAGCTTGTACCTGGTGCTCAACCGGTATTCCGTCCCAAAAGGCCTGTCCCATACGCAGCCTTACCCTTGGTCGATGCCGAACTCCAACGTTTGGAAGACATGGGCGTCCTGGTGCCTGTGTCCTATTCCGCCTGGGCAGCGCCGATCGTCGTGGTCAAGAAGCCGAATGGATCCCTCCGCATCTGTGCCGATTTCTCCACCGGTCTCAACGCAGCACTAGAGCCAAATTGCTACCCGCTACCGATCCCAGCCGATCTCTTCACGATACTCAACGGTGGCACCTGTTTCGCTAAAATCGACCTGGCAGACGCCTACCTGCAGATCGAAGTCGCCCCTGAGTCACAAGCCCTCCTGACGATCACTACGCACCGTGGTCTTCTCCAGTACACCAGACTCCCATTTGGGTCAAGACGGCTCCAGCTATTTTCCAACAGACAATGGACGCTATGATCTCTGGTATTCCGGGTACGGCCGCGTACCTGGACGATCTACTCATTGTTGGTCGCACCCCAGAAGAGCTACGAGAGCGCCTGGCTGCAGTCCTTCAACGGGTCCAGGAGTACGGGTTCCGCCTGAAACCTGAGAAATGCCAGTTCTTCCTTCCGCCGATCAAATACCTTGGTTTCATTTTCGATGCCCATGGCCGTCATCCTGATCCTGAGAACATCAGAGCCGTTGGAGCAGATGCCTGCTCCAACGGATGTGTCACAACTGCGGTCCTACCTGGGTCTTATCAGCTACTACAGCGCCTTCCTGCCATCGCTACACGATGTTCGAGCCCCGCTCAATCGGTTGTTGCAGAAGGACGTTCCTTGGCACTGGTCCACCGCATGCGAAAAAGTTTTCGTTCGCCTGGAAGCCATGCTGAGTTCTGATCTACTGTTGACCCATTACGATCCAGCCTTACCGATTTTGGTCGCTGCTGATGCTTCTGCCTACGGGATCGGAGCAGTTCTCTCCCATCGATTCCCAGATGGCTCCGAGAAAGCTGTTATGCACGTCTCTCGCACCCTGACGCCTGCGGAGAAGAACTATGGTCAGATAGAGAAGGAAGCCCTTGCCATTGTCTTTGCCGTCACCAAGTTCCACAAGATGCTGTATGGCCGACGGTTCACGCTACTGACCGATCACAAGCCCCTACTTCCAACCTTCGGTTCAAAGAAGGGCATTCCGGCATGCTCGGCTAGTCGACTTCAGCGTTGGGCGGTCATCCTTCTTGGTTACGACTTCGAAATCCGCTACTGCCGTACCCAGGATTTTGGTCAAGCCGACGGTCTCTCCCGCCTCATTTCCAAACATGCCGCAGTAGAAGACACAGTGATTGCCGCTGTAACTGTCGAGGACGACGTTCGTTATCAACTATCGAACGCTATCCGAAGTCTCCCTATCACTGCCGCCGACATACGTCGTGCAACTGCTCAAGACCCTGTCTTGCAGAAAGCCGTCACTTACGTTCAGACGTGCTGGCCAAACACTACCTTGTCTGGTGAACTCAAACAACTGCATCAACGCCGCGACTCCCTTTCCGTGGTCGATTCCTGTCTCATGACTGCAGATCGAGTTGTCGTTCCTTCATGTCTCCGGCAAGCTGTACTCCGCCAGCTCCATTCTGCTCACCCCGGTATGAACAGAATGAAGGCAGTTGCCCGCAGTTATGTGTATTGGTCTGGCATTGACAACGACATTCAAGATTTGGTCCGTCGCTGCTCACGATGTCAACAAGCATCCAAGATGCCACCACACCAATCACCAGTTCCTTGGCAGCCGCCAGCAAAACCGTGGTCTCGAGTGCACATCGATTACGCTGGTCCCATCGATGGCATTTCCTACCTGGTCATGGTCGACGCCTATTCCAAATGGCCGGAAGTGGTCGCCGTCAACCCACCAACCGCATCCGCCACTCTGGCTTGTCTCCAACGAATTTTCAGTCAACATGACCTTCCTGAGGTCTTGGTGTCCGACAATGGTACCCAGTTTACGTCTTCCGTCTTCGAGGACTTTTGCCGCCGACACTGCACCGAACACCTCCGCTCACCGCCGTACCATCCCCAATCCAACGGTCAAGCGGAGCGATTTGTCGACACCTTCAAGAGGGCGCTTTTGAAATCTCGCGGGGAGGGGACCGTGGATGAGTGTCTTCAAGCCTTCCTGCTCTCGTACCGGTCCACACCGAACCCAGCTACGCCAGAATGCCAGTCACCAGCTGAAGCATTGATGGGCCGCAAGCTACGCACCACAAACGATGCACTCATTCCGACTGAGAAGCCACCTACTCAATCTGGTGCCTACAGCAAGCATAAAGAATTCGCCGTCGGAGCCCCAGTCTACGCTCGCGATTACCGAGCAGGTCATCCTCGCTGGATCAAAGCAACAGTGACGACCAGGCGAGGTGACATGCTTCATGATGTCTCCGTAGGTGATGACACCTGGGTTCGCCATCGTAATCAACTTCGTCCGCGCCACGAAGAAACCTCCATGCCAGCCAGCCATCCCGTGCACCTGCCGCTGCACATCCTGCTGGATACCTTTGGAATGGCTCCACAACGGGAGACCACGGTTGAAGCCGCTCAATCGACGCCGCATCTCGAGAACCCACCTTGCCGACGAACAGAAAGAATCCGGAGGTCGCCGAAATCCCTCCAGGTCAATCCTCGCCAGAAGCGGTACGTTTCCTCTTCAAAGGGAGGTGTTGCGGGCCCGTCAAAAATCCCCGCAAAAAACGCGCCAGTAACTCCGGCATAATGGCTGTGGGAAACGGAGTCCAATTTCTCCCCACAACGCAGCAGTGTTCAGCCACTCCGAGGCGCGTCCCAACTGCAAACCTTTTGACAATGCTCATTTGCAATCTACCACCTCTGCGTGGGGACTGTTTTTCTTAACTTAATAACCCATAGCACTGACTGGGATCGCCCTTTGTCGGTCGTAAAAGAGCCTACAGAGGACCACTTGTCTTTTCTTTCTCTTCGCCTCAGTTGGGAGTCGGTCGGGTCGCGTGATTGCGTGTGAATCGTTAGCTGGCCAGCCTTCGCGTCTAAGTCATTAGCGCGCGTCTATCGTACCCCCTCTTGTGTGCGTCCGTTTTCGAGGCCTCAGCGTCCATACGAACAAGTGCGGCTAAGATCGTTCCCACGCTCGTTCAATTTTCCGTCTCACCGGCTAAGCTAGCGTCATCGTAGGCGTGCTCCAACCGTGCGAGCGACAATCTTGTCACGCAATTACCTCAAGAGGCGGCGTTCCCTCAATTATAACAGCGGCGACGACTAAGGCAATCTACGCAATTATAACAGTTAATAACAGATAAAATTAACTGTGGTCCGTGTACCGATTCCTGAGGTACTCCGCATTCAACTTAGAGAGGATCTGATGCGGATTCACGCATTCTTACCTCCCAACACCAGGGTTGTGTATTCACTTTATACGTTCATCCACGTCGTGGAGGCTGGTCTAGAACACACTGCCTAAGGGCACATAACCCCAGAAATGCACATACGCGATCAGCTGCTCCCCTATTGGTTTATTCTGTACATGTCTCACTACCTGTACTCACCCTAGTTAGACACCTATCAGTTCACAGTATTTTGTTTACCAAAGGGTCGTTCTGACTCCGGCTCGTGACCTTTTTATACAAAAACTGGTGTGGAAAAATTTGATTAACCCTAGCACAAGATTACCTATGCCAAATCGCTGGAGTTTGGAGGAAAGTATGCCATAGTCCGGCCGGTCGAGTGCCTTTGAGAAGTCGAGAAAAACTACGTCAACTCACATGAAAGTGTCTACTGCTTCGGTCCAGCTGGACTTTGCTATTAGTAGATTTTTAGTGCACGATCGATTTGGTCGGAAAACATGCTCTTTTGGTGCAAGGTAGGTAATTTCTTCCAAATAGACGATTAGCGCATCAAGCATAGTGGCTTTCTATGGGGTGTTTCTGTATCACCTTATTAGCAGTCAATATGAACAACGGACGCTCCGGAAACAAACGCACGAACTACGTCCGGTACCGTCTTATGGTAGTCAATTATCGTCCACAAATGTCCACATCAGAAACTGACCTCCTTCAGACATTCACATTGATACGAGTCTTGTGACCAAACTAGAGCCATGTTGTTATCTCAGATAAATACAAATTTGTGATCTGGACGTTCGGGAACCCACAGTAAGCAGTTAAAAGAGAATCTGCAAGCATTCCGCGCTTCAGTTATGTCAGTTCACTCGTCAAATTCAGAGTCGTAACCAAACCATTTACGTACGTGTTATCATATGTGACATTCACAGTGATTCATAGATAACACCAGTCCATGGCAAAAATTAGTCTTCAATGATTCCCCATATAAGACTAACATACAAAGCAACGGATAGTGATTGGTTCAGACTTTTGTTCCGACATAATTAGGTCTATGGTTAGACAACAAATAGTTCACCGCTTGTTGTTCCCACAGATCGATCGCGGTAATGTGACCACCATAACGGAACCGATTTCATAGCGACGTGTAGCTTGATGGCTGTCCAGCCAAGGTAGATAGAAAGATTGGACAAGCTTTTGCAGGCAATTCGGATTAGAAGCTTCTGAACGCAACAGCTTCTGCTGGGGCCAGCACTGTGAAATGCAGACAATTCGATTTGTTTATGAGAACTTGATAAACTACAGTGAACCCATTAGAAACACTGACACAAAATTCCTCTTAGAAAAACCCCAGTGCACCAGTTCGCGTTCCATAATGTTCACCACAGCAGAAACAATTGCGCTCAGAAGACTCCAAACCCGTTATGCTCGCAAAAGTTTGTCCAATCTCTTTCCGAACAGCACTGAGCCTAACTGTCACGCTGATGTCGGTTCCGTCACGGTGATAATGTGACTTCAATCAATCTTCGTGAACAATCAGTGGCGAACTGTTTACTGCCTAGTCAGTGACCTACTTTTGTTGAAACAAACGTCTGAACCAGTCAGCATCCACTCCTTTGTCCGTTAACCGCATATTATTTGTACCGGCCAGGAGAGTAATCATTTATGTATTATTTAAAGTCCTCTCTGAGGCTGTGGTAAGGTCACCATATTTTATGACTACGTGTTGTGCCAAGTGTTGGCAAGAACACGTCGAATTCGCTCATGCAATCACACACTAAGACATACTAATAGAACTCGTTGAAGAATCCATATGTGGATTTTTGGATAAAGGTTCTAATGTTAACATCTGGGTGGAGTTTGTCAACAAGTTCAGTGCTCTAATCACATCCGTGTCGGAAGCCAGTCCACTAGTTTCTAGAAGAAAACCTTTATCTTCTCAGAACAGTACTGGAATATGCTCGATAACAAGACTAAGAGTACTGTAGGTGCTGAGCTAGCTCTAGTCCTGACAATTAGAGCAACTACTTGATGCAGCGTAATCATTGTACCACTTGTTCACGAGGACTACTTAACCCAACGGCAAAATCTAGAAGTAGGTTTACTGCCGAACAGGCTAAAGATGCTAAGGATGCAGCAGATGTTCTACGACTACAATATTCAAATGTGCCACCAGCTCGTGTCACATACTTGCCCCGACCAACGGACGCCGGGATTTGCTCACGTTACAATTAGTTCAGCGACTGTTGAAGAAACTGCTATAGTTGTGCACCTATAGTTCTCCCGGAATTTATGTCATTCAGTCGTAAGAGCTAGAGGTGGATGTCGCGAGGTTAACCAAGTCTAAAGCAAGATACTTTCAGAGATGCTTGGATGAACATAAAATCCATACCACGTGAAAAGAACGGTAGCCGTACATCATCCATAGACCACAACCCAGTTTTCCAAAGGTGATGGAGTCGATCAATGCTGAAACACTAGTGGGTTATCTAGAAGTATCCAAGACCACAGCAGCGGATCAATACAGCTTCCATCAACATGGGGCACAGATCACTAACCTGGTGAAAACAAGGGGTAACTTGACCGAAACAGCCGATATTGCCGGAATCGATGTCAACAGTCTAGGATTTTCCCAGATCTTTGAACGCCTGGATCACCTCCTCCATCGTCAAGAACTGCAAACCTACGGATTTGGGGACCCTATTCTTGAATGGCCAATAAACTTCAGTATTCAGCAGCGCCTACAAGTCCGAGTTCGAGGCTCAATGTCCGGTCCAAAGAAAGTGGAATGCGATGTTCCACAAGGGTCAGTGCTGAGACCACGATCATTTGTGGTTTTCAATAACGACATGGTGCATGTTACTGATCCAAATTTCTTGTTTTTCTTTGATGACATTAAGCTTTGGGGGCGACCGGTGTTCAGGGGAATCTCAATTTCCTTCAATGTGCCTTATACCTTGCCCATGAACGGTCAGATGCATCTACTCCCGTTGAACACGGATAATTGTAAAGTAGTTTACGCAGACAATTAGCTAAGTGTGGAGGACCACATCACGCAGAGTGCCCAAAGGGTGGCAGACTCTGGTGTAGTGATTCAAGATGGCCTTAGCTTTTCGAAGCGAGATGTTAAAATGCCGAAAACAGGGAATCAACACGTTGGTCTCTTACTGAGAGCGTTGTTGCGTCTTCACCCCTTCATCTTTTCACAAACGCTCAACATATATGTTAAGCCCCATATGGAGTACGCCATGCAGACCTGACAGCCTCGGCATAAAAGCGAGTTAAATGCACTCAAGAACCCACCGTCGACAAACGAAATTTACTTTGATCGTACCACAGAAAGGAACATATCACGCCCGCCAGAAACTATATATATATATATATATATATATATATATATATATATATATATATATATATATATATATATATATATATATGTATATGTATATGGTTGGCGGCATCCGGTTTTAGATTTGCCTGTAACTGTGACCAACCACAGGACGCCTGCACCTACAGAGGGACCATGGGTGGCTTGCGCTGCACCACCCACAGCTCCATCCACACACCCATATCCAGTGTAAACCCGAGGGAATAGGACCGGGAGGCATGTGAATGGAAGACACGTTTCATCAACGGAGCCCGCCCACACTCCTTCACAGGCAAACCCAAGCACGTTGTACTTGGGGAATCAAGCGCACACAAGGCGGTGGCTGGACCGTAGTCTGCTCCACACTGAGTGCATGGAATCGCCCTTCGAGCCTAGCACGGCCACAAGGACCGTGCACCCGTCCCCTCCAGCAACGACCAACTGTCTCCCGGAAACAGTATGAACGAGGTGGTGGGTAATAGGCAGGTAGGCACCTTGTAAACATGCACATCAAGCGCAGTCACACCGGGGATATCAAGCAACAGCTATTCACTTGAAACGACAAGATGAAATAAAATAAATCGAATAATGCATACAGATACGGTGGCATAACTCTTCGCTAAATTAGCATATGAAGTAAGTTGGTTAGCAACATATCCGCGATAAGTAAGAAAAGTTCACGAGTTACTTATAAATGCTACAAACGCAACAAAGTTACCGAAGATAAGCGCAATTAGTGTAAGCAACGTGGCCAGTTAATAGAAGCGTATTCAGGTAGGTAGAACAAACCATCATCATACACGTTAGCTAGAGGTGGGGAACACCTAAGCTACTGTGCCGCAATACATAGAAAAAAGGAGAAAAATAGCAACTGGTGCAAGCTGGCTGAGCTACCGGTAACGGATGAGCATCGTTCCGGTAAGCTACCAGCCAGCTACTATGCATCAAAGAAATTATTATGCAAAATTATATAAGGCTAAATAATGAGATCGTGGTTGGAGGGAGAGGCTAAGAGGGATGGGGTGGGACAAAGATACTCACAACACGAACGCCACTGAGGTGGGCCCCTAGCCATATCAGCAAGTGTGTCCAACCAAACGTGTTCATCGTCTTTCGCACCCCAACCAGGGAGCCGAGACGCTCCAACCGAGGCCAGCTCTGAAGTGAGGGCCTTCATACCTCGCGACCAAGTCATCGCTTGGCCACCCCTCCTCTTCTTCCATCCACAACCCCGGCGCGCAAACAACGCACGTCGCGGAAGTCGTTGGGCTGGCATGCGTAACACGTGGCCGAGCCATCGGAGCCTGATGCGTGAAATAACGGTGCTGAGCGGTTCAGTTCCTTTTCCTGTGCCATAAACAAGGCGTCGAACACGCTCGTTGCTCACGCGGTGTTCCCACTAAATGTGAGCTAAATTACGAAGGCACCGGTGGTCGAACGTAACTAGCCTCTTCAGGTCCGCTGCTTTAAGCGGCCAGGTTTCGCAACCGTATAGTAGAGTCGAACATACCGCTGCATTGTTCACTCTACCCTTCAGGTCAAGAGTGATGTCGCGCCGGCGCCATAAGTGGCGAAGGTTAGCAAAAGCGCCCCGAGCTTTTGCTATACGATTCGTGATTTCATCTTCAATCCCACTTGCGCTGATACAAATTCCCAGGTAGTTGAATTTTTGAACGACTTCTAGCTGATCCCCACCAAGGGTCAGCGTAGGAGGCGGTCCAGACCAATCTTGGAGAAACGCTTTGCACTTCGAGGGTGCGAAGCAAAGCCCGAAGTGACGGACAGCTAGTGCTAATCTGTCCAGTGCCGCTTGGCACATTTGTGAGCTGTCACAGATCAGGGCAATATCATCAGCATACTCTAAATCAAGAAGTCGTTCTCCTGGGAGTAGCTCCACACCTTCTAAGTTGTGTCCTGTAAACGCGATTTCCATGACTTCGTCAACAGCGAAATTGAAGAGGAAAGATGACAGCGGGCATCCTTGTCTCACGCCGCTGGAGATATTAAATGGCGACGACCACTTTCCGTAAGCCCTCATTCTGCCCCAGCTACGCGTGTATAATGCTCGGATAATATTCACATATTTCTCGGGCACACCTTTCCTGAGTAGACAGTCCCAAAGTGCATGTCTATCCACCGAATCGAATGCACCTTTGATATCGAGAAACACGACAACGGTGGGCCGCCAATATATGTGACGGTGCTCCAACAACTGACGCAAGGTGAAGATGTGGTCAATGCAGCTACGACCTCGACGAAATCCAGCTTGCTCTTCACGAATATGGCTTTCACGAGTGCCAGTCAGTCTGTGAAGGATGATACAGGCAAGCAATTTGGAGGCGATGGAGATCAGATTGATTCCTCTATGGCTGCCGCATTCCGATCGTGAGCCTCCTTTGAAAATTGGGACTTTGATGGAGCGGCTCCAATCGGTTGGGACAGTTTCCTGCTCCCACAGTCTCACTAGTAACTCGTGTAAATCATCCACAAGAGCAGGTCCCCCGAATTTGAAGAGGGCTGGAGGAAGGTCATCAGGTCCGGCGGCTTTATTTAACTTCAACAGTTTGACCTCATGTTCGACTTCTGAGCGAGAGCGTGCATCCAAAGGAACAGCCCACGGAGCAGGGCGATCACTGGTCGGCGAGAAATCTAACAATTCCGACCGATTAAATTGCCTTTCAAAGTGCTCTGCCCAACGTTCCAGGCGTTTTGATAAGTTGTGGATAGGCTGTCCACTCTCGTCACGTATAGTTTCACTAACACCAGGTCCCCTGCTACCCGTTTCCCGTATCAGACGGAATGACTCACGATGGTTACCAAGGGCAGCGGCCATTTCCATCTCTGTTGCACGACGAGACCATCAGGATTCGCGGTCTCTTTTCAGGCTAGCACGGAGTTTTGCCCGGAGCTCTTTGCGAGTTTCATTGTGTTCGCTTCCAGCCGGAATATGCCGGCGAGCATCTATAAGTTCCAGAGACTGTGAAGAGACCCAATGTTCATGTTGGCGATTAGACATACCACACGAGGATTTGCCTGCTGCAAGTAAAGACTGTTGCATATGAGACCAGTGAGCTTCAATTGCATCCAGTGAGCGTTTATCCAACTCGGATGACAGCGTAATTTGATAGGCGTTCAGAACAGCTCGCTTCACCAGTCTGCCGATGCTAATGCGCTCACAACATCGTCGCAGGCGTCCGCCAAAGCGCATCCGCATGTCAGCACATACAAGTGCATGATCGGTGTCAACACCTGTGCTCCAAATCGAGCGACAGTTCTGGACGCAGCCTCTCCAGCGGTAACTGATAGAAATGTGATCGATCTGCGTCCATAGCTGATTCGAGACTGGTGGGCGCCAAGTCACCCTCCGGCGGGTGTTGTGTCGGAAATTAGTGCTCGCAAGAAATAAGCTAGCATCCTCACACAAATGAAGTAACCGCTCACCGTTATCATTACGGGAGCCTATACCATGTTGGCCGCCCAGATGCAGCTCATCTGCGGATAAGTTTCCAACTTGAGCGTTCAGATCCCCAGCCAGCACTACAGTGTCCGAGCTTCTTCTGTGGCGAAGGAGCTCGTTCAGTTGGCGATAGAAGTCGTCTTTTACCGAGTCATCGCTAAAGTTTGTCGGTGCATAGGCAGCGATAACGAATAGACATCTATTAGTCCCGCGCGACTTCGAAGTTTTGAACGAGCCAGCCAATCGGACCGCACACATCCGGCTACTGATTGGAATCCAATCAACCAGAGTAGCTTCAGCCCGGGGACTCAGGGCAATACGAACACCGGCTTGGCCGGTGCTCGAAGCTGCATCGTCAACGGATAGGCGCAATGAGAAAGTGCTGCTAGTGTCAACTGAAGGGGATCGCAGAATGAGTAAAGAGCTCGAGTCTTGCAGGCGGGTCTCCGATAAGCAGCAAATATCCATCGAGAGGGTCTCTAATGTTCGGGCAAGTGCTGCCTGTTGATCGATTTGAAGCAATATGCGAACATTGAGACATGCCAGTCTGAAGGAGGATCGAGGGCCCGAAATGCAAACGGATGAACTGGAATAGACCGCTTGCTTGGACATGGGCCTGTTGACAGTGCAGGAATGACGCTCTGCGTTCATCTGTGAGTTGAAACTAAAAGACAAACGACTATGGAACCAAGGTGGGGGAGGGCCGAGAATTGGGGGGTTGAAAACTGAGGGATAAAAGTGAAGCTGGAACGGGACGATAAGGGTGACAAAGCGCAATAGGGGGAATAAGAAGATGGGAAGGCTTGAGCAGTAGCATCCAAACCCCTATCCACCCTGCTCGATGCAGCAGATAGGGCACCGTTGATTATCCTCTGTGGTGGCCAGAGCATCAGAAATTTGTTTGGAGGAAGATTCATTGTATTGCGTGGGCAGGATACTGTCAGGTTGCCCAGGCCTAGACAGGAGAACGATTAGGGTTCTCAACCAAAGACTTTGGTTCAAGAATCTGGCCGCAAGGCAGCGGGTTCGGCACTGGACTACGTGGAGTCAGTCTTAAGGAATAAGGATCCGCCCTCATTCCAACCCCCAACCTGGAGGGCCAGGAGGCTGAGTTTGTCTGGCCTCTAACCATTGACCAATCTGGTATGAGTGGGTCTGAAGGTGCAAAAAAGCACCACCCAGTATAGCTCAATGGATCACAGAGGCACACAAACCATCGCACCACGGTAAGGTCCAGTCTCTGCGATGGTAGAACAAACCAAATAAAGTGGGATGAAATTTATCCAGCTTAAAAAAACCTAGTTTAAGTGTAAGTTGGTTTAGCCCAACTGCGGTGAAGAAACATCAAGAATGCAGCATCAGCCTCAGCATGGGGCATGCATATATATATATATATATATATATATATATATATATATATATATATATATATATATATATATATATATATACATAAAGAGCCTATTCTAACCACCATACTGTGACTAAAAGCACTGAAATCGCATAGTGGAAGGAATCACCATCTGTGGAGTGACATCTTCACTTAGCAGATTTTGAAACTCTCGGTGCACATTTGAAACCTTCGGAAGCTAAGCCATAACGCCACACCAAGGAGCCAGAAGCTGAAGGGCAATACATTCGATTAAAATGTTATGGGAATATTTGCTGCCTGAATCTGTCAGATGTGAAACTCCAATCTGAATAGGGTGAGTTCCGACCTCACGGTATTCATTTTTGAAGTGACTGGAAAGTACCTTAAACCATTTGCGTTACGCTTTACGCTCATCTGGTGACGACAAAACCGAAACACCGAGTGCACCAGACCCATGAAATGACGTTCGGCAGATCTACAGTTGTTAATGTGAAAACTACAGTAGGTCTAGGAATGTACGGTTTCCCTGGTTGGCATAGGTTTTCCCTGAAACTTGTATCTTTCACACAAGCCACCCTAAGGTACTTGTCAAGCTTTTGTAATTTTACCCGTGTTATGCATTCGTTCATTTGTATGTTACTGAGCAACCAAAGTATCGTAAAAGTTAGGTCGTGTTGCGTTCAAACGCAAGGAGTTATTTTGTGGTGTAAGAAGCTCTTACAGAGGTCAAGGATAACATGGCCCGGCTGCATTAGTGTTACCAGGCCTAAATTGCATTTCACAGAGCACAACAGTACCGCTAACTCGAGAGATGTTGACTTGATACATGGAAATGTAGCCGGCGCCTTGAGACAAAGGCACAAAACTGTTGACCGCCCAACTAACAGCTCCCGTGGGTCGTGTTCAAGAGCATGAACAACATCATTCGCTTCACAACTTTAACCTGCCTTAGTAATCTAGTTTGTATAATGTGGGTCATCGGGAACGGCGCACCTAATCGAAAGAATATTAGACCTGAACAGTATCGTTGTAGACAGATGGGTTTGTATGGATACTGATTTCGAACAAGAGCTAGGGATAAATATAGAAAGAGAAAATATAGCAGTTTAGGTAAAATACTACCACGTATAACGGAAAATGCACAGGACTGACCAATTGAAACGCTTAAAAATCCATAAGTATATTATACAAAAAATTAGCGAATGTATGAAAAGAGTTTGGAACCAAGAAGGGGAAAAAATAGACAATGCAGTGAAAATAAGCGCTTGATCAGAGGGATTCATCATTATTCTATCCATTCTGCAAAAACCAATGAGCCGTTAGTGCCACCAAATCCGAAAGAATTGCTCAGAACGACACGACATTCATGTGAAACCGTCCGATCAGTGTATGGAATCGCTAATGTTCCATGTCTAGGTAGAACAACTTGACGCTCAAGTGCGTCCAGGTATTTGTTGAGATTCGTCCTCTCCGGTGTACCAGCGTGACGTTCATTGCACGTTAGGACTTTTTCAACCTCTGTGGATCCAATCGGCTGGTGCAGATTTAGGTTTCCCGCCATCATTCCGCGGTTTACAGACAGAACAGAGTACACGGACTCTACCGCACCAGCACCACCAAGAAGGTGACCAAGATGACCTTTGATTGAATTCACCACGATAGGGGGACGCGTGTCAGCTCTGTGTTGCTCCGAAAAATCCACCATAAGGCGCGAAACAGCTGCCAGTTCGATAGCGTCACCTAGGGGTGTTGACGTTGCGTGGCAATTGATGTGATCGACCTGGGCAAGGTAAGCATGCAAGGGGGTTGAAGGACACCAAAAGCAAAGCAAAGCAAATTGCGTTAACCACCAACGTATCACATGCAGTTATCCCAACGGAAGAGCCGTAGCTAGGGTCTCCGAATGGGTGTGTCCATGTGGGCGACTCAAAACATTTCTGCCGCAATAAAGTGAAATAGAGCTAACAGGATATACATAATTCGATTGGGTAGTCCATTTTGAAGCACCTGTTGTGCGTATGGATTGCGACGCACAACCTTAATGTGGACCGGGATTCCCACTGAAGTGAACATTGGCCAACCCGATCACCGTGACCGCAGCCGAAGCAGAGAGATATTGAGTACCCCCACCCCCGGAAACACTGCACGCAACTACCGGTATCGAACTTAGTTGCTCTCATCAGGTAGAGATAATAGGCATTGAACCCGGAACCACTTAGGTGTTAGCCGAGTCTTCTTCTTCTCCTGGCGAAGGGCAAATGGACCACACACTTGGCACAAATTCTGAGGTCACTAGGCTCCAGAGTGGGTTCAATCCGAAGTAAACTAATTGGCATCTTCCTAATGTTGATAGATTCGCAGTATGGTCTTTAAATAGTGGTATATGATATCGGGTTAGCAAACAATAGACCCAATGAATACGGCCCAAAGGAATTAGCCCAGAACTAAATTAGTTAAGCTGTTAGTATTGAAGAAAATATATGTCCAATGTGATACTTTCCCATATACAGCCAATCGCCCAGATGAGCATGTGATTTTACAATCGTGATTCGAAGCTGTTGGTATACAATTTAGAATCCGTGGTAATAGTAGTCTTCCAAAGCGAAACGGTGCATTAGGCAGAAATGTAGGCAACAGGCAGCCATGCTTGGGTAGCAGTCTAAGTGTGCAGCCAAAAACCGCGAATAACTACCATTCTTCCAGTCGCCATCCCGCGACAGCAAAGCGGCAGATGAAGTGCCATTAGCGATGTTTCTCAAGCGTCATTTGTGTATCAGACATTTGCTGATGACGTTACTACTGTTCATTTAAGAGTAGTTCGCCTGTAATTGAACATTTTGCCACACTACTAACGTCCGATCGTTAAGGTGGGCTTCAATCGGCATAGCGGAAAGGTCTGGATGCCTTGTTTGAACGTATCAGTTTTGCAATTGAAGTAACCCACAAACTTTGAAACGAAGTTGGGGAACGATTTCTGTAACTAATGCCTCACTACCGCAGCATGGTTTATTCCACCCACTACCCAAGATTCTTACAACCCAGATTGTGAGTTTAGATAGATATTATGGGTGGGACAGCCCATGGTACGCTAAGGCTTGTAGTGGCGAGAAGCTGACAGATCGTCGACCCGATACTACTAATGTTCTGCTGCGTGATCATGCCCCGGACACATCCTCGTGGTGACCTCTAGGTGGTAGTTGGGTTGCACCATTCTTCTAGCTAAGATCCAGGACACACAACTCCGCGTGAGTTGGTTCACTGACTCATGGTGCTAGTCCGCTTCCTTTCGGGTCTATACTTAATTGAAGGTTTTGGCTGAGGACCCGAGTCGTTCTCCTGTTAGGTGTGAACACCCTGGCAGCATCATAGTCCGACCCCCAGATATGAAGTGTGTCAATAATAACAAATCCACGCTGCATCGGTCGTGGCGCAGTAGTCTTAGGAAAAGGGGGCGAAATATCTGCTGCAAACATCGGGGTGGATAAGCGAAAACACGCTACAGCTGGCGCCTTCCTTTATTCTTCTTCCCTTGCACATGCTCTCCCTGTCTCTGTTTTAACTAAACCAGGTCGTCACCACCCATAGGGTTGTCAATGCAACTGTATGCGCAAAGCGCTCAACATCGGGTGCTGGAAGGTGCGTACACTGCTCGATCTGAATACGACTGAGCGTCCCGAGCGACACACTGCACTGGTCGCGATGGAACTGGCTCACAACAACATCGATACTGAAATATTCAGCGAGACCCGACTCGCTTAGCATGGTAAGTTGTATGACGCTGGTGCTGGCTATACGTTCTATTGGGTGGGAAAAGCCACCGCATTCCCACGTGAACATATGATGGGATTTGCGTTATCCGATCGCCTAAATGACCAGCTGGTGTGTGAGCGCACTGGCATCAACGCGCGACCGATGACTGTTCGCCTACGACTCGGAAGAGGTAAGTTTGCCACTTTCATCAACATGTACGGTCCAACCATGTGTTATCCTGATGATACGCGTGACCAATTCTACACTCAGTTATCCTCCATATTACGGTTTGGGCCGAGGAGCGACCAACTATTGCTGCCAAGTGATTTCCACATGCGCGTTGGGCGTGATGCTGCGGTGTGGACAGATGTCATCGGTCCGCATGACATTGGTTCAGCGAATGCAAACGGTGATCGGCTGCTCTCACTGTGTGCCACTCACGCCTGACGATCACGAACACTCGGTTTGCACTGATTGCGAATGACATCAACGTGAACGCACCCAAGGAGTGGTCATGCTCAGCTACTCGACTATGTCATCCTACGTTAGCGTGAGATGCGCGAAATGCGCATTGACCACAAATTGGTGCGGACGAAATGGTACATCTACGCGCAAAAAGTACGTAGGGCGTGCCTGCCGTGAACCGGGGTAAGTTTAACACTCACTCGGTACTGTGACGAAGCGCACTGAGCTGGAGAAGGCGATGGCTGCACGCCTGTGTGATGTGGAGTGCATAACCGCGGCGGGCGACCAGTGGCACCACATTCGCGACAAGGTGACAGCTGCTGCCGAAGAGACCATCGGGCGCGCACATAGAAATCGGCTTGATTGGTTTGATGAGAACAATGCGATGAATGTCGCATTGGTCCGAAAAGAACGCAACAATTGCTGCACATGAGACAGACCTCAGTGACGAGAAAGAAGAGTCAGTTTCATAAAATTCGACAGTGACTGACTCGAGAGCTCCGTCGCATTAAAATGCCTGGTGGACGGAGAAGGCGAAACAGGTGGAATGCTATGCTGCACGGCGCAAACACAGGGAATTCTTTGACTGCTTGGAGCCGCTGAGGACGCTGATCGATGGTAGTTCAGGTGCGACCTGTGCACAGACTACAGAGATAATGCAGATGTGGCGTAAACACTTTGACTTTCTCTTGAACAAGTGTGCAGATATTGAGTGGCCTACACTGAAAGGCCTGAAGCAGTACGAGGTGAAGATGGGCCTGGCGGACACACAGACACTGAATGAGACGCACAGAACTCTTGCTATGCTGCGAAACAGCAAGTATGCTGGTGCCGACAGGATCGGGCCTGAAGTATTGCAACATGACGGGCCTGCGTTGGTGGATGCGCTGCACCAATTGGTGCAACGTATGTGGATTGAGGTGAGGTACCTACCGAGTTGAAGGATGTGCTGGTTCTCCCATTGTACAAGGGAAAATGGAGCAAGCAATGTTGTACGAACTATCGTGGTATCAGCTTGCTGAGTTGTGTGGGCAAGGTGATTGCCCGAATCCTGTTCAACCGCCTCGTCAGTGAGGTTGTAGAATCGAACGTGGCAGAAGAGCAAGGTGGATTCCGTTCGCGGCGCAGCACCATAGATATGGTGGTTGCGTCTCGTCAGTTGCAGGAGAACGAGACCAGCCATTGTACTCGTTGTTTGTTGATTTCACCAAAGCATTTGATATGGTGAACCGCGAGGCATTATCCGATCACGCGACGAAGCGGTAGTGCATGTCGGTACACTCCAAATGGAACACAGACAGATGATACAAACTAAATTTTGCAGAAAATGGTTATTAACCACCGGAGTAATTGGATTCGGCATTATTCTGGTGTTTCATCCTAGAGAGTTTAACGTGCACGACTAGAGCCAAGGATTTGTGGAGCGTTAAGATTGCGTGCAGTAGATGTATTCTGTAAGCGCACTAGTGTTAACGAAATCCGTTGTAAGGGTATGAACACTGATAGAATGCAGAGGTCTA
The DNA here is from genome assembly GCA_944474145.2 of Dicrocoelium dendriticum. Lineage (NCBI taxonomy): Eukaryota > Metazoa > Platyhelminthes > Trematoda > Plagiorchiida > Dicrocoeliidae > Dicrocoelium > Dicrocoelium dendriticum. Next base: position 193,335,534 of record OX104064.1, on the reverse strand, counting down.
CGAACGCCTGCATAAAAATGACTGGCACAAAACTGACTACGGGGCAGTTCAGTATTGTCTACGTGACAATAGATCACCTGGTTGTGAGTTTTCACTTTAGTTGCTGAGATCAGTATATGGTTAACTGACATTGTTTTTCGGATGTCCCTTTGGTGGATAGTAGGCGATAATGGATAATGTTGATGACGTTGAATGCATTATCGCAATTTTGCTCAGAAACCAGACTGCAGCGGCAAGTCACAATTTACCCAAACTGCAGCCGCTGAACAACCGATTTGCTTTCGGCAACAGCAATTACTGCGCCAGCTGAGTTCCAGAGAACACTTTCAATCGGAGCTGACAACACGGGCTAATGAAACTCACAATGAACACTTGGTTCATCCTGCATTTCTGGGATCCAAAAATTGATCCACGGATTTGAGTGACGTGGTACTGCGGCTAATCAAATTATATGACGATTTCAGATGGCAGCATATCTATTAGGCGACACTAATAACAATGTGTACACGAAAAGATTTCCCCCACGCCGCCGGTAATAGCAGGCATGCCGGTATCCAAATGTACGAACTCCAAGAAGATGCAGAGTTCGATGAAGATAATATGCTCTAACGTGCCTGAGTCAAAGGCAAACTCTATCAAAGATAGACTACTGGACGACATGAAACAGTGGGAATCCATATGCCGAGCAATTGGAATGCAGCCTAAACAGGCTAGCTTATGTCGTATCATCCGCCACCCCAACTCACTTCACTAAGGCGAGCCGAGACTACTTCAAGTGACATTGCAGTCCGGTAACGAAGCAGAGACAGTCCTCTTGTCAGCTCACCGTCTTCGTGATTCATCATGTGGAGTTCGCATATTCCCGGATATACCTTGGAGTGAGCGTCGACAACGAAAACAAAATCCTGGAGAATACCGCAAGCAAACTGATGAAAGATCCATCTTTGTCCATGGTGTCCCCGAAACACAGGCACCGGAAGAGTCGCAGGTCAAAGCTCATGACTTGGAAGAGTGGCGGTATATCCGCGAAGCACTATCTCTCCACGACGTAATTGCCAGCTCAACATCGAGGTTACCCATATCGCCAAACTACAAAGGAAGTGGTCCACGAGTGCTTAAAGTCTTGCTTTACTCCAAACAAATAGTTGAAACGGTGCTCGGGAATTGGCACAAGTTCCGCACCAAATTGCCATCAGAAATACGTCTGAAGGCGGTTGGAACCAGGCCACCAATGGATAAGGGAACACGAAACCAGCAAGAAGTAGTCGCGATCCCCGCTGTCTGCATTTCTGTACCGGAACACAATGAGACGCCCCAGCCGTTCGATGAAGAAGGAAAAGACAGTCTGCTGCAGATCGACTCAGGGCGCTGTAGGCTTCCCACCGTAACGGCCCCGGGAAGTTTGCAAGAGACACATCAAAAAACGTCCCTCAGCCGACCCAACAAGGGTCGGCGTAAATTCTCGGAAAACCAACGTATGTTCAAACACGCTTCTAACATCCGTAGTTCTCAATTGCCTTTATACAAACGCCCAAGGGCTTCTAAGCAAATTGGCAGAACTTCGATCTCGTCATAGCTCAATGTGTTGGGACCTCATCATGATAACTGAGACGTGGCTGAACGACATGATTAGTGACGCTGAGATCGAACTACCTGGCATGTCACTACTGCGTAACGATCGACCCACCAAGGGCGGCGGTGTAATTCTCTACTACCGTTCAGACCTTCTCATTGAGCTCATGAACGACCCTGGGATTCAAACCGCAGACTCCTTATGGTGCTGCCTACACCTAAAGCACGGCGATAAATGCTTATTGGCCATCGTATATCGTCCACCAATGTCCACTTTAGAAATGGATAAGGCCCTGTCTTCTGCTTTGAAGAATTTACTGGGACGGTCATACAGTCATGTTTTGCTGGTAGGGGACTTCAATCTGCACGGCCTAGAAACCCCAGCCACCATGAGTGAACCATTCAAAGCCGATCTACAAGAGCTAATTGCAGGATCACCGCTGTACAACCATGTCACATCCCCAACGCGATTCAGGACAGGAAACAAACCGGCCATCTTGGACCTCGTTTTCACCAATGAGGAACTGATGATTGACGTAGTAACCACATCCACTCCCTTGGGCCGCAGCGATCATGCGACACTATTGTTCCAATACTTGTGTTATGCAGATTATCCTAATGAAAGCAACGTGGAATCTTACGTCGTAACCAACTACGATAACCTGGCAGAACTCATTAGTGCTACGAGCTGGTCCTTCTTAACTGAGTGGTCCCCAGAAGTGGCATGCGGGAAATTTGTCAACAAATTCAACACGCTCGTAGCATTGGCATCTAAAACCAAAATCCCCCGACCCGACAAGGCGAAGTCGTTTCTCAGAAGCAGGATCCGGAAATGCATGGGATTGAGGGATCTGGCATGGCGCGCCCATATAGCCTCTCCGAGCGAGGATACTTGGAACACCTATATTACACAAAGAAACCACTGTGTCACACTCGTCAGGGAGGATAAGGTAAAGAGCCAACAAGATCTTGTGTCAAAGTTCTGCGTTAACCCAAAGCTACTATACAGACACATAAATAAGCTTCGCCGCGTTAAGCGCGGAATTCCGGCTCTGCGCACAGCTTTCGGATTAGCACATACGGCACAGGATGCGGCGAACGTCCTAGGACAACACTTCGGCCGCACTTTCCAGTGTGTGCAAACATCCTGCACCATATCTAGGCAACTTATTCCGCCATCAGGCCTTATCCACATTTCCTTCACAACTGCAGCTGTATTGAAGCGGTTGATGTCGTTGCGCGAATTTAGCTCCCCGGGTGCGGACGGCATTCGGCCGAAAGCGCTGAAAGTTTCCGCCACGAGCTTAGCTGAACCTTTGGCGACACTCTTTCAGCGATGCCTTAACGAGATGCACGTCCCAACGATGTGGAAGCACGGGATCATCACTCCAATCCACAAAAATGGTAGCCGTGCAGATCCAACTAATTATCGTCCGATTACCCTTCTTCCGGTAATCTCCAAGATCATGGAGTCCATTGTAGCCGAGGCCCTCATGGAGTACCTGGAGAAAAACAACATCCTCGTTCCGGAGCAGCACGGATTTCGCCAAGGCAGGTCCTGCACAACTAATTTGCTGATTGCTTGTTCAAACTGGACAGAGTCTGTGGACGCCGAAGTCGGAGTGGATGTAGCCTACTTGGACTTCTCTAAGGCATTCGACCGACTGGACCATCGGATTTTACTGAACAAGCTGCAGCATTGTGGTATCGGCAATCCTATTCTAGGATGCATAGGCGAATTTCTCGTTCAACGTCACCTGAATGTGAGAGTCCGAAATACCCTGTCGGAACCAATCGAAGTTCAGTGTGGCGTACCTCAGGGTTCGGTACTCGGGCCTCGCTTGTTCATTGTTTTCATAAATGATCTTGCAGCTGCACTATCTTCCAACTTTCTGCTGTTTGCAGATGACCTAAAGATATGGCGTGCCATAGCTTCAGGAGAGGATCACACAGCCTTGCAGGATGATTTGGACAAAGCATACAAGTGGTCAAACGAGAACATGCTACAGTTCAACACCACAAAGTGCAAAATCTTGAGCATACGCCATCAGAGTGCGTATAACTACCGCTTAGGACCTGACATTCTACAGCGGACCTCTCATGAGTGCGATCTTGGCGTGCTTGTACAAGAAGATCTTGGGTGCTTAATGCAGACCGAAAAGGCCTCCAAGAGAGCAAACCAACACTTTGGCCTTCTGCGTAGAGCGTTTGGGAAGTTTGACGCCTCAATCTTTCCGAAAATGCTTAGCGCTTTTGTTAGACCGCACACAGAATACGCTATTCAAGCGTGGCAACCATGGCAGAAGTGCCACCTCACTGCACTCGATACTGCACAACGCAGAGCGACAAAATACGTCAAAGGTCTTTCCAGCCTTCCCTACCCACTCAGGCTGAAAACTCTTAACTTATACAGTGGACGTTACCGTCGTTTGAGAGGCGATCTCATATTGGTGTACCGGATACTGAGAACCCCCAACCACACGTGTCATTCCCTTTTGAAACGTAGTCAAAACGCATCCCTAAGAGGTCATCAGTTTAAGTTGATCACACAGTACAGTCGACTGGAATGTCGACGCAATTTCTTCTCCCTCCGAGTGTCACAACCTTGGAACGCCCTTCCAGAACATGTAATTAACGCTCCCACCCTATCCCTTTTCAAAAAACGCCTTGACGAAACTCTGACACGATTGCACTATGTGATATAACGTGCGACCATCGGATGATGGTATTAGTGAACAACGAACGTGGACGGAATCCACTTAAAATTCCTATTGGATTACTTGTTTATGTGCATCTCCAATCCCCTGGTGAGTCATGCATTTCACACGTACTTTCATCGATACGATTTTTTAATTTTACGATGTTAATTCTCATCATCCTACGGGACCTGTCAAGCATTGCTTTTATACCCGTCATAAACCATTGTTCCATTGATTCTTAATGGTGATGGTATTTTTGGCTCCGATTGACCGAAATACCTTTTAAGGAATTGGCTGTTTATGGCAACTTGTTATAGCTTGCGAAAGCGAGTTACTTTGATTTGAACAAGATGGAACAATTGTACCGTCAAGTTTTATCTTGCGCAACGTTGTGACAAAATCCCGCGTTGGAATATACTTATACTGATGCACGACACCAAAGCGAAAGTGGCAAGTGACTCAAACTGACCTAAAGAAGATGTCGTTATATGAACATGAGGAACCACTCCCACTGTACTTCTCCCAAACACACTCACTTACCCCCATCAGTCAACATGGTGAGTGTGTGCTATTGGTATGAACTTACCATATAGCTTAAAAGAGATATAACCTGCATACATGTTGGAGTGTATTCTTTCCTATCCTATATTGGAGGACATTTTGTGAAACACAGCTGTGTACCTTTTGATCTGTCCCTATGCTGGAACAAACTCTCGCACAGTAGAGAAATTATATATATATATATATATATATATATATATATATATATATATATATATATATATATATATACACGCAAATTGAGCTTTGTCTAGACTTGGGCAGCAACATCCAATTTTTAGGATAGTTACTAGTGTGCTTAATTATTGTCTTGCACAATCGCGCAAATTCCTGCTCCTATTTGCATGGCCCCGCTCAGCTCCATCTGATCCAAGGAACGGGATGAGCCGGCAAATAGTGTGTCGCAGTAGCTGGAGAGTACGGTTCTGCTGCTGCATGGTCACAAAATGAGCGACTTACTCTGGTCATCTTGGCTAACAAATTCATCACTCGCAGCGCGGTATGCACTGTCGCAGAGGGAGGCAGTTCAAATGTAAATCAACCAATATGCCTTGACTAATTGTAGTTTATGTGTTCACTTGCTGTTGTTGGTTCATAAACATGCTGGATGCCTTGATGAAGACGGATAACCGGCAATTCAAATCGGTTGGTGATGAATGTAAGGTTTACATCGGATAAAGTACTCTAAAGGTTAAATGGGGCATCTTTGAAGCATACGGTGCGAATGAACTGTGACGCCCAATCTGAAATATGGCCACGACACAGGTAGGAGTGCATTTGGTCAATTCGATGAGTAGGACCGTAATTGAAGCAGATGATTGTTAGTTGTTACGCGCTCGCAATACTGCGCAACCAGGACCGGTTTCGACCATGTTTGATCTCATCAAGTGGAGATAGCAGGCGTCGAACTCAGGACCATTGGAATCTTAACCGAAACCTCTACCTCTTCGGCCAACCTGTCACGACGAGGAACGCTTGTCACAACAGTTAATGATTGAATGGACGGTCATTTTAAAGTACTTATTATGTGATCGGATTGTGACGCGCAATCGCGACTTGAACTGCGATTTCCATTGAAGTGAACGTTGATCGATTTAATCACTAGCAACGTAGCTGGAGCAAATGGGAATTGGGGTATTGCCCCTTGAAAACATTGTACTCCATGACGCAATTCGAGCTTATTTGGTCTCATCAGGAAGAAAGGGATAGTCCCAAGCGCCGAACATAACGAGTTCCCTGTGTTCTTGGCCGAGCATTGACAACCAGCCAGACATAGTTCGTTTTAGGAAGCGAAATGATGGCCAACCATACACTTCAGGTTTGTAAAGCCAAAACTGCGAGTCAGTACAATATAGGCCTAGATGCGTTCTGCTCAGTCAAGCTGGGCTCAATAGCCTACGACTAAAATATGGTAGGAGACACGGGGATGCAGAGATCGCACCTTCATCGTTCAATATATGTACTAGTGCCTGCGAACAAGCACGTGAGAAGAGAGTTCAGTCGGAAGGCGTAAGTGACATGCGTTATGTAAAACAGTGAAAGCCGAAGACAATTCTGCTGGCTACTTATAAACTGTCATAATGTACCAGAAATGTGCTAATAGGGTTATTGCGTGTAGCAGGTTTACAATCCTACCTCACTGGTTTTTCACCAATTCTATCGCTTCAAGTGGGACACTTACATAAATGGTAATTGCGCAGTTGGTTACGACAGCACTATTGTAATGTGTCATCTTCATTTTATAAGCGCTTTAGCAATTGAACCAACATAGTTTTTCACACCAACAATCAGGAAGAGGGAAGGTATTTTGTCCAAATTTGTCTTACTTGATCTATCGTGCTTATCTTTGCATCTAACAAGGCGGCCCGCATGCTCCTGTATGCCCCATCTCCGGTCGGGTCGGGTGATACAAGGGTGTATGCATCACCTACAAAGTGAAAATAAAATACAGAAAAGAGTGGCAATACCCAATGATAAAACCAATGACGTAGTAAATGGGTGTAAATGACAACCTCGTAATGAACTAGGATATGGCTATTCGAAAGTGAGAGGACAAAGAATCACACAACGTCCCAGCAAGTACGATTGCTGAGAGAGAACAGGGAGTAGTGAGGAGATTACCGGTTGGATTCGGCCTACTCCGGTTGTGAATGCAACCAAGGCTTCTCAGCAAGAAAAGTGATTGCAGCCAAATTGCAGTAAAGTTTCACATTAGTTAAAAGTGTGCTAGTTCAGCATTTGAAACCTATTGAAATGCTGAAAGTAGATGATTATTGATCAGCTCGTAAATAATACCCATGGAAGAGTAAAACACAGGGTTGCAAATAAATATCATTTCGATAATTCACATCAGGCAAATACAGGTACCGGACAGATAACGGCAACAATAGGCTGGTGAAGGCAGAAATGAGGGCGGATGGGACGATTTGAACAGATTTAGAATGTTCGTTTGATGCTCAAACCGATTTAATCAGATGACGTCGTGACAGGACTAACAGATGTGCGCAGCTAAACAACTTGTGTAAAAAAGTTAAAAATAACCAAATAATAAATGAATAAACAAAAAATATAAATAACCCGGTTTTGCGTAATACTCCGGGGAACGACTTCTCGTCAGGGTCATGACAAAGTCAAGGGTTGCACAAACGCCATATGCTTGCATAGCTCTGGCAGTGTTAGCCTGATCGCGATTGCTTCAGCAGTCGGCAAGTGGCGTTTCCTCGACCCTTTCGAGTATCGCCTCGGTACGGCATAGTAGATCTTGAAGGCATCTTTGACCAAACTTGGATGCGCATTTTGAAGAAAATGTTCAAAAATGGAAGTGTTGATACTTCTGAGCGTGCCTCTCTTCAGTGACCAGCTATCGGTACCGACAGACGCCTGGTCGTAGGTCCGAGGCACTTGGCATCACAGGTGCGAGTAAACTGGTAAACAATGTACGATTTATAAATAATCCCCATTTGAGTCAGAAGTAAGCAAATGCGCGAAGAATATTCTTTTCGATAATTCTCATCAGGCAGACATTGACCTATAAAGAGTGCGGTCTCCGCAAGAATGTGCGGGTAGGCGGCCGGGTAGGTCCATGCTACGGCATTAGAAAGTCTTAGGTTCATGAGATCGAAGGCGATATCTTCTTTAAAAGGAACAGAGAGAAACACATCCTTCTTCGAAAGCATTGCTACGAGTTTAAAGTGCTCACGGGTCCTGGTGTGCTTTTTGATGAACGGTTCTGGGCAACCATTCGAAAGTAGTGTTTCCAGAATTTGATCTTCACACGCTCGAGTGTTTCCGGACTACAAATGTCGGTGGCCCGATAATACAAACAACGCACTAAGTTCTGTTTGTACTTCAGAGGGACGAAGCTCGAAAAGTGTGTGTACTGACCAACCCATGTAAGCTTTATGGAAGACACTCCGCTCAAGTGAGCCGTCCTCGTGCCTCCTCAGCAAAACGTCCAGAAACGCCAGCTTACCTTCATTTTCCATTGCAGTAGTGAACTTCATTGAGGGATGTGCACTAACTGATAGAGCAAACGGTTGACATCAGTGTGAGAAGTAGGGGTGAAATTCTCCATACCATAGTTGTTTCAGTCCGGTATGGACATAGTTCGATTTGAGTTACATGAATAATTCCATGCACTTTAGGTAACCGAGGGCAGTAAATGAATTCTAGAATTCTGTCAGGTGATCCGGCGCTAGCGATGCAGGAAACCCCAGGATTATTTCACCATAATTTATCCAAGTAATACATGATCTATCTATTGGGTCATTTGCGTTTCACGAATTTTTCGAATGAGCTAATGGAATGAAACTGAGGAATACTGGGTGTTTCCCGCCCGAAAACACTGCACTCTACGACTAGTATCGATCTTGTTTAATCTCATCAGGTAGAAATAGCAGGCAGCATCGAACATGGAACCATCGAGATGTTAGCGGAATCGCATACACATTTAACCACAGAGTCACGATAGGCAACGCTTGACACAACGGTTAATAACCGATTAGAGGGTCGTTCGGAAGCACTAGTTGTGTGAATGGATTGCTACATCTACCTGATGAAACCAAATAAGGTCGAAACTAATCATGGAGTGCAGTGTTTTCGGACGAGCAGCACCCAATTTCCATCTGCTTCAACAATTACAGTCCCAGTGATCGATTTGACGAAGGGGGGGTCACGGTGCACATTGAAATTGCGTGTCGCAATCAAGTCACATAACGAGAGCTTAAAAATGACCCTCCAATCAACTAGTGAACTGTCATGAAAACTTTCGATGCATCTGTCACATTCCCACGGCTACTTATGCACGGCAGTTGACAAAACTTCAACAATGGGCCAACAATTCCTAATCTGACGACGCCATAAGGTAGGAATTGGGCATTTCGCAATCAGTGTGCGCGTTCAGAACAACGAGTGCCATACGTGGAGTTTAATACGACAAGTGAACCCTTCTCCTAACCATGGATGGCTATTCGGACGGAACAGATTTAGTTGGAAATAGTATCAGGGTGATTGGCAGTGTGAACACAACTATCGCACAAAGAATGACATAAGTAATTAGAGACTAAAGAGTTGTGACAGCGATGGATACTAGAAACGTAGTCCGGGTTGACAGAATTACATGAAGTATCAAAAGATAACTTTGAACGGTTATGGCCCTAAGTACCCAGAAGGTTAGAAACGTAATTTAACAGGGAATAATGCATATTAACCAAAGAGGTCAGAAAGTTAACATGACTATTTTAGAGTTGAATTATTGCTCTTCATGGTGTCCAGTGTAAGTTTATTCAGCGGAAATGTCATCCAGCCCAACTAAAGGATGACGCATGAAATAAATGTTGTTGTATGGTCAGTGAATTGGGCGTGTTGTTATTACAAAAGTCCCAAGTTTCGGTGTGCAAAGCGCAGCTCAGTTGAAGTGTGGAGCTCACTGGGACTGGTTAGACCTTTGGCGCTATGAATCCCATCCGAAATTTAGAAATCATTGCTTATGTGCCAGTTACGCCACAGCCCAGCAGCAGACTTGTTCTGGCTCGCAGGTATCCTTCTTTTTTTCCGCTGCGTTGCCGTAAGCCATCGGACAGTCTTAGAAGGATGTAACTTAAAAGTATCCCGACATTCAAGACAGTAAGATATCAGTAGTACTCCGGTACGCACTGCCGATACTTCGCTGCGGCGGAACGACCAATAGTCGCGCGTGGGCTACGGATACTGGAAGGATCGCCGGATTCTTTAAACAGCTTCGAACCCGCGCCTTCGCTTTATAAAGCAGGTTTGTGATTAGCTGAACAAATTTCAAACTGACTGATAACTCTCAAGTACGACAATTTCGTCTGATCTTGGTGGCAACCAATGGGTTGACTCCTAAATGACGGCGTTTAGGTAGTCGATCTAACCCAGGAGGTAAGAGTTACTAGTCGAAAAAGCGGTGATTTTGCGCACATCAATGGGGTGAATAAGGGAAGAAAAGTACTAATAAGTTCTCTTTCCAAGCGTAATTCTGCCGTCATCAATCGCATGTCATTTTGACATGCAGGCAGCGATCTATAGTTATACCAGATGTAAAAACGAACAGTAGCCCCTTCCACAACTCAGCAGTGTTACTTACTTGGTTGTGAGTTCACTGTATAACGTAAGTCGGTAATAGAAATACCTGATGCGACTGCTAATGAGATGCTTCATTCATTTCCAATTCGGTGGCGCCAAATATAGTTGACAACCGCCTCACATCAATAAGTACACACTGCACGAACCGCAAACTGTTATACATGTAGGTTAATGGACTTCGTAAGGTAAAGCGCAGAATCCCAGCACTAATTACGGCTTCCGAGTACACGCGATTAGCTATGGAAGTAGCTGATATCTTACGGTTTAATTGTTCCCATACATTCCAGAGAGTAACACGCTCAAATACACTCCTCGTTTCCATTAGTTCACCGTCCGGTTTACCCAATATCACGTTCCCTGCAGAAGCTGTGTTGAAGATGCTGTTAGCCCTGAGTACTCACAGTTCTCCTGGCGTCGATAACATACAACCGAAGGCTTTGCAGTATAGTAGCCAGCAATCTAGCAGAGACACTGGACAATTTCTATCAGCGCTGCCCAGAGCAGAATCAACGTCCACCAATATGGAAGCGAGGGATCAGCACTGCCTTTCATAAGGTAGGTAGGCACGCTGACCGTATAAGTGGAACAACGCCTCACAAGAGTGCGACCTTGGAATTGACAGCTAAGCAAGAAAGCTGAAGGACAACGCGCGAGTGTACGCCACAAATCGTGCTTGGGACAGGCCCTGCGAGCGCGTTGCCAGGGCCCAGCCGAAAGCTGAGGAAATCGCGCATCAGACAGCATATTTGTTGACAAGGTCTGATCGGAAGCTGATGAAATCGCGCGTCAGACATCACGTGCGTTGCCATGCATCGGGTAGGAGACGTGAGTACAACCGAAGGCAGAAATGGCAATCAGCTTTGAACAATTGCAGATGCTTTTGCAGCAACAACAGCCGCAGTTTGAAGCGTCCCAGGCCAAGCTGGTCGAGATGCTAACTCAGAAACTGACAGTGCAGTAAAGCCTAGGTTTATGGACAAGTGAAAGTACACCGACC
>OX104064.1:193226527-193324012 GCA_944474145.2 Dicrocoelium dendriticum | reverse complement strand
AAGTTTCCCTGCAACTCGATCTGTCTTCTCGAATCGCTCTCTGGGCTCCCGGAATAGGCAACCCTCTAAATTGGTGACCCCGGATCCGGAACAATCTCAACGCCGGATATTTCGAACTTTTCTCCGGTGAGCTCGTTCCATTTATTTTTCATATTTTCCGGTTTTATTTTTGCATACGGTAGCCTATTTTTGCATCATTTTTTAAGCCATGGAATCTGTAGACCATAAGGTAGAGTCTATGCTTAGTGTTGTATCTCTCTCAGTTCCACCTTTTTGGGACATGGATCCTGTTTTGTGGTTCGCTCATCTTGAGGCTGAGTTTTATAACCACAGAATCACTTCCGACTACGCGAAGTATTGCAAGCTCCTGTCCTATCTCCCCAAGGAGATATCAATGCAGGTTCGTGACGTCATCATTTCTCAGACCGAAAACCGCTATGAGGCTCTCAAGGAGGCCACGATTAAGCGTGTTATGCCCTCTGAGAAAGTTCGCCTGCAGCAGCTTTTCAGGGATCTGCAACTGGGCGACAAACTGCCCTCAACCCTGCTACGAGAGATGCAGCAACTCCTTGGTTCTTCAACCATGGATGAGACTTTACTTCGCGAACTATGGCTACAACGGCTACCGGAAAACACACAAGCGATTCTCGCTACAGTGAGCTCCGTTCCGCTCACTCAACTAGCAGACTTAGCGGATCGAGTTATTGAACGATCACAGCCACAAGTCGACGCCAGCAAGATGAATGCCGTCGCGTCCCAGGGCACTTCTATCACTGGCTTACAGTCAACTATAGAAGCCCTGCAAGCACAAGTTGCGACACTTAGTCGCCAGGTCCAGCAGCTTACTATGGACCGTCGTCGTCATAGCCGATCCAAATCGCCCTGCAAACGTTCTAAGTCTAGAAACAGGCAGGCTAGCTGTTGGTACCACCAGCGTTTTGGTACCGCAGCTCGTAAATGCGTCAAACCTTGCACCTTTGCCGAGAAGCAGGGAAACTGCCCGGCCGGTCCGTAACGGCGACGGACGCGACTGGCCAACACCAAAGTCGCCTCATCCGTGTTAGGGATTTAACTTCCGGCATCGAGTTTCTAGTCGACACTGGTGCCGAAGTTAGCGTCATACCCCGTAGCTCAGATGAGGTCGTCTCGCCATCGCCGACCAAGCTGCGTGCCGCCAATGGCACACCAATCGCAACTTTCGGCGAAAAGCTGTTAACGCTCAATTTAGGCCTCCGGCGAACCTTTCGCTGGCCTTTCATAATCGCTGCTGTGCCTTTCGCCATCATAGGCATAGACTTTCTTCAACGCTTCGACCTCATCGTCGACGCTAAACGGAAGAAGCTTATCGATTCTAGGACACAGCTCAGTGTTATCGGGACTAGCGCCAACGTGGCTGCTATCACTCCCATTCGTGTCCTACCTCAAGCTTCACAGTCTTTTCTAGAACTTTTCAGCAAGCACCCTAAACTCGTTCGCGTCCTGAACGACTTGCCTCCTGTGACGTCGAACGTCATGCATTACATTTGCACTAAGGGCCCACCTGTTTCGGCCCGCCCTCGCCGACTAGCCCCGGACAAGCTCAAAGCTGCGAAGGCGGAATTCGAGCAAATGCTCGAACTGGGAATCATCCGCCCGTCTAAAAGTCCATGGGCATCACCATTACACATGGTGCCGAAGAAGTCCGGTGACTGGCGCCCCTGTGGTGACTACAGGGCACTTAACAAACTTACCGTCCCGGATAAATACCCTATCCCGCACATGCACGACTTGACCTCAGCTCTAGCTGGCAAGTCTATCTTCAGCAAAGTCGACTTAGTCCGTGCGTACCACCAGATACCTGTGGCGCCAGATGACATTGCTAAAACAGCAGTCATCACGCCATTTGGCTTATTCGAGTACCTCAGAATGCCTTTCGGCCTCAGCAACGCTGCTCAAACTTTTCAGCGTTTCATTCATGAGGTAACACGAGGACTCGAAGGCGTTTATCCCTATCTCGATGACATACTCATCGCCAGCTCTTCTGACGAGGAGCATCTTCGTCACCTCGACGCTCTCTTCCAGCGCTTAACACAGCATGGGGTTACCGTCAACCCCGATAAATGCGAGCTTGGCCAAAGCTCCATCGACTTTCTTGGCCACCGCATATCTGCCTCTGGTATCGAAGCCCTGCCAGACAAAATCCAGGCACTGAAGGACTATCCTGCTCCCAGTTCCTTCAAGCAGTTACGCCGATTCCTTGGTCTGGTCAACTATTACAGACGCTTTATACCTAACTGCGCGAGCATTGTTCAACCAATGACTGACTTGCTGCGCGGTAAACAACGCTCTTTTCATTTTGCAGACGACGCTAAATTGTCTTTCGAGAAGCTTAAAGACGCTATCTCCAACATAGCGCTTCTCGCCCATCCAGACACATCTGCGCCACTCTCCCTGACGACTGACGCATCCGACACTGCCGTCGGTGCAGTTCTTCAGCAACTCATCGACCATCGATGGATACCCCTAGGTTTCTTCTCAAAGCGCTTCCAACCTGCCGAATCGCGATACAGCACCTTCGGTAGGGAACTGTTAGCTATCTACCTAGGTATCCGACATTTCCGTCACTACCTCGAAGGTCGACATTTCACCGTCTTCACCGACCACAAGCCATTGATCTACGCAATCAATGGCGCAACAGACAAGTACTCGCCGCGGGAAACTAGACACCTAGACTACGTTTCTCAGTTTACGACAGACGTACGTCATGTCTCAGGTGCTCTCAATCCCGTCGCGGATGCGCTTTCACGCATTCAGCAGATCAGCTTATCGCCTGGCACCAACATTGATCTAGACGCTATGGCTGCTGCCCAACAAGCTGATCCCGACATCGACAAGCTACGACGCAATACCTCGTTAAAACTACGTGAAGTCCCACTAGCTTCATCTGAGGGGACCATACTTTGTGACGTGTCACAAACTTCTCCCCGACCCGTAGTTCCTACCTCAATGCGTCGACTAGTTTTCAATGCTTTACACAACCTGTCTCATCCCGGCATACGTGCTTCGCAGAAGCTCGTAACGGAACGCTTCATATGGCCCAACGTCAATCGCGATGTCCGCCTTTGGGCACGCGCATGCTTAGAGTGTCAGCGCGCCAAGGTCTACAGACACACCAAAAGCCCACTTGGCGTCTTTCCCGCTCCTGACGCTCGTTTTGCACACGTCCATGTCGATCTGGTCGGACCTTTGCCTCCATGCAAAGGCTACGTGTACCTACTCACCTGTGTCGACCGATTCACTCGTTGGCCAGAGGCGATTCCGTTAGTCAACTGCTCATCTGAGACAGTTGCGCAAGCTTTCTTAGAACGCTGGGTAGCTCAATTCGGTTGCCCAAGCGTAGTCATCACTGACAGAGGATCACACTTTGACGGATCCTTCAGCAAATTGCTCAACGTTCTTGGTTGCCAACATAACCGAATCACCGCATACCATCCCGCAGCTAATGGGATGGTAGAAAGGTTCCACCGGCAACTCAAAGCCTCACTCTGTGCCCAATCTAGCACATCCTGGCACGAAGCACTTCCGCTCGTTCGCTTAGGCATAAGAAACACGATTAAAGTGGATTTGCAAGCCACTCCATCGTCGCTAGTCTTTGGATGCACACAACGCTTACCTGGTGAACTCGTCTCACCAAAAGCGCCAACAACTTTCGACTATGGCGACTACGCAGCTCGCCTATCTCATCACATGCGACAGCTTCAGCCTGTGCAACCCAGAGCACAGAACTTGCGTACAAACGTGGACGAACGGTTAACTACTTGCACGCACGTGTTCGTTCGCACTGACAGCGTACGCCGACCACTTCAGCCTCCTTACTCTGGTCCGTACCGTGTCGTACGTAGAAGCGACAAAACGTTTACCATTGACTACAATGGTAAGACTGAAACGGTCAACGTCGATCGACTCAAGCCAGCATACCTTGACAAGTCTGACTCGCCGGTGCAACAAGCACCTTCACAGCCCGTGCCATCACAGCCGGCACCGCAAACGCAGACGAGTCAGCCCGCTCCAGCAGAACCGACGAACACAACCGACAGCACTCCTACCCGCCCTACTCTCAATCGACGCGGTAGGAAACTCAAGCCTCCAGTTCGTTTTTCAGACTTTGTCAGTACTTACTATTTTACGTAGAACGTGCCTTAGAAATTTTCTGCTCTTACTAAACGTTTTTGAAAATCCACAAAAAAAGACCAAAACGTTTTGAAACTACCAAAAAAGAGCAAAACTTTTTGAAAACCCAAAAACAGCTTTGCACGTTTTTCGCTTAACACTCTTTTGTGTATTGCTATGCATTTATGCTGCTTTTTCATTTTGCTTTCCATATACATCGTCGGTTGGTTGCACCTCGGTTTCACTTTCCGCTGGATCTCCGCACGCCAACTGGAAGTTCAACAATCTTCCTGCTCAACTGCCTACGTGAACTTTATTAACTGTCCCCCCCACAAACAGTTTTTTTACCGTTTCGACACCGTAGGGAGGACACGGGTGGGAGCCCGCTAGGGTCCGATTGCATGGTTCTCCCCCAGCAGCTGCATCGGGTTTCACAACCTGGTCTCGCAGAAGGCTGGCCCGCGACGGACAGTCCTCACGTAGATCGAAGGACTGCTTACACAGTCCCTTCTGGGAGAGGGCTATGTAGCAGTCTGGAGATTCCCCGGTTTGCTTGTGTAAAATTCTAACCAAAATTCTTTAATTGTACACTTAGGCAACCGGTGTGGTTTGTTGAACTGCTTGCTGAGTTCGAATGCTTTACTTGCTCATCGCCATTTTTGCTTGGCGCTCGCTTCGGTTGCAACGCGCGACTGCTCTGTGTGCTGTGCTTGATCTGTTCCCCTAGCTAGAGCGTCCACGGTGTCGTTCATTTATAGCTAGCTAACAGGGAATCTTTTGCTGAACCAATAAAAGTTTCCCTGCAAATTGATCCGTCTTCTGGAATCGCTCTCTGGGCTCCCGGAATAGGCAACCCTCTAAAACGATGCTCTCTGCCATCCGCTAATCGACAGGCGGAAAGCGTCACCCGACATAGCAAATCCCTTACGTTAATAAAAAGAGTATGGCAAACCTGCTACTACCGCTTTAGCGTTGTTGTTGGACTAACACGAAATAAGACGAATTGGTTCCACTCCATTTGCTTACCCCACATACAGATGGCCTAGATGTCGGGAGGTTTATAGTGAGCAAACTGATCTAGAATTCTAGAATATCCAGGTATACGATTGATATTGCACCATGGAATCACTTGTGTCAGAATTTTGCATCAAATGTACTCATCTTTGTAGAAGCTGTCATCTAAGTAAGATCTAAAGAAAGTGACTGAAAACTCGATAAACCTGCGAAATATGTTTGGTAAAATAATAATAGTAATAATAATTAATAAATCGCCAGTTGTACGCCGTAACGGCGCTTCGCTGCCACACGACCATCGCCAGTGTAGTATGATGGGCAGTTGGTATCGTGCTCAGCAGATGGACCACACGTCTATACAACTAAAAAAATAACGGAAATGATGAAATCGATGGTTGCACTACTAGCGATGCATACGTTTCATAATGTCGGTTTCAGAGTCCTTGGGCAGAAGCTTAACTAATTTACTATCTAAAAAGGAGCGTTTCAGTAAGAGTAAGCAACGAATAGGGTTGCCTGATTCTTCTCGTGAAAAAATGAGACAGCTGCACTTGGTTCGCACGAAATGGGAATTGTGGAGGCCTTACGGTGCTCGATCCACTGATAAAAACTAAGATTCCGATTGAATGGTGATAACGATAAAAACTACATCAACACCAATAAGTGTTCGTTTGCATAGTTTACCTGCTCGGCCGAACCCTATAATCTCTGCGATCGGGGACGACGAGCGTTCACACAGAGCAGCGACTTCCGGAGTCGGGGGCCACGCTTGGAGGACAATGGCACCTGCCCCTTCTGACATGACAAAGCCATCATGTCGTACATCGAAAGGGCGAGAGGCTTCAGCAGGTGCCTCGTTGAACTGAGTACAAAGAGCTCGGATGCGCGAAAAAGCAGCCAAGGCCCAGGGTACGATAACGGCCTCGCAGGCACCGGCAAGCATGAGCTCAGCCTCACCGTGTTGAACTGCACAAAGGAGGTAATGAACCAATGTCAAAATGTTATGGGGCTGAGTCACATCTGTTGAAACATGCCTAACAGAGGTTCGAGTGTATAAGACTCACTCATTCTGTATGCATCCCCAATAGAATGCAACCCGGTTGCACAGGCAGCATTCACCGACAAACATGGCCCACGCAATCCCCATAGACGGCTAATGGCTCCAGCTGGCATGTTCCCCAAGCTCCGAGTGAGCGCATATGGGCCAATGCCTTTGTACCGACGTGCGTTAATGGCTCCACTTGTTTGAGCCACTTCGTTCACGCCTTCCATTCCAACACCGAAGTGCACACCTGTTAAAACGGTTGAGGGGGAGAATATAGGGGCTTGTGATAAAGGAATATTGTTTGTGAGTTGTACCAAAGGCATACATGCATCTAGAACAGAGGTTGAATGGGTACTAATATATGCAGCTCGGCATTCAGCCGAAGGTGCTAGTAGTTGTTTGTGGTGTGCGTATAGGTACCAGGCATTGATTTGTGGTTCCAGCGAGCGGGCTTGGGGTACATTGTAAGCAACAACTGTATTCAGTGATATTCCCATTCGTTTGGTTGAGAATACTGAAAATATTTGTAGGGTAATGCCGAAAACGAACAGTGGTAGGTGTAGGAAGCTAAAGCAACCTGGTTATGACTTAAAACCAGACCAGTGATGACCATCAAATCAGCGTAGTTACTGATTGTAAACCAAAGATATTTACGGGCTAATCACACCCGTCTGTGAAAAAGAGTTATTCCACCTGAAGAACCGGGAAAAAGGCAGTTGGGAAGAAAAATTACCAGCGTATTCCGATTAGGTAATTTTGTCTTTTATGGCGTGCACAGAAGAAACAGTGACAAAGCAATAAAGCCACGAGGGTTACACGGTGAACGACAGAATCATGTTCGACTCTTGAGCAACCGGGAGGAAAACAAATTGGTAAGAATATGATTGTCGGGATTTGGAGCACCCGCCGTGTGTCTTGGATTGCGACACGCATTCTCAATCGTGGCCTCGGTTGACTTAGAAATCAGCCTCTGCCAATACGGTCACTGGGACCGTCACCGAAGTGGAGGGTTTCGATGTGGATCTATCCCATCCCTGCACTCCACGACCGACGGTTATGTCTTTGTTTAGACTCATCAGGTAGAGATAGCCGAGCTGGGAATGGAACTCGGCTCATATTGCTTGGCGGCTATCGCCATGATCACTAGGTCCTTGAGCTCCGCGAGCAGTCTGACACAGCGGTTATGAGTTGATTTTGGGGTTTTGGAGCACCCAGCGAGTGTCTTGGATTGCGATACGCAATCACAATCGTAGCGCCGGTAGAGTTTGAAGTCAGCCTCCGCCAATACGGTCACTGGGACCGTCACCGAGGTGGAGAGTTTCGGTGTGGCTCTCTCCCATCCCTGCGTTCAACGACCGACGGTTCCGTCCAGTGCTCCAAAACCCGAAAATCAACTTCTAACTGCTGTGTCAAACACTGCTTGCAGAGCTCAAGGGCCTAGTGATCAGGGCGACTGCCGCCAAGCACTATGCGCCCAGTTCTAGGCCCAGCTCGACCTGCTGAGTCTAAACAAAGACAAAACCGTCAGGATTGGAGTGCAGGGATGGGATAGAGCCACATCAAAACCCTCCAAATTGGTAAGAACTTTGAGGGTCATTTTGAAGTACAAGCCGTGTGGATGGATTGTGACACGCAACTCAAGGTTGACCGCGATTCCCATTGAAGTGAACTTTGGTCTTTCGATCTCGAGGACCGTAGCTGATGCGGATAGAAATTGGATGTTGCCCACGCGAAAACATTGTACAAATATGACGCGTTTAGATGTTATTTCATCGCATTAGATAGAGCCAGCAAGTATCGAACCCGGGACTATCGGGATGTTAGTTGTGACCGCTACCCCTAAGCCACCGCGTCACGAAGGGCAACGCTTGGCACAACGGTTAATAACGGATTTTGAGTGTCAGTTTGAAGCACACGTTGTGTGGATGGATTACGACAGGCAATCTCAAGGTTGACCGTAATTCTCACTGAAGTGAACCTTGGTCTTTCGAGCACGAGATTGCGTGTCGCAATTCATCCACATAACGTGTATATCGGAATTGAGGAGAACTTCGTGTGTGGTCCGAAAGTCTGGAATAGGGAGTGCGCTTGCAAATATGACGGCAAAACAAAGCGCAAGTAAACCCCACCTTCGCTTAATCAACTGTGGCTGAGCTATCAGGTTTACAGCCGGTTTCGGGGACGGTTAGATGAATGAATGGGCTTGCCCTCATCCTAGAGCGCCCTATACCATTTTACACGCGTGCTAGCGCATTGTACTAAGCTTTTAGCGTGGCACATTTTCGAAATCGTGTGCAGTGCTTTCAAGTTTGCGAGGCTAAGAACGCTGTTTTGGCGTCGTTGACACTCTCATTGGTCATGGGACGTTACCCAAGGGGACACCAGTTGGAAGCCCACAGCATAAGCGACAGAGAGTCCAATGAAAGTGGTCGAGCACCACCTTCTGGTCTATTTTGATGCCTATCTGAAGGAAATCTCGCTAACTTGAAAGCATTGTACGTGACTTCGAAAATGTGCCAGGCTAAAAGCTTGGTACAATGCGCTAACATGCGTGCAAAATGGTGTAGATTTATCCCAGTGCATGCAAACTGTGGGCTTGTTTACCTGGTGCTGACCTCAAGTGCAAGCAGGCATGTTTTTGCGTACTCAAGAGTAGTGTGAAGTATGTGATGCACTCGCCGATATTGGTGAAGGTGATAAGTAAAGAGAAACGAACGGAAATAAAAATGAACTTTAAACAATATGATACAGGAGAGTTGGTGGTGATTTATCTATTCTCCAACTTGAGCGATTGTTAGCGTCGTTTGACAAACAGTGGAGGGGAGCCGGGGTCAGGTGTACTCGGTAATCAGACAAAGGCAACTAGCAGATGAGCGTAAAGTGACGAGCCGATTAGGTAGTGTAAGCACAAACCGTTGTAAAACTATACACGAATAGATTAAGGAGTCGATGATTGGTAGTGAACATTGGACCGGCTAGTGTTGAAGCATCAGCAACGAGTGGGTCAGATGGTGCGAATCGAGACTAACAACGAGAGCTCGTATAGATTATCTTCCTGGTATCCACCAGAACTACACGCTTGTGCACAGCTGAATTTATCGAGTTTGAGTTTACATATACGTTGAACGACAATTGCAAGCTATCATGCGACGTCTGGAGGGTAGTAAGTCCGTTTTCATTGATCTCGCATCCACTGTATCCTATCGACAGAGTATGCGTATCTACACATTCATATTCGTTTCAATAAGACCTCAGTGGCCACTGAGCGCATGACGGAAACAGCGCTTCCATTGTAGAATATCCGATTAAGCGGTGGTAGCCGATGGGGTCACAGTGATTGCGTGTTGCGATAGTGCGATTACAGTAAAACTCCCGGAGTTGACTGGCTCTTTAATCGGATCACCTCATTAAGTTGACGGTTTTATTTTTTATAGCTTGAAAATTCACCATGTAAACCTTAGGGATCCAGACCCCTGTGTGTTGACCATCTACCCTTATTGACCAATTTGGTCCAATCCCCTGAGTAGTTGAGTTTATGAAACTTTACTGTATACAGCATGATATAATTATCCAGGGTGTAAGTGATTTTGATCGGTTATTGAAAACTGCGGTAATGTGATTATATGTGAATTGACCAAAGAGAGCTAGACGGGATAGCGGCCGATGATTATGGTACAATCATTCTAATGGCCTCATAATCCCGCAGACGTAAGGACGAAAACAAAAATATCGGAGGAAACAGGCTGATCTAACTGCGAATTCAGCATCCAAAGTACATGGTTGTAAGCATACGATGGCAAAGTATAAAGAAAATGTGTTTGCTAGGTAGACATCAACACAATACAACAGTAGTATCATCAATAGCAATAAACTTGGAATTCGGACCGATGTTTCTATGCAACACAACCAAGGTGACCTAGGAAATAGCGAATAATACGGATAGAAATGAGGGACCGAGTGTAAGGGTGACTGCACGAACTCCTTCCACACAGATGATCGGTGTAATGCGCACCCCTAGTGATTCTAAAAAGGATACAATGGTCGTCCCGTGCTTATCCAGATGTGATGTGGCCATTTGACCGTAACTGTGGCGAATATCAATGGGAAATAACGACAAACACCGTAAGCGAAGATCAGAAAAGAGTGGTTTCACTAGGTGAACAGACACGATCATAACTGTGACTTTCCTTGATCCACCTCACAAGCAGCTTCAACCCACCTATAAGCGAGCATCAGATGCACCATAAAAGCATCACATTCTCAAGTTCTTTACCGCCATTATTACCGATAGAGAGCGGCCGCTGCTATGTGTACTAAGCAGTTAACAATGACAATGAATCTATCGTATGAGCTCAAAGGGCACAAGTCGGCCACCAACTGGCCACCAATTGATCTCATTTTCCCTTGATTCTCTCAAGTGATTGATGAGGATGCTCAGAATGATGGTGTCATCTTACAGACTGTCTTTTGATTTTCTTACCTGTGATTATGAACAAAATTCCCTATTGCACATATTAAGTAGGTAGTCTGATTAAGGACTGACTACAAGTAAGCAACTAGTATCACCGCAAGACATGTCCTGTAATTTCATGACTGTAGAAGCCTGGAGATTCCCGGGTTTGCATGTGTAAAATTCTAACTAAAATTATTTCATTGTACACCTAGGCAACCGCTGTGGTTTGTTGAACGGATGGCTGAGTTCGAATGCTTGACTTGCTCATCGCCAATTTTGCTTGGCGCTCGTTTCGGTTGCAACTCGCGACTGCCCTGTGTGCTGTGACTGCTCATTTCCCCTAGCTAGAGCGTCCACGGTGTCGTTCGTTTATAGCTAGCTAACAGGGGATCTTTTACTGTATCAATAAAAGTTTCCCTGCAACTCGTCTGTGTTCTCGAATCGCTCTCTGAGCTCCTGGTAAAGGCGACCCTCTAAATTGCTGACCCCAACTCCGGAAGAATCTCAGCGCCGGATATTTGGAACTTTTCTCCAGTGAGCTCGTTCCATTAATTTTTCATATTTTGCGGTTTATTTTGCATACGGTATCCTGTTTTTTGCATCATTTTTGAGCCATGGAATCTGTAGACCCTAAGGTAGAGTATCTGCTAAGCGTTGTATCTCACTCTGTACCATGTTTTTGGGATATGGATCCTCATTTGTGGTTCGCTCATCTTGAGGCTGAGTTTTACAAACACAGAATCACTTCCGACTACGCGAAGTATAGAAAGCACCAGTCCTATCTCCCCAAAGAGATATCAATGCAGGTTCATGAAGTTATCATTTCTCAGACTGAAATCCGCTATGAGGCTCTCAAGGAGGCCACGATTAAGCGTGCTATGCCCTCTGAGAAAGTTCGTCTGCAGCAGCTTTGCAGGGATCTGCAGCTAGGCGACAAACTGCCCTCAACCCTGCTACGAGAGATGCAGCAACTCCTTGGTTCCTCAACCATGGACGAGACGCTACTTCGTGAACTATCGCTACAGCGGTTACCGGAAAACACGCAAGCGATTCTCGCTACAGTGAGCTCCGTTTCGCTCACTCAACTAGCAGATTTAGCGGATCGAGTTATTGAGCGATCACAGCCACAAGCCGATGCCAGCAAATCAATGCCGTCGCGTCCCAGGGCAGTTCTATCACTGGCTTACAGTCAAGTATGGAAGCCCTGCAAACACAAGTTGCGAGACTTAGTCGCTCAAAATCGCCCTGCAAACGTTCTAAGTCTAGCAACAGGCAAGCTAGCTGTTGGCGCCATCAGCGTTTTGTACAGCAGCTCATAAATGCGTAAAGTCTTGCAACTTCGCCGAGAAGCAGGGAAACTTCTCGGCCGGTCCGTAACGGCGACGGACGCCACCGGCCAACACCAAAGTCGCCTCATCCGCGTTAGGGATTTAACTTACGGCACCGAGTTTCTAGCCGACACAAGAGCCGAAGTTAGCGTTATACCTCATAGTCCGATAACTGCGAGCTTGTCCAAAGCTCCATCGACTTTCTTGGCCACCGCATATCTGCCTCTGATATCGAAGCTCTGGCAGACTAAATCCAGGCACTAAAGGACTATCCTGCTCCCAGTTCCTTCAAACAGTTACGCCGATTCTTTGACCTGGTCAACTATTATGGACGCTTTATTCCTAACTGCGCGAGCATTGGTCAACCAATGACTGACTTGCTCTGCGGTAAACAACGGTCTTTTCATTTTGCAGACGACGCTAGACTGTGTTTTGAGAAGTTCAAAAACGTTATCTCTAACATAGCGCTTCTCGCCCATCCGGATACATGTGCACCACTCTCCCTGACGACTGACGCATCCGACACTGCCGTCGGTGCAGTTCTTCAACAACTCGTCGACCATCGATGGATACCTCTAGGTTTCTTCTCGAAACGTTTACAACCTGCGGAATCGCGTTACAGCACCTTCGGTAGAGAACTGTTGGCTATCTACCTAGGTATCAGACATTTCCGTCAGTATCTCGAAGGTCGGCATTTTACAGTCTTCACTGACCACAAGCCATTGATCTACACAACAAGTGGCGCAACGGACAAGTATTCTCCGCTGGAAACTAGACACCTAGACCATGTTTCTCAGTTTACGACAGACGTACGACATGTCTCGGGTGCTCTCAATCCCGTCGCGGATGCGCTTTCACGCATTCAGCAGATCAGCTTATCGCCTGGCACTAACATTGATCTAGCCGCTATGGCTGCTGTCCAACAATCTGATCCCAACACAGACAAGCTACGACGCAACACCTCGTTGAAACTACGTGAAGTCCTACTAGCTTCGTCTGAGGGGACCATTCTTTGTGACGTTTCACAAACTTCTCCCCGATCCGGAGTTCCTACTTCGATGCGTCGACTAGTTTTCAATACTTTACACAACCTGTCTCATCCCGGCATACGTGCTTCGCAGAAGCTCGTAACTGAACGATTCGTATGGCCCAACGTCAATCGCGATGTCCGCCTTTGGGCACGCGCATGCTTAGAGTGTTAGCGCGCCAAGGTATACAGACACACAAAAGCCCACTTGGCGTCTTTCTCGCACCTGACTCTCGTTTCGCACACGTCCATGTCGACCTGGTCGGACCTTTGCCTCCATGCAAAGGCCACGTGTGTCTGTTCACTTGTGTCGACCGATTCACCCGTTGGCCAGAGGCGATCCCGATAGTCAACTGCTCAGCTGAGACAGTTGCACAAGCTTTCCTAGAACGCTTGGTAGCTCAATTCGGTTGCCCAAGCGTAGTCATCACTGACAGAGGATCGCACTTTGACGGATCCTTCAGCAAACTGCTCAACGTTCTTGGTTGCCAACATAACCGAATCACCGCATACCGCCCTGCAGCTAATGGGATGGTAGAAAGGTTCCACTAGCAACAAAGCATCACTCTATGCCCAATCTAGCACATCCTGGCACGAAGCACTTCCGCTCATTTTCTTAGGCACAAGAAACACGATTAAAGCGGATTTGCACGCCACTCCATCGTCGTAGTCTTTGGATGCACACAACGCTTACCTGGTGAACTCGTCTCACCAAAAGCGCCAACAACCGTCGACTATGGCGACTACGCAGCTCGCCTATCTCATCACATGCGACAGCTTCAGCCTGTGCAACCCAGAGCACAGAGCTTGAGTACCAACGTGGACGAACGCTTAACTACTTGCACGCACGTGTTCGTTCGTACTGGTAGCGTGCGCCAGCCACTTCAACCTCCTTACTCTGGTCCGTACCGTGTCGTACGCAGAAGCGACAAGACGTTTACCATTAACTACAGTGGTAAGACTGAGACGATTACCATCGATCGACTCAAGCCAGCATACCTTGACAAGTCTGACTCGCCGGTGCAACAAGCATCTTCACAGCTCGCACCGCAACCTCAGACGTGTCAGTTCGCTCCAGCAGAACCGACAACCTCAACCGACAGCACCCCTACTCGTCCTACTATCAATCGACGCGGTAGGAAGCTCAAACCTTCAGTTCGTTTTTCGGACTACGTTAGCACTCACTATTTTACATAGAACCTGCCTTTGAAATTTTCTGCCCTTACCAAACGTTTTTGAAAATCCACACAAAAGACCAAAAGGTTTTGAATCTACCAAAAAAGAACAAAACCTTTTGAAAACATAAAACAGTTTGTACGTTTTTCGCTTTACACTCTTTTGTGTATGGCTATGCATTTACGCTGCTTTTTCATTTTGCTTTCCATATACACCACCGGTTGGTTGCAACTCGGTTCCACTTTTCGCTGGATCTGCGCACGTCAACTGGAAGTGGAACGAAGTTCCTGCTCAACCGAATACGTGAACTTTATTAACTGCCCACCACAAACAGTTATTACCGTTTTGACACCGTAGGGAGGACACGGGTGGGAGCCCGCTAGGGTCCGATTGCATGGTTCTCCCCCAGCAGCTGCATCAGGTTTCACAACCTGGTCTCGCAGAAGGCTGGCCCGCGACGGACAGTCCTCACATAGATCGAAGGACTTCTTACAGGGTCCCTTCTGGGAGAGGGCTATGTAGCAGTCTGGAGATCCCCGGTTTGCATGTGTAAAATTCTAACTAAAATTATTTCATTGTACACCTAGGCAACCGCTGTGGTTTGTTGAACGGATGGCTGAGTTCGAATGCTTGACTTGCTCATCGCCATTTTTGCGTGGCGCTCGTTTCGGTTGCAACTCGCGACTGCCCTGTGTGCTGTGCATGCTCCTTTCCCCTAGCTAGAGCGTCAACGGTGTTGTTCCTTCATAGCTAGATAACAGGGGATCTTTTACTGTATCAATAAAAGTTTCTCTGCAACTCGATCTGTGTTCTCGAATCGCTCTCTGGGCTCCCGGTACAGGCGACCCTCTAAATGTCAAGCGAAAAAGAGTCAGCGTGAACCTTAGTTCGCAAAGCTCAAGGAACCAATAAGGCCTAGTTTTAAAGTCAGCAATTTTAGTTCCTGTTGTCAATTCGGTTGTTGCTTCCGTCGAAAATTGAGCTATCCAAAATTTGACCAGCAACACCTTGCCCACTTCGGTTGACAGTGGTCGGGCCAATGTGGCACGTGTCCAGGCCACCTAAATGTGGTAGGGGAAATTCGCTGCTGTAAGGAGCTAACCTAGTTGCCAACATGGTGCCACCCGACACCATAAATGTCCCACATATAGGGATGATAGGGGACTCAAAAATGCCTCAAATTCTTAAATGAATGGAACCAAACTTGAATCTTAGGAGGACGCCTATTCGAGACGCATATTTTGTGATAAGTTCTAATTACCAGATTTTATTTTGGCTATCATCCTTTTCATATTATTGGTTTATTCGCTTCATTTCTTTTAATTGCTTGGTAAGCATTCGCCGTTCTCATTGGATGTTTATCTCATGGTCTAAGTTCTGTTGACACCGTTTTCACGGCCACACTCATTCCCATGCGATTCAGCGTTTTCCATGATGGTTTGTTCCGATGTATTTTAGTAGTTTTGCTTCTGCCACTATTGGTATAAGCGAAGCAGTATTCTCATGTACACAATTCTGTCCCGGTTCGTTGTTCGTGTTCTCCTTGTGGTCATAGGGTGCGATCAGTTGGTGACGACTCCGACGAATGTAGGTAGCTCTCACTGAGTCTCCGTATATGCTACCAGAGGAAAATGCCATTGGATGTCTCAGGTACAATAATTATTCTCTAGATCTCGCGCTACGTCCATTATCTTACACAGTCATGCGTCCAATGCTGCTAATGCGGATTTCGAGACTTGTGAAACGAACAACTATCTGCACTTCCTCCCTAAGAATCATGGACTTATCGAGTGACTGTCGTCCCTGCACCAACAGTATACTATGTAGGCGCGAAGCCAATGCCGTATGATGAGACCAGTCCAGAGAGTTAATCCACGGCTGTCAGTGAACAGATTGCTAGTAAGCTTATTGATATGGCAAATACAGATTGTCTAAACAGTTATGATCTTACTTTTAGTTGAATAGATAGACAGTCCTACTTACTCGACTGCTGAGTAGCTAGGTTCCTCAGATTGGAATTTGTATGTAAGCCTACATGATTCTGACATCACGAAAAAAATTATTGTATAGGAATTGATGGTGTCCACTGTCCGACAGCATACCACCCGGCTGTCCCTAGATATGCAGAAATAATATGACGAAGGAACTAACCGAAAGTCTAGATAGTGTTGGTGCTTATGGCATTCATGTATGAGGCACTATGGATCCGGTACACCAGTTGTTGACTAACCCGACGGGTATGATAACCGTGAAATCAGTGACGCTTTGCATTTGTCCCCTTATTCACAGCTCTTAATTGCTTCGTCTAACAATGCTATCCATTTCCTATCGATTCTTCTAGAATTAGTACTAGATTCCTGCTCACATGGGTCATGAGGCGAATGGAGCATAACTGAAAATCGAATTGAATTAGGGCCTACTGAGTGCCACCATGACGATGCAGGTATTGGATCCGACTTGTGACACAACGTTCGCAGCAGCTTTGTATCATAAATATATGCAGCCATCACCGCTTTGTTCAGTTACTCTGGCTGCATATTTTTAACGATATTGTACTTCACCTTATATAAACTTAGAGACGTTAATCGCACTGGATTTCCAAGTTATGGTCGGAGTGTGTCCGCATCCTAATTTTCCCAGGCACTTGCTACAGGAAACACTTAGGCTCGCCTGCATGTCTATGGGGTTGAACGATGCTCGGAGTATTTAAGTGCTTATAGCTTCTGGCATTTGAAGCCTGTCAGAAGCAAAGGTATCCTTAAGAGTAAAATAAAGTGGATTCAGCTGGTGGCTATAAAGCTGCTTTCCGAGAAGATGAAGGTTCTCGCTGTGGGACGCAAATCGGTTAGCTCAAGGAGACTATCAGTTTGGGCACTATGACTGGCTGGATGCACTCTTCAGCAGATCTCCTGAGTCATTTGTGTCATAAAAATATTGTACCCACACTACGGTGGGATTGCGCTCATCTAACCCAAATATCACGACCGCATGCTGCCACAATTTTATATCCCAGTCGAACTTGTTGGTTCTTTCTCATGGTATATGTATTCGTTGTTTGGGATGTAATACACTGGATGACACCAGGTGTCTGAACTTACTCGCCTTTTAACTCCAATTTGGCTCGATACATCTGTACGTGGGCAATGAAGCGCGCACTTGTGGATCAAAGTTGACTGACGGAAATCAAGTTAGTAAGCTGACAAGTGAATGCAACCGAATTTCCGCAGCGCTTGTTGTCATCCAAGACGCTCTGAATCCCGGAACGTGTAGTTAGGCGCACAATCTCAACGCAGCTGCAATTGTACCGCATGATGGAATGCAGTACGTCTCAGGTACCTGGCACAGTGCCGTTTGTGTTCCATGCGACTTGGTTCGGGTATTCATGGGATTGCCAAGTAGGTATTGAAATGCAGCTTAGTTAAAATCGATACTCCGGATTGTGTAAGCAATAGCGTCTTGCGGTTCAACAATTACCACTCGGTTAATACAGTCGAACGCGCTTTATTGCCCACCATCATGCGAGAGCCATCACCTCAAAAATTTTACTTTTCGCGGATGATGTTAAAATGTGACTTGCGATCAAGGGAATGGAGGACCACAAACTCCTCCATTTGCGACCTAGATGGGACCTGGTATTGACCGGTGAGGAATGCACTGCCATTCCATGTAGGCAAGTGACACCTTGTCCACATCCGCCATAGACACGCCCATCTCTACAAAATTGGGGCGTACGATTTGTAGACAAGTTCTCAGGAATGTGACCTCGGTGTGCTGGTGCAGGATGATTCTGGTTATTCCAGACAGTTGGGATCCGTTTCAAAAGTGGTGAAAAGCACGCTGTTAACTTGCGGATGGCATACTAAAATTTGGATTCATTCATTTTGTCTATGATACACAATGCCTGCGTGGGTTTTTACGTCGAATATGCAATCCAGGCTTGTCACTCTTGGCTAAAGCGTGACCTTGCAGCGCTCGAAACTCTCCCATGGTCGAGCAACAAAATATGTTAAGATATTGTGCAACCTTCCGTACCAGCAGCGACTAAAGACACTCGAAGTGTTCAGTGGACGCTACAGGTGGCTACGTGGAGACCACATATTAGTCTACCAGATACTGAACGACCACACTTACGCACGCCGCCATCCACTGCAACTCATCCCGAACACCAACTTCAGAGGCAATAGCCTGAAACTGAGTCAACAACCCAGTCGGTTTTTCATTAAAGTTGGACGAATCTCAGCTCATGGCGATCCAGTGAATCTGCTATAAGCAGCCATCGAAGGTTTCAGTGCTTCGCTGCTTATGTGCTCAACGACAGCCTGAACGTTAATAATTCTATCCGAACGGAAGCATTATTAGCATAATTTGTAAGTGGACCAATTTAGTCGTTAACACATTTGTGAAAAGGGATAAGTATTTTAACAGAAATGGATTGGAACGATCATCTATGTTAGTGAGGGATATGATCAAAATGTCCGCCAGTGTTTTTCTTGCAGTGCAGAAACCGTTTGCTGTATCCCTCGTGATCGCGCGACATTCATTCATAATATTTTCTTTCACTTGGTCCAATGTACGCAGCCTTGTTTTGTACACTCGCCAGTTCAGATAGCCCCATAGAAAAAAATCCATGGGGTTCAAATCTGGTGAGCAAATAATCACTCCATTGATCTATGCGTCCGATCCAATGGTGACTAAATTTGCCAGTGAGGTAAACACGCACCGTTTTAGCACAATGTGCAGGTGCACCGTCCTGCTGACATCACATGCTACTGCGTGCCCATTCGGACTCCAGCTGTGAAAGCAAAAATGTCCGCAGCATTTCCAAGTATGATAATGCTAAGAAGAGATAAGGCTTTAGAACATCAAAACAACAACCCGTCGGTCACGTTTTTGGGGAAGAAATATGTGCCTACGATTCTCCGTTTTGTTAATCCAGCCCAAACCAACATTTTCACACTGTAGTGCATACTTGATGCGATATATTTTCGTGGGTTGCTGGTAACCCAAGTATAATGTTTCATTTTTCCATACAGATGGGACAGTGTCTCATCTGTAAAGATGACAGAACGAATATCCCCGTGATCCAAAAACCAGCGGCAAAATTCATGTCGCTTCTCCGGATCACAGGGGTTCAAAACCGGCGCTTGAAGTGCACGAAATCTCCGAAATTTTCGTTCCTGTAATCTCCGGTGTACCGCGTATCGGCTCGTGTCACAGTGCTGTGCGATCTGACGAATGCTGAGATCGGGACTTTTTGACACTTCACTGACTACCGCGCAAGCCAAACAATCGTTCGTGCTGATGCGAGGCGGTCCGCTTCTCCTCATGTCACACACACTCCCAGTTTGCTCGAACTTCTTCACTAGTTTAAGCACGTACCGGGCGGTAACGGGACGCATTCCTACGTTCATTACATTGTATCTTCGTGAAGTTGATGCGGCGTTTAAACCGCATTCACCGTACAGCCGAATAATCGGCGCGCGCTGAGTAACAGGCACGTTACGTGATCTCAATTGCATTGCCCGCTCGTGCTCCATTACCCCAGGCAGTGATTCAATGGTCGTGGCATGACTGGCACTGTCTAACATCGTCCTCACCTAATCCAAAACACCCGGTTCGCTGAGATGCCATCACGTGCGCACATTCACGCCGCAGTTTTGGTTGCGCGCTTCAGCTTCCCTACGCCGACGGCTGGGTAGCTGGCTGTTCGCTTTGGCCAGCGAGACACACAGATAACCATCGATCGCTCCAGTGCATACGGTTAGCCATGACCTTTGGCATTCAGCGCGAAGTTAGGTGGCAGCTAATGACCGCCGGAAACACGTTGTGCCTGTCTGTACTCATCTAGCTCGATGACCAAAACAGGCTCATGTGGCCTGTCAGTCCGTCCTACACCAGCTTACGCTTGCATTCAGTTGATCCCTGCACTAAACCACTCGTCTGCCGAGAATTCCATACGTCTTCATCAATAAGGTGGGAGAGCGATTCATGTTTCTGCACGCATAGTACGCATTTTGTGAAATGCGCTATACATTGGATGGCTATTGCATGGTGGGGACAACAACCATAAACGACCGGCGTTCACCATAAGCGAGCCACGGTAGGTGCATGAACCGCGCTTCCCATTCTAGAACGCGGTCTTTGGCTTCCGCCGCCAGACTAGCTGCACATCTGCAAGCGGAAAGGCGTGTGTGCAACTATCACCACTTTACCGTTGTAACAAGGTTGTTGATATACAAGTCTGTGGTACTGCGCCTTCTTCTATACGGCAGCGAAATCTCGACGATGCACCGGAAGGATGTGAGATATGTAGAGCGGTTTCAACAACAGTGTCTGCGACGGATTCTACGCATTATCTGGTGCGACAGAGTTGCAGACACGGAAGTGCTGCGTTGCAGTGACATGTATGCAGTGGACTGCATACTTCTGCTGCAGCACCTGAGGTGGCTGTGAGATATCTGGATTCGACGCGGTATGCAAGCAGCTCTTATATTGGCAACCTAGCGTAAGGAAGCGACCTTTTGAAAAACCGAAGTTACGTTACCAGTACATGAGTTTAACACGAACAAAGTTTAATTTCAGATGCTTGGAATCAAAGGTATTTGATCATCGCGAATGGCGTAAGCTGATCAAGAGGGCCGTTGCCCACTTGAAACAGAAAGCCCAGTTACCTACGGAGGAGATAAAGGTGTACGGAAGCGACAGGCGCCAATGGAGTCTACCCCACTGACGGCAAGCACATGGTGCTGTAGCACATGCGGTCGAGGGTTCCTGAGCTAAGCGTATCTGGAAAGCTACCAGCCTTATCACGTGGGGCCAGCATCCAAAAGATGACGTGTCAGATGATTATGGAAGCATAATCACCGCAGCGATTGGTAGGTGTGCTGCGTCCGCATCTGAGCAGGCGGCTGATATGGTACGGATGCCGCATCCTCCTTACAGTTGATCTGTGTGTCTGCGTGTTGGGTTTCTTGAATTTCAGGTATTGGTTGTCGATTGATATCCCCGATGTGGCTTCGCTCGATGTGAATGTTGACAAGGCGCCTACCTGTCTATCACCCACTACCTCGTCTATACTGGCTGCGGGAGATAGCTTGTCGTTGCAGGAGGGGACGGGGTGCACGGTCCTCGTGACGGTACTAGGCTCAAAGAGTAGTTCAATGCATCCAGTGTGGAATGGGCTAAGGCCCAGCCACCGCCTTGTGTACGTCTGGTACGCATGATTCCCAAATTAGATAGACAAGAATGTTGTTGCTGTGCATGTTGTAGGAGTGTCGGCTACCCTGATGAAAGGTGGATCTCATCTACATGCCTGCCGGTATTATACATTCAGGTTTACACTGAATATGGGGTGTGTAGATGGAGCTGTGGGTGGTGCAGTGCAAACCACGCATGGTCCCCGTGTAGGCGCAGGTGTCCTTTGGCTATATTATGGAGGCCTGAGTGACAGGCAAAGCCGGAATCGGATGCCGCCAACCATGCCCGGACAATACTGATGGGTTGCGAAAATGTCGGTCCCCCTTTACTTGTTTGTCTGTCTGCTGGACAAACATTCGGGGACAATGTTTTCGGAGGGTAGAGTAGTAGCACCAACGCCATTAGTGCTGTTGGGGATTGTGCGATCGTAACTAAAGCGAGTAACTATTACAATCCCTGCATCTTCCGACTGCATGCAGGACAAACGTACTGTCTGCACAGTTTTCTCTAGAGAGCGAGTTTTGCGCTCAATTGTGCAGTGGACAGCTGGATTGTACAAACCAGTTCGAATGTGCCTCACATGCAGGAGTTGTAAACTAAGACGAAACCCATACTTTACAAATTGTGGCCCGTTGCCAGCCCAAAGTTCTTCGGAGAGTTCAAAGCTAACAAAAATTGCTCCATCCAGTGCCTACCGGTTGAAGTGCCCACATTGATATAAAGGTGCATCTCAGGCCATTTGCCGTACAATTACGCGGATCTGGAATTCAGAAACAACTTGCGATTGCACTGCACTGTCGAGCAATTTAGATTAAGTCAGAACCAAGAGTAGCCATGGTGAACAGCTTTATCAAACTCGTTGTGTTTAACATCGAAAGCACAACCACACATGCTACTGATACTGCATCTGTGATACTGATCGTGTGGAACAAGCCTACAATTTGAAACTAGATGAAGGTGGCTACGGCCGATATGCAGGCACAACATTCAACTGCACACTCGGAAGTTTCCCATAAACGTTAACAACCATGTACCTTCCCGTGCTTTCAAGCAATCGCGGACGCAGTTGTCCTGGTAATGAATGGTACCACGTGTCCATAGGTCTCGCCTAATTCTAAATTTCGGATCTGCTTTTTCCTACATTCGCAGGAGCTGTAACGTGTACAGCATGCATATGCGCGAGGGATCATCCTTCTACACCTTTCAAACATACTTTAATTGGCGTGTCGTTGATTATGATGATGACGATGGCGTAGGCTGGGCAACGCTCTCGATACTCAAAAAATCAGAAGATTATAACCTTTGAATAATTTGTAGCGTTACAAGATGGACATTTTAATACAAAAATGAGCTATGCGAGCGATAGACTACCCACTTTATCATCGTCTTCTAACATTTGTAAGGTCTGTGGCCAGAGGCGAAATTTCAAAGTAGCCCAAAGCTGTATGAAAGCTCTTTTGCAACCACAAACAGTGCTTCATAGTTTCTGCGGTAATGATACTATGAGGTCTTTCAGTTTCTGCTCTCTGATAATTGATATAAAAGAAAGGTAACGGTCCACATATTTTGTTAAGTCGACAATTCTCTCAGACATTCAGAATCGTAAGATGTGCTAGTAATGTTGTGAATGTCATGCGTTCTTTCGAGATTTTGGTGAGATTCTCTAACTGACCCCCTAGCTGAGTAAGACTTCCAAGAGAGTTGTGCTGAGTGATCAATACTCTTACCCATGTCCAATCCCTAGTGTTGTCATCTACAGAAGCGTGTTATGCCCTTATTTCTTTCTGCTCTAAAACAACAATATTAGCATATCCATTAAACATGGTGGACCATTTCTATTTGCCGACAGCATTAGCATTCGATGAAGTGAACTACAATGCATAAAGTTGTAACTCCAGGAAAGCGTCAAATCGTTTGTGAAATGGTGTAACACTTGGCTGATGAAGTTCTCAGCTAACAAATCGATCACCATATCCTACAGATGTACTGTGAAGAGCTAATTAAACTCAGTAATGAACGCATCTGTGTAAAACTGTCCAATTATGATGTAAGAATATGATACTCTTCGAATTTCAGTTTCACAGAGCAGGACAAATATCAAATAGCCTGGGCCAGGCTAACATACACCGCAAAATCCATTCAGTCGCTGCCTAAATTGAACTTTTACAGATCTTAATCCCACGCATCTATGAGTACCGGAGAGAAGCCCATAAAAATTGCTGGTTAGTAAAGTGTCCACTTTGAGCTACCAGGAACATTGTTCATAGTTTCAGGACGAGCCTCTGGTTGCGAAGACAAACACAAGTTCTTGCTCATGTGCAGTCTGATAAGGCAGAAGATATGGTCCGGTCTGTGCGCAACATGATATCACAGCCAAAAATCATCACGACGGAGTGCGCGCCACGAAGAAGTATATTATAATCGTTAATTCAAACAACCTGTACAAATATGTCATGATAAAATTGATGATAGGAAAGACAAAATGTGAAAGATTAATAACCACTACAAGTTCACGTAAAAATGACAAGTTCGTATTTAGCTAAAGATCACGAAGTGACCAAACTTGTGGCTTATACCCACCACTGCCCAGAACATTTTTTAGTTTATGAACTACTGGATGGCAGCTTCAGGTGTCGCATATCTGCACCTTTGCTCGCATAAAATAATCTTTGCACACCACCGCTTCTTCCAATGAATGTTGCAGGCGATGATACATCGTGACGCTGTCATTGATCAGGCATATTTGGACCATTTCCTATCGTATGCATTCAACAGTTTGGGCATTAAAACACCAAAAGCTAACAGGTGCACACTTGCCGCTCTAGAAATTCAGAACGAATGTCAACTGCGGGTCAAATCCCGCAGATTCAGCACCGAAGCACAGGGTGCGCTTCGTGTATCGTCGAAATTTTGAGCTAATCAATGGTTGTAGAGTCAACCCTGTCTAAGGTGACCACTCAAGCGATCGATAAAAAGTGGTTGCCATGGAATGGTTAATGCATAGGGACATTACTCATAGGAGAAAACTTTGGGGATCTTTTCGGCTGGTCACCATAGCAGGTTGGACTGTATTATAAAGTTTTCGCGGCTGGTCTGACATACTCTGAAAATACTACTTCTGCACAGATTACAGTGCCGTGTTCTAACCCAGCTTTTCACTTAGGGTCATAGCTCATGTTTCCACCAGAGACAAACTTTCAACGTCACCCTATCCACTACTTGGTAATACGTTTTAAAGGCAACTGAAAGGAACTACTGTGGAAAATGGACTTGTTTGAGACCAATTTCACATAAATAAGCTTAGATCTATCACAATTATGAGAACAGATGGCACATTGAGTAGACATAGCTGGTAGTGCGCAGTGCACTACCCGGATGCGTATGTACTTCCTCTACCAGACAAGAGCGCAGGACAATCATGGTTTCAAAAACTAGAACTGGGCAAACAATAGAGATTGGTGCAAGCTCTGATCTTGTATAGACCGTAAAAGTGCAATACATGCCTCCGCGGGCTTGCAGTTTGTCGGTCATTCTCCACATAAGCACATTGCTGCTCGACCTGAAGAGTGTTACCCAAGAACTACATACTTTTAAACAGCTAGGGTGAGTACAGAAAAAATTTGTTTTGCTGTGAATCTATAGATATTGTGTGTATTGCCACGATTGTTATCATTTCAACGGCATGCATAGTACAGATAAAAATCTACCCTGACAATGTGTTGTTGTTAAGCAGCAGGGGAGTTATTTGGCAGGTGTCAGCTTCGAAAGGTAACGACAGGTGAGTGATTTTAACATACGCATACTATGTTACTGATTGCGTAGTACCTTGTGTGGATACTGCGATGCCCGAAGTGTTATGACAAGTGTATGAGTGGGTCGCATTTAAAAGTTATGTTATGACGGCTTGTAGTCGGTCACCCGAAGCTCATATTCATGATGGTCTTAACGTGTTATACAACAAAAGTTGATTGATAACAAGGATTCAGTAAAACGAACGGGTGGATTCCCCGATGCGCTTATATGTAGGCTAAATAATTATGCTGCATTCGAAGTATAAGTGGAAGAAAGTAAACCAATCAAGAAGCCGACCAATTCACCGAAATTGGATACCTGCACGATTACCGACATATCGCGAATGCGAATCGAAAGAGGGTTTCCAACCAGCTTGTGTAAGCGCTTGCTTGGCAGCACAAATGGCTAGGGCACTACCACGAGATAAGGTGCGCCAATCGACACTGCACTGATGCTCGTCAAGGTAGGATTTCGTCTCTTCCATTAAGGCATTAAGCTGATCTTCGGATATAGACCCACAAACTCTGGAGGGGAGAAACGCAAAATCGTCTGAAAGAAAGATACAACGAAAAGTGGCGGTGGGATCACCTACCTGGAGTAGAAGAAATTCCGCTGACTCCTTCCAATAAATTTTTCCAAAATCGTTCCACTGAAAGACCGATAGGGGAGCAGACACCGAGACCAGTGACGACCACTCTTCGAGCTGCCGACATGAATGAGCTGCATTTAGAGGAAGGAGTGAAAGTTTTACCAGCAGAAAAATATTTGTAACGTGGCCCTGTAGATGAAGTAGTTTAAGTTCAACATACAATTTTTGGTAACTTTAGAAGGAAGTTTGCATATTTGACATTTTATATATGGAGAGTGATGGAGGCATTCCATACCTATAATGTTCACTTCTAAGGATGGTGAAGAAGAGTGATACTACGCTTTTATCCAGGTTAATGGGTTGGGACAATGCAGTTCTGTTGAACAACTATGGTGCGGGCACCGTAGTGCAGTGACTCTAGTTACAACGACTCACGTCGCCAGAATAACAATAAAGGACAATGGTGATAAAATGAGGTAGAACACAAATAGAATAAAAGGAAAATGGATTCAGAAAGAAAGTGCGCATGACTAATCGGGATTGAAAACCAACAGGTTGAAGCGAGAAACCGAATGCAGGACCGCGACTGACTGCGCCATGTCTGACTTCTCCAATAATTGGTATGGATCAACCCAAAACCCCGATCCACGAAGACAGCATGCATCAGCCAGACCAAGTTCTTTTAGTAAGCTTCGTCATACCCTTATGTCATGTCATAGGTTGGCTACATCGTTTTCGAGCAATGCCTCTTAAGAAGCGTCACCAGTATGCTATCAGTATTGGGTAGTTGACTGGATAACAGCCATAGTTAATTCCGTACACATGAATTTTGTCAGAGAAGTCACAAAAATTTAAATAGTGTGCTTTACCTTTGTTAGAAGCCGAATAGTGGGTGTCTTAATTCAGAGCGTCTACTTACTGGTTGGCGGCATCCGGTTCCGGATTTGCTTGTCACTGTGGCCAGCCATAGGGCGCCTGCGCCTACAGAGGGACCATGGGTGGCTTGCGCTGCACCACCCATAGTTCTATCCACTCCATATCCAGTGTAAACCCGAAGGAATATGACCAGGAGACATGTGGATGGGAACCACGTTTCAGCAACGGAGCCGGCCTATACTCCTTCACACGCAAACTCAAGCATGCTGTATTTGGGAACCAATCGCACATAAGGCGGTGGCTGGATCGTAGTCCGCTCCACACTGAGTGCATGGAACCACTCTTCGAGCCTAACACGGCCACAAGGACCGTGCACCCCAACCCTTCCAGCAACGACCAACTGTCTCCTTGTTATAATCTTCTCACTAGAGGCAACTCCAAAATATAACAATTCACTGCTCCGCAAAACTTCTAGCCCAACCTAAGGAAAAAAGCAGAACGCCAATGACCCTGACAAATAACGTATTAATCGCAGCCAACGAACACTGTACAACGACTGAGGACCCTGGCTGTATTTATAGGTCTCTGCTGACCTTCGACTTCTAGAATTGGAAGGTCAGCTGCCAAGGTTAGTGGTTCCCCATATCTTTTCCCGAGAGGTCAGGTGGAGTTTGATCACGTGTAGAAGAAGAACATTCAGGAACCTACGAAATCGATGCGATAATCGTTAATAATCGATTAATCGCTAAAATAGGGAATTTCCAAGGCAATTCTTACTTTCTCCCGGACACCTCCCCTCCTGAGATATGTTCCGAGTTGTAAGAGGAAAGCCTGGGATTAACTTGCAGTCTTCGGGACGGTGTTCTCTGCCTGTCGGTCCACCTCCTTGGCAGAAGCGCCCGAGAACTTTGTTCCGATGTTCTTGTTCTGACTTCGTTGCTCGGCCTTGTGCAGTCGTCCAATGTTACCCTCGGCAGGTTGAAAGTTTCCACCAGTAAATCGAACGGGAGGTCAGTAGGCGTTTCTTGTTCTGGCTGACACAATGTGGGACGTAACTGGTTTGCATGCCGTGGCCAGACCTGTGCGCCCACCTTCACGTCATACATGACGTTTCCGCGCTTGCCTTTGACCGTCCCTGGCGTCCATTTCGCATGGCCTTCCCGGTAGTCACGTACTAGCACCTTCTGTCCAAGCGTGAATGATCGCTTCTTTGCTCCATGCCGCCGGTTAAACTCCTGTTCCATTCTGCGGTTTCTTTCACCAACAGAGGAGCCCGGTCGGATGGCGTCGAAAGGCATGCGGAGCTTCCGGTTCATCATAACCTGTGCTGGAGAGACTCCGTCTGGTGCTTGTGGATTCGGTGTTGATCGGTAGAGGAAAAGGAACCGGTCAACCACCTCCTCTATACGTCCCTCCCCGTTTGATTTGTGCAGAGCTCGCTTGAATGTGTCGACAAATCTTTCTGCCTGGCCATTCGACTGTGGGTGAAACGACGGCGAGCGAACGTGCTGGACGGCGCATTGCATGCAAAACTCCTTAAACGCTGCT
Organism: Dicrocoelium dendriticum; assembly: GCA_944474145.2. Taxonomy (NCBI): domain Eukaryota; kingdom Metazoa; phylum Platyhelminthes; class Trematoda; order Plagiorchiida; family Dicrocoeliidae; genus Dicrocoelium; species Dicrocoelium dendriticum. Next base: position 193,295,818 of record OX104064.1, on the reverse strand, counting down.
GAAGTAAACTGTGAGCCATTGTCAGTGACCATTGTGTCAGGACAGCCGAATCTGCTAAAGGCTTGGCGCAGTTTCGATATAGTGGCATTGGTGGTGGTGTTATCCATGAGAAATACTTCTGGCCACTTGCTGTATGAGTCGACTATAATGAGGAAACTTCTCCCGTTGATCGGCCCTGCAAAGTCGACATGAATGCGGCACCACGGCTTAGTAACTATTGGCCATGAACAGAGTTCTGCTTTCGGTGGCGCTTTCAAAACATCGGCACACTTTTGGCAGCGTCTGGCTATTTCTTCTAACTGTTTGTCCATTAAGAGCCAGTATACATAACTGCGGGCAAGCGCCTTCATCCGGTTGATTCCAGGATGCCCGGAGTGGAACTGTCGAATAAGGCGCTCCTGAAGTGTCTTGGGGATGACCACTCTTTCCGAAAATAGTATGCAATCGTTTACAATGGAGAGTGAGTGTCTCCTCTGAAAATACTGTTGCAACTCGGCGGATGGACATGAACGTGGCCAACTTGTTTTGTGAAACTGCGTAACCTTCTTGAGTATTGGGTCCCGAAGTGTTTCGGTCCGCACAGCTTCTGCAGTAACTGGTAGACGGTGCAGTGCATCAGTTACCAGAAAGTTGACGTCTGGTTCAATCTCCACCGAGGCAATGATTGTGTCTTCATGTTGTTGCTGACGGATATCAATTAGGCGTGATAGTGCATTTGCTTGGCCAATGGAAACTGTCGACTGATATTGGATCTCGAAATCATACCCCATTAAGGTAAGGGCCCAACGTTGTAGCCTGTTGGCTGTGTAGGCCGGGATGCCCTTTTTCGAACCAAAGATAGCAAGCAAGGGCTTGTGATCTGTCAGAAGCTTGAAGCGGCGGCCGTATAGCATTTTGTTTTTGAGATCCATCGGTGTATGTGTGTGCAATTACTGCACCAATCCCATGGCTTGATGCATCTGTGGTTAGGACGATCTCTTTGGAGGGATCGAAATGTGTCAAAAGCAAGTTTGAAGACAACAGTGACTTGACTCGTTCGAAGGCATTCTGACAATCTGCTGTCCAGTTCCAAGGTTGTCCTTTGGATAGGAGCTTGTTTAACGGGGCACGCGAGCGGTGCATCTCAGGCAAAAATGCGCTATAGTGGCTGATGAGCCCCCAAAAGGAACGCAGAGACTGTAGATCTGTGGGTGGAGGCATTTTTCCAATGGCTTCGATGTTTTCCGGATCTGGTCGACGTCCATCCCTTTCGAGGATAAACCCGAGGTATTTGATGAGCGGTGTGAAAAATGTGCATTTTTCCTCACGGATCCGGAAGCCGTACGACTGTATGCAACCATGCACTTCATCCAAGCGGCTGAAGAGCTCTTCCGGTGTTCGACCCATCACTATGATATCGTCCAGATATGCAGCGGTTCCAGCAACACCCGCTAGCATGGTGTCCATCAACTGTTGAAAGATGGCTGGCGCCGTTTTCACACCAAATGGCAAGCGGTTGTATTGGAATAACCCACGATGAGTGTTGATCGTCAACAACTCCCTCGAGTCTTCGTCAACATCCACTTGCAGATAAGCATCGGATAGATCAAGCTTTGCAAAGTACTCACCACCATTCAGCTTTGCAAAGATATCCTCCGGTACAGGTAAGGGATACTGATGGTCGTCAAGCGCGGCGTTGAGGCCAGTTGATGAGGTAGGGGGTAGGCACCTTGCCAACATGCACATCAAGCGCAGCCACACCGGGGATATCAAGCAACAGCCAATCACTTGAAACGACAAGATGAAATAAAATATATCGGATAATGCATAGAGATACGGAGACATAACTCTTAACTAAATGGGAGTATAAAAATTAATTACTAACGAATCCGCTATAACTTCACGAGGTCAGGAAATATATTTTAAGGAAATGCCACAAACGCGAATATGTTATCGAAATTAAATACAATCAGCTTCAGCAACGTGTGCAAGTTTAAAGAAGATAGTGCAGGTAGACAAGAATATGAGAAAGAAACGCATTAGGACAAAAGTGAAAACCCACCACGTGAAATAAAGAGACTTAGCACGCAAGCACGCGGTTAGTAAATCAAATGCAGCGTACCTACAAACGCTGCACCGGTTCTGCCTACCTTCTCTGCAGGACCCATCGTCGCTTCGGTAGTGGTCCTGAGTTGTCTCGCCCATGGCTCACCAGGCCTGCCTGACTCAGGCACTCGAGACCGCATGTGCTACACCACCATGCGCTTGATGTCGATGGAGTACAACCCATCGGTGCTTGCCGCTTCTTCTCTGCATGCATGAGGTCTTTCTCCCGCACTTAGGCTATCGCATTCGTGATCAGATAGCGCCATGAACGCTGATCAACCGCCTTCGATTCCCATGACCTGCAATCAAGACTAGAACGTGAGAGGCTCACTTTAATCATATTCTGGTAACATAACTTTGGTTTCCCCACGTGCCGCTTCCCAATACTCAGCTGACCATATCTACGTCGAATCCATACGGCCCACATGACCGAGCCACCTCAGGTGTCTCAGCAAAAGTATGCATTCTACTGCATACATTCCACTTCAACGCAACATTTTCGTGTCCGCAACTCTGTCGCCCCATCCGATGAGCAGAATCCGTCCAAAACAATGTTGATGGAACCTCTCGGGATATCGCACACAGCGCCGGTACATCGTCCACGTTTCAATGCGGTATAGAAGAACGGACAGCACCATGGATTTGTAAACAATCAGCTTCGTGCCAATGGTAAGCCGATGGTTGTTCTACACTCGGTACTCTAGTTTCCCGGATCCGCCGCTGTCTTCGACACGCGGATATGCAGCTCACTGTGTAGCTGCTGATCAGTCGACATCACACTCCTAAGGTAGCAGAAGCAGGAGGTGGTTTCCAATACTTCAGCACCAATGCTGATTGGCGGCAATATTGAAGATTGCACCTCCGGTGAAGGCTGAAAGAGACAGACAGTTTTGCCTGTGTTGATGGTGAGCCCGAATTTAGCCGCTGTCGAAGCCAGAGCACTAGTCATGTGCTGCAACTCATCCGCGCTGTGTGCAAACAACGGACAGTCGTCAGTAAACAGCAACATACGGATAGTTGTCTCACAGACTAGAGTTCTCGCACCGAAACGACGGATGTTCAGCAACCCACCATCAATACGGTGCTCCACACGAACACCGTAAACACAAGCCGCATCAAAGGCATAAGACGTCATGACATGAAGATATATATTAAACAAGGCAGGAGCTAAGACACAGCCTTGCTTCACACCAGAGACAACTGCAAAGTCATCCGAGGTCTCTCTACTTAGCTGCACCCTCGCCCGCATACCACTGTGCAGACATTCCATGAAACGTACAAGCTTATGCGGGCAACCAAACCCACCCAACACCAGGCACAATGCCTCGCGGTTCATCGTATCAAATGTCGCGGTGAAATCAACAAAAAGCGAGTACGACGGCTGATGTCGTTCTCTGCACTTCTTCTGCAATCGATGAGCCGCGAACACCATATCTACAGTGCTGCGACCCGAACGAAATCCACATTGCTCTTCGGCCACGTTAGGTTCCACAACCTGACTAACGAGGCGGCTGAGTAGGATTCGGGAAATCACCTTGCCCACACAACCCAACAAGCTGATGCCACGATAATTCGTGCAACATTGCTTGCTACCTTTACCTTTGTACAGTGGTAGCACAAGGGCATCCTTCAGCTCAGCAGGCACCTCCTCCTCAATCCACACGCGTTGCACCAAGTGGTGCAGCGCAGTCACCAACACGGCTCCGCCGTGTTACAATACTTCAGGTGGGGTCCCGTCACCTCAGGCACATTTGTCGTTTCGCAGCTGAGTAAGTGCTCTCTGCGTCTCATCCAGTGTCGGCGTGTCCGCCAGACTCGACTTCACATTGTGCTGCTTCAGGCCGTTCAATGTAGGCCCGTCGATCTCTGAAATGTTGTTCTGAGACTGTATTTAAGAGCAAATGGAAAGGTTTCTGTACAACTCTAATGAATTATGGAAAATCAAAAACATTTAGTCGTGAATCGTCAGTGGTTGTGTCTGGTCAGTTAATCGCTTATCCTTGTTCGGTTGGGAATTGGTATTGGTGTCATTATTTCTGGGCATACGATGTCTTCTTTCGGCATTGTATGTGCATCGTTTCACAAAAACACAGGTTTTCGAAATAATCGTCGATACGTGTTTTAAAACAATTCACAGAATCGGCCTCTATTCATCCTTCGGATAGTGTATTCCATAAGTTTACGATTCTTCGTTCTATACAAAGCTGATGTGATATTTGTTCATGCTGGGGACCCTGAGTTTGTAACGATTTCCTCGGGTGTTACAGGGTTCCCGCAGGTGAAATATTGGCCGCAGTATGGGGAAGTGATTCAAGTGTAGTACTCGATGGGTCATAACAAGGTCAGTTCTTACTCGGCGGTAAGATAGTTTGTAGAGTCTGAGTCTTCCAAAACATTTTGCACATGGAAACTTTCATAGACTCGATATCATTCTAGCTGTGATGTGCTGTATTTTATCCAGCTTTTCAGTTTCCCACTGGGTTATCGGATGGTAAGCTGGGGCACCGCATTCAAGAATTGATCTAATGAGCGAAGTGAATAGACGAGGTACGGTTTCTTCGGCCCGTGTGGAGAAACTGCGTCTTAATGACCAGAGCATACGAAGTCCCGCACGGTACAATAGTCCTGTATCTTCTAGTGATCTTATATCATGTCGCGAGAGAACTCCTAAGTCTCTGACAGATGTGTCAGGTGGGGCAACTGGCCGTCCAAGGTGTATGATCGGGTGGTTGGCCGTCTAGTGATACTGATGAACTCCTACTTACTGGCGTTAAGAGGGAGTTGACAATCGCTCTAAATCATGCTGGAGGCGAGTACAGTCATTCTGGTTCTTAATGATCCTCCAGATTTTCAAATCATTTGCAAACAGGGCATATGGTGACTGGAGCTGCTGCAAAAGATCCTTGATATGAAAAAGAAATAATACACGACACTGGTCGATGGGAACCAGTCCGTCAGGTAGTCATTGACCTGTACTCTAAACTTTCGTCCCACAATTAAGTCGTGTAACCCCTGAAGTAGAATGCCACCGATTCCGTATGTCATCAGTTTAGGAAGGAGTACCTCGTGGTTCACTCTGTCAAACGCCTTACTAAAGTCGATGTACACAACGTCAACATCCTTCCGTTCGTTGAGACCTCGTGCCCACTGGTGGTTTGCGTACATCAAGTTGGTGATGCAGGATCGTCCTTTCGTAAAGCCGGGTTGGGCTGGCATCAATATGTTCATCGATTCGAAGAACGACAACAGACACTTTCTCACAACCTCGAGAAATTTGGACAATATCGAAATCAAACAAATCCGTCGATACCTCTCCAATTTACTCGGATCACCACCCTTGGAAAGCGGTCTCACTATCGAGCATTTCCAATCGTTGGGGACAGATACTTCAGAGAGTGATTTATTGAATAGGTTTGTCACGGCTGATGAGATGATAATCGATAGGGACTTGAGTATTAGTGGGTGAAGTCCGTCTGGTCCGGGGGGCTTTGCACCATCTAGGTTGACGAATATATGATACACTTCGACTGCATCATACTATAGGATGTCGAACAAGACTGGCACAACCTATGCCGGTACTAGAACAACCGCAGGTTTATTGGAAAATACAGTGAGGAAATGCGTATCCAAGGCGTCTACGCGCTCCGCACTTGAAAGGAGCGTCTGTCCGTCCAAACTCTCTAAGACCGGTAGGTCGCCTGTAAGTTTCAGTTGACGTTGCAAGTAGCCAATTATTCTTTTGGGTGCAGTTGTGGCTGAGGATGCTAGCTCCTTTTCGAACTGCCGGCGCTTCTTGGTCTTTGCGGCGTTACATAAGTTACGCTGTTTCTTGTACACCGTGTAAGCTTCATCACAACCCGAGCTGATGTATCTATCCCAAAGTTTGCGACGCAGTCGTGCTAACTGTCAATATTCCGTATCAAACCAATGCTGTTTGACAGGTCCGATTTTTGAGTACTTAAGGGGAACGAACCGAGTACAGGGTGAGTTAAGCTTCCCCTTCATTAATGACCAACAGACCTCAAGTGACGCATCCCGTGGTAGTGTCCAATCAGTCTGACCTGCGACTTGGACTGGCCTATTGAAGTCCGTATTCCAATAGTTGAATGTCGGCTTTCGTTGATTGCAATATGGTAACGACAGTTCTAAGCTTGCCACAATGGAGCAGTGGCCAATGTTCGCCAGATGTTCGATGACTCTGATCTCGTTCAGCTTCTGCTCACAGCTCGTAAACATTAGGTCCAGACAAGATGCAGATTGCTGAGTTACGCACGTCGGTTTGATGAAATGTTGCGTTGCCCCGATTTTAATAGTCATTTTAGCGAATTGAGCCTCAACGTCGCTATGACCGGGAAGAAGTCGATCGTCTGACCAAAATATCTTACGCAAATTTAGATCCCCATGAGTAAGAAATGAGGGCGGCTCATGTGCTTCTGTATATGTGGTATCCAATCGCAACAACGGTTTAATGGGACACAGTAGATAACACCCACCATTAAGTATGCGCGTGTGAGGTGGACTGTGCACCATAATTGCTTACATAAACTGTCCTCGCTCCGATAGGTGCTGCTGGATAGTGATGATTTTATGTACAACAGAACACCACCGTGAGCCTTTGATTTTCGGTCGCATCGGAAACAAGAGTATCCTGACAACACGACTTCTTGGGGTATGACGTCGGAGTTCAGTCACGTCTCTGCAAGTCCTAAAACCTCCGGCCGCTCCGAGACAGCAAAGCGGCACAGCTCGACACGTTTGTTCATTAGGCTGCACATGTTGGCGCATGCCACACGAGATCTTGGGAGGTACTGCGGGACGTGGCTGGAGGCTAAGCAACCGGTTGATACGGGTTCGTATATTCTTCTTGATCACCCGAAAATTTGCAATTTGTAAGTTAGTCTCACCTTCCTCTGCTCATGAAAAAATGCGATAGGATGACTGAAATAATCGCGCAATTTGTAAATACTAAGATCCCTCCCCCGGAGGTAAATACGGCCACGATAATATCTCACCCGGCCAAAGTAAGCTCTGAGTCTAAACCGAAGAAAAGAGCTAGACGCTCCAACCGCACTGCAGCGTCTGTGACTCTAAATCCACTGGGTCACCTCACTCCCATAAGTGGGCAAGCCTCAAACATACCTGCTTCCACTTCTCCAACCATAGAGGCTTCACTTGGAGATGCACCCATGACGCCGACAGCTCAGAGCCGTAGGAAATCCGGTGCAGATAACAAGCAGGTAACGTACGCATCGATTGCCTCGACAAACACACCGGGAGGGACACACCTAGGTCCATTTTCAGTACCGAGCACCCATGGCGCAAAGCAGCTTTCACCGCCAACTCCAATGGTGTCATCTAAACAACGCGAATTGTCAACAAAGAGTATAAAGCCAACACTCACTAGACAAAACCACGCTGCGTTAACCCTCGTGTGCACCAATGTTCCCGAATCCAAATCTGGAACAATAAAAGGTAAATTGCAAGACGATCGCAACCAGTGGAGTTCCATCTGCGAGGCAATTAACATTCGGGTTGAGCCTGCAATGCTGCAACGCGTAGCCCGTCACCCGACCTCAGTGCACTCTGGTGAACCTCGAATTCTTCGAGTAACACTAAACTCAGCAGATGAGACAGAGGCTGTCCTGCTCTCAGCAGTTCGTCTTCGCAACTCACCGAGCGGAGTACGCATATTGCCTGATCTACCTTGGAGAGATCGCGCAAAAGAAGCAGTGGAGCAACACGGTATTGCTAATAGAGATAGCAAGAGAACCATATTTGTTCATGGAGTTCCCGAGCTTCTACATTCTTCTGATCACGATGCACAAACTCATGACCGAGAGCAGTGGTGCTACATCCGCGAAGCACTCTCTGTAGACAATGTTATTGCCAAATTTCTGACAAGAGTGCCGTCATCACCTAACTACAAGGGCTGCGGTCCAAGGCTAATTAAAGTAACACTACACTCCGAGGGAATGACGCAAGTTCTGTTAGATAGCTGGTCAAAGTTTCGATCTATGCTGCCAACAGAGATCCGTCTAAAAGCAGCAGGGGAACGATCAAAAGTCGGAAGCAAATCAACGGAACTTGCAAACGCAGCAAATTCCTTATCTGCACAGTCCTGCGGAGAGACCAACACAACTGCGCCCAAGGCACACAGGAGGACCGAGCACAGCACCAGTGAAACTTCTGTTCAGGAACGCTTAAGAATGCCATACAACACGACTGAAATACATAAACCAAAAAACGATTAATTGCCGGCCACCTAACGGCCGGCTTAAAAGCGAACACAAACTTGACATCAATCAATGAACTCCTAACAACAAAAGCCCTATCTTGCATGTATACAAACGCCCAAGGCCTTCTAAGCAAGCTGGCAGAACTTAGAGAACTCCATGCCGCACAACCGCGGGACCTCGTCATGATTACAGAGACATGGTTAAACCCTGAGATAACCGACTCTGAGATCAATTTATCCGGTATGTCACTGCTTCGGACCGATAGAACCGGAAGGGGAGGCGGTGTGATTCTTTATTACAATACCAACCTCCGATGTGAAGTCATCGACCACCCAGAAATCCGAGCACCTGATTCGCTTTGGTGCCGCCTATGGTTGCGAAACAAGGGCACATGTCTACTAGCCGTGATTTACCGCCCGCCAAACTCAACTTCGGAAATGGACTCCAAACTGAACCACGTTTTCCAGTTTGCTTTAAACAAGTCCTACACCCACATTCTTATCGCGGGAGACTTTAACGTGCATGACATAGAAACGCCGGCAACCGATGGTATGCAGTTTAAAGCCTGCTTGCAAGAGCTTATTGCTAGCCACCCTCTTTACAACCACGTAACCTTTCCCACCAGATTTCGAACTTCTAACAAGCCGTCGATACTGGATCTTGTGCTCACTAACGAAGAACTCATGATTGACGGGATAGTTACAAGCACACCACTGGGTCGTAGTGATCATGTTACTCTACTCTTTGACTATATTTGCTATGCGGAGTACCCTGAAAAGGAGGTTGATAGAGTGCATACTTTCCGATTACCAGAGGCGAGGCACAAAAGATCGAACGGGTCCAACACGTTGCTACCAGGCTCATCCCGAGTTTACGTGGCTTTGGGTATGAAGACCGGTGCGAGAAACTAGGACTCTACACCTTGTCCTACCGTCGGGTGCGAGTCGACCTCATTATGACCTACCAAATTCTACATCTCGGTGAGTTCCCCATGCTAAGGTCAATGCTGCACTTACGAGAGCCATGCAGCACACGCGGCCACAGATACAAACTTGTCGTGCCGGATGTGAAATGTGTTCCCCACCCACTGTGCTTCGAACGGAGAGTGGTAAACATTTGGAACAGTTTGCCCGAACATGTGATTGAGGCAACATCTGTGCAACAGTTCAAAACGTTGTTAGATTTTTATTTTGCCTCTATTCGATACAGAGAACGACTGCACACTTACGATGACATATCACATTTGTGAATCCTGAAATATCGTAAGTCGAATATTTTAAATATTACATGAGAACGACGATGATATCCACGGTTGACAACTTTTATAACGTTTTTCGCCATATTTGAAAAGAGTTGTACAGAATCCATTTCTACTTGCTCTGTAATACAGTATTCAGTATTCAGAATACTTTACTCACGTCCCATTGGTTAGACCAGGTAGTATTATATATATGAAGTAGATATTTCTGTGGTTGTATCCACAGATCCAACGGGATGTCAACATGATTTTGATCGGGTCGAATTGGCATAAATGTATACCCTAAAAAGGTCACTCGGTTCGGCTGACATAACATTGCCCAAACCAGCAAACAACCTGTGTTAGTCGCGCCACGTTAAAGGACCGGTAGACATATTTGGGTAGTGTTTAAACCGGTTTCATTTAGTAGCGTTTATTTTAGCCGCTTACTGAGTCGAAAGCCTGAATCCCACTGAAGTAACCATGTATTAATATTTCTAGTAGTCCTCCGATTCAAATGCTTCGGTTTTAATTGGACTGTTTCCTTGTGTTCAGTTTCCGACTTTGTCCAAAGGGCTGAGGCAGCTGACTTGTAACGCATAGGTCTCCAGCTCTAAGCTGCGTAGGTATGAATGATCCCGCAGTATCACCAGCGCGCTCAATTGTGGCTGGTCACATGGTAGCGAGGCGTTGGTATTGCGCACCGGTCTACTGCTTTCCTTTTTGGTTCGCTCGAACTAAGGTTATTTTTGTGGATCATCAGTTTAGTAGTTTTAAAGCGTACGTGTAGTAAGCTGTAAAGGTGGCCAGCATATGGTTCGCTCTCTTGGACACGTTATGTGAGGTGGATTCTGGGTGAACCAGAAATGGGACACGCTCAGTGATTCGTGGCGTCGTGCAGATAAGAAGGGAGATCCGTTGTCACCAGCATCACTATCCTCTCAGTGCAGCGATGAGGCGTGTCGTTGTGGCACGGTAATTCACAGGGGACCACTAAGACCTCAGTGCACGCGTGATGGGCCTGGGCTATCCAGAAAATAGTAGCCTAGTATAAATTGAAACATTTCTGCGTTTGTGCACTGATGACTGGCGCAGGCAAACTTTCAGTCACTCACCGCACAAGTGGACGAAGCAACATGAACGCGATCCCGGAGCCTCCTCAATTTAAACAACACCCAAATGTGGCCCGGTGACAAACTATGGGGTAAGAGCTGAAAGAACGCCTGTAGCTAATCCACACCTCAGCATGGGATAAAGTTCGGAGGGAAATTAAGTAACTACGATTCGACGATATTCAAGGCAAGACAACTTCAGCCGACGAAGTCCAGAGGGATAAGACATATTCCTGTATTATGAGATGAACTTAGATCTTCGACGCAGTGCTATTTGTATCAGGACACATTCAGCCTCTGTGAGAGCATAGATAGCGAGTAATCCAAATTCAAGAATCCGGCACACATAAGAAGCGAAGGTAGGTCTGAAGACCTCCGGGATCATGTGGGACAATGATCTGATATCAAAGAACATATTACTGTTGAAATCGCCCTCAGTACTAGAGCCGAGGCCGCCCTTGATTGGACTCCAGTCAACAGTCGCCTATGCGCCCACTGACTGCAGCTCGGATACAAGCAAGAACCAGTTCCATCAACATCTCCATGAGCTGTTCCTAAGGGTGCCCAAAACAGACATCGTTGTTATGGTGGGAGACTTAAACACACGTATTGGTCGGCTACTGCCATGTGAACGGCACCTGAGTGGACTGCACGGGTATGATATGGTTCGATCTGACGACGGAGAGAGACCGCTCAGTCTTTGTGCTGACCACCAACTTTCCCTCTCCAGTACGAGCTTTCGTCACAGTGAACGCCAATGTGCCACTTGGCGTCATCCATGGTCAACCCAGCGCTGGTCACAAACTGATCACATAGCCATAAGTTACAGTTGGCGAGGCAGCGTACGCAATTGCCGAGTATTGTGGTCAACTTGTGTTAACACCGGTCATGCAATGGTGTGTGAGATAATTTGCATGCGTTTCGGCGGTTCACCCAGGGTCAAGCAAACCCGACTCACCACTCACAAAGTGGAGGACCCAAAGGTGAAAACGCAGTATCAACAGGCTTCGCGAAAATCTGGCTCTACCCCATGCTCTGGACGCTGATCAACACTGCTCAAATTTGAAAAAAGCAATGCTGTCTGCTGGCTTGTCAAGCTGCGGACTCACCCGCTGTATAATCAGAAACTGGATTCCGATAAGATCCTCGGAACTGCTTGATCGACGACTGGCTGTCCCCGCCGGTGCGGAGCACAATGACCTTTGCTGGCCTATCTCCCAAAAGCTGAAATCAAACCTTCGCTCTGACCGTAAATTCTGGTGGTCAAAACGAGCTGCTGAGACGGAAGCCGCTGCATCGGCTGGAAACTTCAGCAGCTTATTTTACGTCATCAAGACAAATGGTTGCAATTCACACGCTGTCAGTCAAATGAATTGTGAGTCAGACGGTACGAAAGTCACCAACTTGCACAGGTGTATGGGTCGCTGGGCAGAGCATTTTGCTTTCCGATCTAACTGCTTAGCACAGCCCACGGTGACACCTCAGTTTTCGTCGAATGGTGCTTGGCCTATTGCAATAGATGCTCCTACCGAAAAAGAGATCCGAAGCGCAATCCAATCTTTGATGCGCCATAAAGCTCCCGGTCCTGACAGCCTACCCCCGGCTCTATTCAAAGATGGCGGGAATGCACTTGTCAACAAAATGCTATCATTATTCACGAGACTTTGGACTGACGTGGAGAGCCAATCGCATGGAGAGAATCAATGAACAATGAATTTGTACGGGTTAAGAAACGTTGCTTTACAATTCCCGTTGGATAGTTGATGGGAATATCGAAATAACATTAATAATAATAACAATAATAATAATAATAAAATAGTTGGTAATCCAAAAATGAAAAAAGGACTTGTCGTTTGCTCCGCTGGGGTTCCGCAATCCGAGTCGATTAACAGCACCTACAGTTAACACAAATCCATGGTAAACTCCAAGAGTAGGATGCAGACGTAACGCCAAGTGACAAATTGTAAGTGGATGAGTGCATCATCCAACCGTCTGCAAAACACTGTTGGTTTCGTTGCAGAGACGACTGAGTCTTGTATACCATTCCACAGGTGACAAACACGAATAGGAAATAAATTTTTGCGGCACTCCAGGCGGTTTTAATGTGCTGCGAGTTTCAATGAGTGGCCCCTAGGTTTGTGTTGCTGCTGAGTTGCAGTACAGGGCAGCACACATGATGTGGATCATGCAGAATAAAGTATGGCATAATCAGGCCGCCTCGTAATCTGCGATACCGTCCGCTGAATACCTCAATCGTTGTAACTTCTCCTGGTATGAAAGAATGCGCATTCCAATTACATTCTTAGATGCCAGACGTTGAGGCTGCTCCATGAAGTAAGGTCGTGTTTCAACCATAGATACCAGGTTTGAATTGCGTATTCGACATGGGGGCGAAGATACGCACCGAGCATTTGGCGAAACATGTAGCCGTTTATGCGTCTAAAAGCCTGTCGCAACAGCCCGAGGTGCTGATTTCCAGTCTTCGAGGCCATTTCGGATTGCCTGGAGCTACCCAAGTCCTCTTGAACCAGCACATCCGAGTCATGTTCGACAGTTGATTGTGATAGTACACTCGTTCCGAGCCGGTATGATAAGTGCTCTAATGTGGGATGGTAAGCACCTTGCATTTACTCACGTTGAAATGCAGTAAATTTTGGGTTGACCATGGGTATACCGTGTCTAGGTCACCATGAAGTCGGCATTCCTCGGAATCCTGCACCAAACCTTAATATCGTCGGCAAACATAAGGAAGTCTGAAGCTATCGCCTGTGCGAGGTCATTAACAAACAGCAAAAAGAGACATGGACCTAGTAATAAGCCTTACGGCACAACACACTCGACTTGTATGGGTCCGATAAAGAGGTCCGAACTCTGGCCACTAATTGCCGTTGAAATAAAAAGTTGGCAGTCCAGTTTAGAAGAGGGGCACCGATCCAGGAATGCTGGAGCTTAGAAAGCAGTATCCGGTGGTTTAAAGTCTAGACCATTGAATAGGTCATTGTCCCGATTCACAAGAAAGGCTCCCGCGAGAATTGCGCCTGTTACCGCGGAATCTCGTTGGTCTCTATTGCCTCCAAGATTTTCGTGTCTGTTCTACTCCGCAGGCACTCAGCGACTAGAAAAGAAGTTTACCGAGAGGAACAAGCCGGTTTCTGTCCATGTCGAGGTTACATTGACCACATCTTCACACTCCGCCAACTTCTCGAACTTCGCCACATCCAGCAACAGTAAACAATCGTAGTTTTCTTGGACATCCTAGCGGGTTTTGTCTCAGTAGGTAGATCTGCTTTGTGGAACTGACTACTAAGGAAAGGAGTGCGCGACAAGTTTGTGACCATCCTGAAGGATCTATACAGTCACACGTCGGGCAATGTCAGAGCTTACGGCACGCTTTCCACTTCATTTGCTGTCACCAGCGGCATGCGCCAAGGTTGCCCCACCGCACATTTTCTCTTCAACTTTGCCATTAAAGTTGTCGTCCAACGAGCATTAGAAGGCCCTCAAAATTGTGGTATTGAGCTTTTTCCAGTTGACAGGGTCGCGGACTTGGATTACGCTGAGGATATCGCTTAGCCTGGGGACGATTCACAAGCCGTGCAGAGCGCTCTGAACCGCTTAGCGATAGTGGTATCTAAGTATGGCCCGTGTTTCACGTCGAACAAATGTAAAATACTACTCCAGAATTGGCAGATGCCGGCCATCACCCTTACTGGTGTCCTGGAACAAGCGCAGTGCTTCAGTTATCTAAGAAGTTCCATCACAGCTAGCGACTGTAATGGAGATGAGGTCTCACAATTGATCGCAAAGACCCATCTTGAATTAATCAGGCTGCGACACTCATGGCGCTGTCGCGACGTCAGTTTCAAACGCAAGGGGAAAGTATACATTGCCTCTGTCCGTGCGGTCCTCTTGTACGGTTGTGAAACATGGCCGACTCGCTCGGAAGACATAAGACGATTGTCAGTTTCGACAATCGTTGTCTCAGTAGGATTGCTAGCGTGTGGTCGCAGCATCACGTGAATAACGCAGAAGCCTGAGAGTGAGTGTATGGAGCAAATAGTCAATGCCTCCAAACCGTTATTCTCCGACACAGCATGCGTTGACTCGGCCACGTCTTGCGCATGCCAGCCTATCGCCTACCCCGTCGAGTGTTATTTGATATCCCCGGAAACAAATGGAAAAAGTGCCGCGGTGGACAACTAATGACGTGAAGGAGCATGAACAATGCAACCTCAATCATCATTCATCGTTATATACGTTAGCTAGAGGTGGGAAACACCTCAGCTACTGTGCCGCGATACAAAAAGTAAAAGTAAAAATAAATACAACAGTTGCAGGCCAGCTGAGCGACCAGCAACGGATAGGCATCGTTCCGGTAAGATACCAGCCGGCTACTAGGCAAAAGGAAATAGTATTATGTAAAATTATATTACGATACGAAATGAGATCGTGGTTGGAGGAGGGGGCTAAAAGGGATGGAGAGGGACAAAAAACTCACAACACGAACGTCACTGAGGTCGGCTCCTTGCCAAGTCAGCAAATGTATCTAGCCAAACGTGTTCATCGTCTTTTGGACCCCAACCGGAGAGCCGTGACACTCTAACCGAGGCCAGCTCAGAAGTGAGAGCCTTCATTCCTCTCGACCAAGTCATCGTTTGGCCACCTCTCCTTTTGCATCCACACCCCGGCGTACAAACAACGCACGTCGCGGAAGTCGGTCGGCTGGCATGCGCAACACGTGGCCACGCCATCAGAGCCTGGTGCATGAAATGACGGTGCTGAGCGGTTTAGTTCCTTTTCCTGTACCGTAAACAAGGCGTCGAACACGCTCGTTACTCACGCGGTGTTCCCACCAGATGTAGCCAAACTGCGAAGGCACCGATATTCGAACGTAACTAGCCTCTTCATGTCCGCCGATCTTGGGGCCAGGTTTCGTAACCGTAAAGTAGGGTCGAACGTACAGTCGCATTGTACACTCTACCCTTCAGGGCAAGAGTGATGTCGCGCCGGCGCAATAAGTGGCGAAGGTTGGCAAAAGCTCTTCGAGCTTTTGATATGCGGTTCGTGATCTCATCTTCAATCCCAAGGCCGCTGATACCACTTCCCAGGTAGTTGAATTTCTGAACGACTTCTAGCAGATAACCACCAAGGGTCAGCGCAGAAGGCGATCCCTGCCAATCTTGGAGGAGCGCTTTGCACTTCGATGGTGTAAAGCAAAGCCCGAAGCGGCTGACAGCCAGTGCTAATCTGTCCAGCGCGGCATGGCACGTCTGGGAGCTGTCACAGATGTGGACAATGTCGTCTGCATACTCCAAGTCAAAAAGTCGTTCTCCTGGAATTAGCTCCACACCTTCTAAGTCATGTCCTGTGAATGCAATCCCCATGACTTCGTCAATAGGGAAGTTGAAGAGGAAAGGTGACAACGGCCATCCTTGTCTCATACCGCTGGAGAGATTGAAGGGTGGCGAAAGCTTGCCGTAAGCCCTCACTCTGCCTGAGCTACGCGCGTATAATGATTCGATAATATTTACATATCTCTCAGGCATACCTTACCTGAGTAGACAATTCCAAAGGGCACATCGATCAACCGAATCGAAGGCACCTTTGATGTCGAGGAACACGACTACAGTGGGCCGCCAATATGTGACGGTGTTCCAACAACAGACGCAAGGTGAAGATGTGGTCGATGCAGCCACGAACCCGACAAAACCCGGCTTACTCTTCACGAATCTGGTTTTCACGAGCGCCAGTCAGTCTGTGAAGGATTATGGAAGCGAGTAATTTGGATGCGATGGAGATTAGACTCATTCCTCTATGGTTGCTGCATTCCGAGCGCGAGCCTCCTTTGAAGATGGGAACAATAACGGAGCGGCTCCAGTCGGTTGCGACAGTCTCCTGCTCCCACAGTGACACTAGTAATTCATGTAAATCATCAACAAGAGCAGAGCCCCCCGAATTTGAAGAGGACTGCAGGAAGATCATCTGGTCCCTCGGCTTTGTTCAACTTCAACAGTCCGATCTCATGTTCGACTTCTGAGTGAGAGGATGGAATCAAAGGGACAGCCCACGGAGCAGAGCGATCACTAACCGGCGTAGAATCGAACAATTCTGGCCGATTTAATTGCTTTGCAAAATGCTCAGTCCAACGTTCCAAACGCTTCGACAAATTGTGGATAGGCTGTCCACTCTCGTCACGTATAGCTTCACTAACATCAGGTCTTCTGCTGCTCGTTTCCCGTAGCAGACGGTTACCAAGGGCAGGGGCTATTTCCATCTCTGATGCACGATGAGACCATCAGGATTCGCGGTCTCTCTTCAGGCTAGCACGGAGTTTTGCCCGAAGCTCTTTGCGAGTTTCAGTGTGTTCGCTTCCAGCCGTAATATGCCGGCGAGCATCGATAAGTTCCAGAGACTGTGAGGAGACCCAATGTCCATGTTGGCGATTAGACTTACATCATGGGGATTTGCCTGCTGCTAGTAAGAACTGGTAAATATGAGACCAGTGAGCTTCAACTGCATCCGGTGAGCGCTTACTCAACTCGCATGACAGCGTACTTTGATAGGCATTCAGAACAGCTGGTTTCGCCAGTTGGCTGGTGTCAACGCGCTTACAACGTTGTCTTAGACGTCTGCCAAAACGCATCCGCATGTCAGCACATACAAGTGCATGGTCGGTGTCCACACCTGTGCTCCAAATCGATTGACAGTTCTGGACGCAGCCTCTCCAACGGTAACATGCCACAACGTGAGGGATTTGCGTCCATAGCTGGTGGGCGCCAAGTCACCCTCCGGCGGGTGTTGTGTCGGAAATTAGTGTTCGCAAGAAATAAGCGAGCATCTTCACACAAATGAAGTAACCACCCACTGTTATCATTACGGGAGCCTACATCATATTGGCCGCCCAGATGCAATTCATCAGTGGACAACTTTCCAACTTGTGCGTTCAGATTCCCCGACAGCACAACACTGTCCGTGCTTCTTCTGTGGCGAAGGAGCTCGTTTAATTGGTGATAGAAGTTCTTCCTTACCGAATCATCGATACAGTTTGTGGGCGCGTAAGCAACGATGATGAATAGACACCTGTTAGTCCCGCGCGACTTCGAAGCTTTGAACGAGCCAGGCAATCTGACCGCACACAACCGGCTACTGATTGGAATCCAGTAAACCAGAGCAGCTTCAGCCCGAGGATTCAGGGCAATACTAACACCGGCTTGGCCATTGCTCAAAGCTGCATCGTCACCGGATAGGCGCAAAGAGAAAGTGCTGCTGGTGTCACTTGAAGAGAATCGCAGAGTGAGCACAGAGCTCGAGTCTTGTAGACAGGTCTCCGATAAGCAGCAGATATCGATCGAGGGGGTCTCCAATGTTCGAGCAAGTGCTGCCTGTTGACCGATTTGTAGTAATGTGCGTACATTGAGGCATGCCAATCTGAAGGATGATCGAGGGCCCCAAATGGAAGCCGATAAACTGGAATGGACCGCTTAGTTGTGTTGTGTCCCCAGGCGTTCGACTTCTTAGATTGCGCCCCACGAGTCAAAAAGACACGCACCGGACAGGAGGTATATTTGCAGAACACTACACGGGCCGGCGTGGGTATGTAACAAGCGGTAGTAACAAATGTTCTGAAACATGGAAAAACACTAGTCTGCTTGTAACTAAGACTGTTCTAATGCAAGGCACACGGTTCCTTGTGGAAAATCGCGCACTTACCTTTCCGAACAAGTCAATTTGTTTCGTTTCTGTGCGCATTTGACTTTGGTCTGTGTGAAATTCTGTTTTTCCATCCAAGTTACAAGATTTGGCCTGAATCAGTGGCGCCAACTCGACTTGATTTTCAGACAACGCGATTTTCCTTGGAGCAGGCCGTTCGAGACCTAACACCTCCCCGTTGTTGAAATAGTTGAGCCGGTATTGGTATATGTCTTCCTTCGGGGGTCTACTTGCATGGGCTGCACGCATCTTCTTCTCCGTGTTGACCTTAGTTGTTTTTCATTTTCAGCTCGTTCCATGGGTTGTGTATCCTGTCTAATCGAGGTGCTTGGCTGCGAAGTGTACAACAATTCATTGAACGCAAATCCTTCGGAATGGCGCGCCTCTTGTATCCTTGTAATCCGCGGTCGTAGTTGGTTCGCATGGCGAACCCATAGCTGTCTGCCAACACGAACATCGTACATTACTTTTCCGCGTCGTCCTACTACTTGACCTGGTATCCAACTGATTTGACGCCCTTGATAAGAGGCAGCAAACACTGCGTCACCAATTCTAAAGTTTCTGTGCCGTGCTCCATGTCGCTTGTTGTATTGAGTTTCCATCAGTGTATTCGTATGATGTATCGGTGGGCGTTTTGGAGTCATCAAATCTAGCGTCGTCCTCAGTCTTCGACCCATGAGGGCTTCAGCGGGTGACTTTCCATCTGGTGCATTGGGATTCGGAGTAACCCGATAATTTAGCAGAAAATTTTCCAGCCTTTCATCCAGGGTCCCCTCCCCCTTCGATTTTAACAAAGCACGTTTCAGGGTATCAACATACCTTTCTGCTTGGCCATTGGATTGGGGATGATACGGTGCAGTCCTCATATGCTGGATTCCATTTTGTGCACAAAAGTCAGCGAATTGATAGGAAGTGAACTGTGATCCATTGTCTGATACGATCGTTTGTGGCAGCCCATACTGACTGAAAACACGCTTCAGTGCAAGAATTGTACTGTTTGAGGACGTAGTTCGCATCACAATAACTTCAGGCCACTTACTGTATGCATCGACAAAGACGAGAAAGAAAGTTCCCTCAACTGGACCCACAAAGTCCACATGTATTCGCGACCAGGGTGATTCGGGACGCGGCCACGATTGTAATGTTGTGCGCACTGGTAACTTGGAAACACTGCAGCATTTAGAACAGGATCGTCCAATGTCTTCTATTTGGCTATCCATTGAGGGCCAAAACACGTAACTGCGCGCGAGTGCTTTCATTCGGGCGATTCCTGGGTGACCTTTATGCAATTGCCTCAGAACTCGTTGCCTGAGTACTTCGGGAACGACAAGGCGAGCTGCGAAAAAGAGACAGGCATCGACTTCAGACAGAGCATCACGTCGTGTGAAAAACTGTGCAAGCGATTTGTCAGGGCACTGCTTTGGCCAACCTCGTCTTGTATAAGTCAAGACTTTCTGTAGCAATGTGTCCCGACTTGTGGCTGCCTGAACCGTTCTTGCAGTTAGTGGTAAAGTACTCACGGCATCCTGTATCATGTGGCTGATATCCGTGTCGGTTGTGATTGAAGCAATGACGGCATCCTCCGGCTCACGTCGACTAGTATCGATTAATCTGGACAGAGCGTCCGCTTGCCCAATGGAGTCAGCTGACGAGTACCTCATGTTGAATTCGTATCCCAAGAGCAAAGTGGCCCACCTTTGAAGACGACTGGCTGTATATGCCGGAATACCCTTTTTGGATCCAAAAATGGCGAGTAGCGGTTTGTGATCGGTCACTAGTGTGAAACGCCGACCGTAAATCATTTTGTGAAATTTCTGAGCAGCAAAAACAATAGCGAGGGCTTCCTTCTCAATTTGGCTGTAGTTCTTCTCAGAGGGTGTCAGGGCTCGTGCCGCATGCGCAACGGCCTTTTCTGAACCATCTGGAAAGCGGTGTGAAATGACTGCACCGATTCCATAGCTAGAAGCGTCTGTTGTTAGAATGATCTCCAGATTAGGATTGTAATGGGTGAGCAACAGATCTGATTTTAGTAGCGATTTCAATTTTTCGAATGCCTGTTGACACTGCCGGGACCATTTCCATTCGACATCTTTCGTCAGCAAATGATTCAAAGGTTGACGCAAGCGATGCATCGCTGGCAAAAATTGGCCATAGTGACTCACCATTCCGAGGAACGATCTCAGAGTTGTGACATCCGTTGGTGTGGGCAATCTGTCTATCAGCTCAATGTTCTCGGGGTCGGGATGTCGTCCGCGTTCACTGATCACGAATCCCAGGAACTTAACAGACCTCAAAAAGAATTTGCATTTCTCTGCACGTAAACGGAATCCATAATCTTTAATTCGCATCATCACATCATCCAGTCGTTGGAATAGTTCCTCCTGTGTGGTGCCCATAATGATGATATCATCCAGATAGGCTGCAGCTCCAGTTACTCCAGTCAACATGGCATCCATAACTTGCTGAAAAATTGCTGGAGCGGTTTTAACGCCAAACGGCAGACGATTGTATTGGTACAGACCACGATGAGTGTTGATCGTGAGAAGCTTTCGACTTTCAGGTTCAACTTCTAACTGTAAATAAGCATCAGCCAGATCCAAAGTAGCAAAATATTTACCACCATTCAGCTTCGCGAATAGATCGTCAGGAAGTGGGAGTGGGTACTGATGTGGTTGTAATGCATCATTTAAACCAGTTGAAAAATCTGCACAGAGGCGAATAGAACCGTTCGGCTTCTTAATTACGACGATAGGAGCAGCCCACGGTGAGAAATTAATGGGCTCGATCACACCAATTTGCTGCAATCGATCAAGCTCATGCTCAACCAGTACTTGAGATGCATACGGGACCGGACGCCTGGGTCGAAACACGGGGGTAACGTCAGGTAATAAAGTAAGTTTTGCCTGCATCTTGTTGCAATGTCCAAGTTCCGGTTGAAAAACACTGGCATATTTTAGCTGAAGCTGTTCGGCAATAGTTTGACGTGGATGAGGTGGCACGGTTGTATGATGCACCATGACGTTCGTTTCGGAACACACATGATTCAATGGCACACTAAGCAAATTCAATCTTTCGATCCAATCAATCCCAAGAAGATTAATGTCAACAGAAGAAATGAGGTAGATGGTTCCACAGAGCTTGAGATCCTTAAACTTAACTTCACACGTAAACTCACCATCTAACTTCAGTGCTTCACCGGATGCATTTTGGGCGGTCAAATTTGTGTGCCTGAGTGGTGGTCTACCGAGTCTCATCCATGATGATCGAGAAATTATGGTAATGTCCGATGCCGTATCTAGTTGCAACGATATGGGAACATTATTAATTTCAACGGTGAGGTACTTTCGCTTGCCGGCAAGTTCTGTGCGACAGGTCGCGAGAACTACTTTTGTCTTTGCACCGTTAAAGGTCTTTTTGGATTTAGAGTTCGTGTGCAATTTAGGGCCAGACATAGTCCTGGAATTGTAGGTGGTGTGACAATGTGATTCTTTGTGACCAAGCCGTTTGCACTTCTGACAGAGATGTTTCCTATAGGAACAGAAACGTACGAAATGCCATCCACCACAATTCCAACAGGAAGTTGGGGGTTTCTGGTTGGGGACTCTATGACTCACATTTTTACCGCGAACAGCTGTGTGATAAATTTGCGGTTCATTCCTAGGATGAGCATTTTCAATCATTTTGGTATCGTGCTTTAGATTAATCAGTCTCTGGCACTCAGCAGCAATGTCCTGTAATGTCATATGAGGTTCCTGTTCTAACTTATGCAGGATACGTGTACGTACGTCAGCATCGGCGTGAGACTGAAGACTACAAACAAATATGAGGCTTTTGAACTGATCAGGTGTCATCATACCCAGTTTGAAACGTTCACATTCTCGATTCACAACTGCAGCATGTGTTATATAGTCATGAGTATCACTTTTGACCAACTTAAAACAATGATAACGAATACTGAACAATGATGCTTGCTCACCGAAAATAGTCTTCAGTATTGTCACCGTCTCATCGAAGCGAAAGTCTCTGGGGTTCTTTGGCAGCACAAAATTCGTGTACCGTTCATGTTCGACTGCACCGAGTTTGCGCAACAACAACCGAACTTTCCATGCATCATATTGTGCCTCCAATTCAATGCGGAAAATATTTTCATATTTCTTAAACCAGAATTCAAAAGTTACTCCGTTTGGTTCATCAAAAATGAACTCCGTAATGGATGCTGTAACTGCGTCTACTGAGATCCGTGCGCCAACATCTTGGGATTCTGGTTTAATGTTCAATTTCTGTGCGAATAAGTCGAACAGCTGCTTCTGGGATCTCTCGAACTGCACCTGCTGTTGATGGAGGAGCTGCTGCATCTGCTCAAAAGAAATTGCCATTATCCAACAACTCCGTCGCCAGAAATCTGTTGTGTCCCCAGGCGTTCGACTTCTTAGATTGCGCCCCACGAGTCAAAAAGACACGCACCGGACAGGAGGTATATTTGCAGAACACTACACGGGCCGGCGTGGGTATGTAACAAGCGGTAGTAACAAATGTTCTGCAACATGGAAAAACACTAGTCTGCTTGTAACTAAGACTGTTCTAATGCAAGGCACACGGTTCCTTGTGGGAAATCGCGCACTTACCTTTCCGAACAAGTCAATTTGTTTCGTTCCTGTGCGCATTTGACTTTGGTCTGTGCGAAATTCTGTTTTTCCATCCAAGTTACAAGATTTGGCCTGAATCAGTGGCGCCAACTCGACTTGATTTTCAGACAACGCGATTTCCCTTGGAGCAGGCCGTTCGAGACCTAACAGGTTGCACATGGGCTTGTCGACAGGAGAGGAGTGACGCTCCGCATTCCTATGTGAGTTGAAACTAGAAGGTAAAAGCCTAGCAAAGCAAGTGGGGGCTTTAAAACAGGGGGATAAAATTGAAGTCGGGACAAGACCATAAGGGAGAAAAAGCATAACAGGGGGAATAAGAAGACGGGAAGGCTTGAGCAGCATCATCCAAATCCCTATAAACCCTGCTCGATGTAGCAGATAAGGCACCGTTGATTATCCTCTGCGGTGGCCAGAGCATCAGAAATTTGGTTGAAGAGAAATTAATTGTATTGAGTGGGCAGAATATTGTCAGGTTGCCCAGGCCTAGACAGCAGTTGGATTAAGGTTCTCAACCAAAGCCTTTGGTTCCAAAACCTTACCGCAAGGCGGCGGGTTTGGTGTTGGGCTACAAGGAGTCCGTTTTAAGGAATAAGGTGCCACCTCATTCCAACCCCAAACCTGGAGGACCAAGAGGCTGAGTTTGTCTGGCCTCTAACCATTGAGTAATCTGGTGTGAGTGGCTCTGAAGGTGCAAAAGCACTACCCAGCATAGCTCAATGGAGCGCTGAGGCACACAAACCATCGCACCGCGGTAAGGTCCAGCCTCATTGCCATGTTGGTACATGTACATTAAATTATTCTTCAACTGTCTTTACTGTGACCTGATGCGCACTCTAGCGTGATGTTGATAGTCTGTAAGCAGACTCTGGTATGGTTCATCAAAACATCTCATCGGTGAGTGGAAGCAGCAGAGAAGAAAAAGGCTATCTTCAGAGTTCAAAGAAAGGCGCACAGATGAAGCATTTTCAGCAAAAGTGTGTTGGTCACACAAGTTAAGCGAATGGTTCAGATATCCAGAAAAAATAGTTTCCGTTTTTTTCTTTCCAAAATGGCTCGTATACCTACATGTATTCCAGTCACAGTGACAGCATTATCTTAACCTTGTGCATGGCGCATCTTAATGTCGAGTCCATCACTTTCCAGACTTTTAAGCATATTAGAACTGAGGTCAACAACTTTTTCCCCTTTTAAGCAAAAGAAGCACATGAACACTCCTTTTACTTCAGCCTGCATATTCACATATCTGATCACTTCGGATGTTTAGTGAGTGCGTGATGTGTCAGATGTGCTATCAAACACGATCCCGAAATACCTGACACATTTTATATCCGTGACAAGTTGCTTCTTCACATTGTTTGCTAGAATAAGTATAAACTCATTCTGAGGTGTTGGTGCAAGATAAGATACTGATAATCTGAGTTTGTATACACTTTGCTCTCATAGCACTGGGTGCCTTTTTTACACTGGGTTATTTTTAAAAAACATCTCAACCATTTCAAGAAAGTTTCTTGTATACAGTGAAGATTCAGCTTCATTGTGGCCACGGAATGCTTGCTTTTGCTTGGCAAGAAACAATGTGATATCCAGCAACCCGCTCAAGATGTCGCCCCATAAGTTATTCGCTATGTCCACCAATACAACACTTCCGGCGTCAATTGCTTTGTGTAGTCTAACTACTAGTGCCAATATTTACCACTGCTTAAGACACTGTAAGTTCTCTTCGGATGTCTCAGGATTAGACACCTAGGGGCTCAGAATCCATCACATTTAAAATCCAGCCAAAACTTTGGATGTCGTGTAACTTGAAAATTCCCATTTGAGTTTCGAGAATACCAAGACCAGTTGGTGAGCGACTGCTTCGATGATTCATCATCAGGTCACTCATTCTCTCATGCAACATATACGGTAACTAAACGTGAAGTAACATCTCAGCTATTGCTACGCAATAAAGATAACAGGAAAAAGACGTAAAACAGGCACGTTAGCTGAGCTACCAGTAACGGATGAACAGCAGACCATTAAAATCCTATATAGGGGTAAAAAGTAGCAAAATCCATCAGTTAGTTCAAGTTATATGGAAGAAATATGTGAACTGTGTCTTAATGGATTAATTGGGTGTTACGTAGTTTTACCTAAGGGAGTAGACCTGTGTGTCCCAAATTCTTGTTGGCCAGAGAAGTTATGGCGCTTGGACTAGATTCTTCTGGGACTAAAAAGACGGTTGAAAAAATCGGATGCAAATTTCTTTGGCCGTCACAATTGTACGAAGCCGCTGACCTTTCGATCGATGTGATGGAACTTTGTACCTGTGCCCAGTGTAGACGAAATGCAGCAGAACAGAGCTATTACTTAGACCATCCATGGTCGCAACACTTTCTTGCTTTTTGTTATCATTGTGTAGAAACACTCACGTTATAACTGTCGAAAACCTCAGTTTGCTTTTGGATCTTGTCCTGTCGGAATTCTGCAAGCGCCATCTTCGTTCTAAAAAGATGCATGTTCTCTCTTGACAATCACAACCCGTAAATAATCTGGAACCGGTATGTTCCCAAAAAAGCAGCATCTAAACTAATACAAGTTTCTATATCCCGGAATCTGCTTGGAACCGACTGGGACCTCATGATTTAAGGTTTTGATATAAAAAGGTCTTTGAAGGATGTTATTATGGCAATGTTTGGCTCTTAACGCAAGAGCTTCTTCAGGTGAATCGGTACATAATTGTCTCAGCTTTTTAGGGGAAAGTAAGGTAAAGATCGCAAAAAATAACGTGAACTATTGGATAATAGTGTTACATGTCAATAGGTCAAGTGGCAATTCTAGTGAAACAACAAGCGTCGAGCGTTTCTCATTGATCCACGTCACCGGTGTAGTGACAATGACATTGTACTCCATCAAGCATCATCATCCAGACTTGTACACATTTTGTTTTACTTTGCACTCATCCATACCGGACTGCATTTTTTAACTTGGTCCGCCATCTTGCCCGCGTGTTCCCGGCTGTTGCGCTCCATCGTGGTGTAACTCATTGCTTCACCACTTTCTCCCACCGCCCTCAGGCTATATTTACATAGCTATTGTACAGTGCTATTTTCTCAAGACATTCTTTATATCCAAAAAACTGGCTAATCCAGAAAACGGGCCGGTAGGACCTTTCACCGCTGCTGAAAGACAGTGAGTTTGGGAGAGGTCACTCCCCCCACCGCATTTCAATCCACTGCTGTAATTCTGTTCGTAACGGCGAGCCGTGGGGGACCAAAAACAACGAGCCAAGCACACGAGCAGCCGAAGCCAGGAAGGCGAGCCAGACAAACGACATGAGCTAGCGAAACTGAGCCAAACAGACCACGATCCAAAGGCCAACGTGGGCGGCCGAAACGAGGAAGCGTTAGGGGTAGACCAAAGCATCCAAACGACCAAAACAATTGAGAAATAGCCACCCGTTGAACGGACGGACGCAAACGTGCCAGCCTCATGACTTTACCTGATAGATGGGGAAAAAACTCAGGGAGACAGATTCAGATATTTACTCTGCTTACCGAAAAGCATAATACAAACGACGAGAGAAAATGGAAAAGATTCATGAGGTGTGGATGAGTTCGACGAACGCGGAGAAACGAACAGGTTTACGAACTTTTCTAACATGACTGGTATTAGTTTGCGGCGAATCTGATGACTGGGACTGTGGTGGAGCTGAAAAGGTGGGCGTCGACACAGGTGGCTCTGTAGATTGTGTTAAAGTCGATGATGGAACAAACTGTTGTTCACCGATGAACGCAGGCTTGATGCGATCTATCGAGACAGTATCCCTTTTACCCCCACGGTCAATCACCAAAGTTTTTGAAGACCGTTTAGTAACGCGGTATGGACCTGTGTAAGGTGCGGAGAGAGGATGTCTCACTTGGTCGACACGTAAGAATACGTGGGAACATATAGAAAGGTCTTTCGGAACGTGCACTGGAGTGCGTTGTTCCCTGGGTCTCGCGGGGTGCAGCTGACGTATGTGGTGCGTCAGACGAGCTACGTAGCTCTTGTAGTTCCATGCCCTCTCCGGAGTTGGGGCGACTAATTGTCCAGGGAGACGCAACGTGCAGCCATAAACGAGTTCGGCCGGAGCAGCGTTAATGTCGGTTTTGACAGTATTCCGTAAGCCAAGTAAAACGGTGGGAAGCGCTTCGTACCAGTCTGCGTTATCATGTGCACATAGTGCATCTTTCAGCTGGCGATGAAAACGCGCAACCATGCCGTTGGCGGCAAGGTGGAATGTAGTCGTTTGGACGTGACGGTGGGCGTTCAGTTGGTGATAGACAGTGTCCTTGACTGCATTAGAACTGCAGTCGGTGGGAGCATAAGCGGAAATCACGAACAAACAGCGTTTTGTATTACTTCGTGAATCAACCTTAGCTGATGTCGTCAAACGGGTTGCACATAAAAGGCTGTTCACCGGAATCCAAGCAACCAATGATGGCACGGCCTTGGAACTTAGAATGACACCTACACCAGCTTGACCCGTGAGTGCTGCATCGGGATCTCCGGATGCATGCAACCAATAACGAGAGGATAAGCCGGGTGCAGTTAATTCAACAACCCGTTGGGTCATTGATCCTAGTTTCGAACACACATCAATACCCAGTGTGTCCAAGGTGCGTGGGACTGCAGTCTGTTGACCTATTTGTCTTAGAGTGCGAACGTTGAACGTCGCCATGGAAACGGGATAGCGTGGCATTATAAGGGTCTGTTGTTGATAGAGGTCCGGTGCGTGTCGCGAGGGGACTGCAGATGGTTCTAATCCAGTGGCACTTCTGTTGCTCTCAATTAAGCTGGGAATTAGAGAAGGAAGTTTAATAATGTGGGTCGGCATGGGAGTAAGAGAAACAAGTGGAAAAGAAAGAAGGAGGCGCCAGCAGTAGTATGTTTTCGCTTATCCGCCCTGCTGTATGCAGCAAATAAGGCGATCCTCGATAATTTGCGCGACGGCCGATGCAGGATGAAGTTTATCTTGGAAGAAAAGGTCATAGTTGAATGTGAGCTAGGACACTGCCAGGGCGCCCAGACCTAGACAGGAGAACGATTAGGGTCCTTATCCAAAGCCTTTGGCTCAAAAGCCTGTCCGCAAGGCAGCGGGAGGTGGCAAAGATTTAGTTTTACAGAAATGGACGCCATTCCATTTCAAACCCCCAACCTGGAGGACCAGCAGACTGAGTTTGTTCGACCTCTCACCATTGACCAACCTGGTAAGAGTAGCTCTCAAGCTGCCCGGAGGCACCACCCAGTATAGCTCAATGGGTCAAGGAGGTACGCGAACCATCGCATCACGTTAAGGTCGAGTCTTGTTGCGACGGCAATTGATTTTATAGACACAATTTGTCGTCCTATCTCTTGGAAGCGGATCCTTCAAACGTACAAGTGCTGAATACCATTTTCTCTCAAACACACAGAGCATTTCACTCACGGCATCATGGTTAGAAGCGCTTTCAGTCCACTCTTCCGCTTCAACCTAATACATTTCGCTTCCTTGTTTTTCCGCTTCCTTTTCTACTATATCAACTCCTTCAGCTTCGGCAGAATGCATGCTAGCGTCAGAAAAAGTAGCGTTTTCAACTGGTTGCTGGGGAACTACAAATTTGGAGGAACCATGACTATCAGCCGGTCTCTTGACATATTAAAGCATAAATAAACATAATGTTGAGAGTGGTTTTTTTCAGCATCCACTTAGACTCTTCGATTTATGTATGCCATGGACACGATACAATATCCTTGAAATAATATGCGTCTTGTTTGCAATCCTCAACCTAGTACCATAGACACTAATATTTAGTATTTTGGTGTCATCCCATGTGATGGTGGTACCTGGTGCGGCCCTTATCCCCCTGGTGACAACTCTGATTCTTGCTTCTTATGACAACACAGAAGACGGACCCAAAGTTTCATTTCACGGGTTCCTTTATCACATCATAAGTGGAACTTGCGCGCGAACCACAAACTGGGAGGTATAGTTTCACCTTAGTTTAACGACTCACGCGCAATTAATGGTATGATTTGTAATGTGAAGCCGCACCCGGCAGTGGCAATAGTAGTAGTTAAGCTACCTGAAAATCGTAGTCCCACTTTTGGTGTATCTGTCTGCACATAGTTCCAGATTGGGTTGTAAATGGTGCAAAATTAGACAATGCTTACCCTGCTGATCTGCCACATTAAATAATAATTTTTGGTGGTCGTTATCGCTCGCTAGCAACAGCCTTGTCAACGGATTTGCTGATTAAGAAGCTGACCTCTGCGTGCTTCTGGAACGTCGCTAGCACACGAACGTAGACATGAGTGGCAGATAGTGAATCAGCACTGGCACGACACATAAGCTCGTTCTCGGTGAATTTGGCAGCTGGAGTCGACGGGTTCGCTACCGGCTGGAGTACGTTATGCGGATTCACTTACGAGGAATAAGCGTCAAAGGCTTCGTCAATTTGTGTGCAGGTAAGCGCGATTCAAGCAACCTAGTCATTTGCATTAAACAAGCAGATTTACAGTGACTTTGGTTGGTTGTTTAATGGTGCATAGACTACTTCCATTTACAACGCAGACGCACCCGACTTACGCGGTCCACAGCTGATCACCAGCATATCTGTAAACGACTGCAACTTGGAGCCAGCTTGCGCAACCGAGTAATAACAACAGTTTGACAAACAGACATAGAGCCAAACAAGACCATGGCAATCGCTGGAAGAATAGAGGTTCAGTCAACGCACCAACATAAGGGCATTTTAGGTGAAGGTCAGCAACACGCTTCAGCTAGTGTAACAAGAAGAACATAACTATGTTGCTGTTCGCTGTCTTTTTTCATACGCCATATTTTCAGGTTTTGTTTTTTTTGAATGGCTAAGTATTGAGCATCTGAATCTAAACAAGTTTGTGCCCAGATCTTCCACTAGTTTCGATTTCGCGTCATATCCTGAAATGTTTCCAGCCGTCGGCACTCTTCGTCTTTTGGTCTGCAACCACAGACGTGTGGATGCAACGGCAGCAAGACGTGGAGTCAACGATTTCATATGCTGTCGTTAAGAGGATGGTCTTTCCAGTCAAATCTTGCAATGAGGCAAACGCTCGGCTGATATACGCAGGACGTGACCGATCCATCTTAACTGACGCAGTAAAACTAGCTTGTTGAAGCGAATACTTGCATTCCCTAAGACGTCTGACTGCACTGCTTTAGATACGTTACATCCACAACACACCAGTGATCCTCATCAAGAACCCATGGTCGAATGCCGAGGGCCGGCTCATGTCATCCACGCGAACTGTCCATGACGCGCTTTCATATTGAAACACCGCCCAAATGGTGGCACTGTAAACGCGGCCTTTTACCAAGAGGGAGATATCCCGACGATGTCATAAGTGTTTCAGGTTGACAAACGCCGACCGAACTTTGGCGACACGGAGGGAAACTTATTTCTTAATAACACCACCAGCAAAAGCGCAGCTGTTCAAGTAGGCAAAGCTACGCACTTTTTCAAGCTGTGTACCTACAAGAGCAAGCATAAAAACGGGCAAGTACCAATCCTGGAGTAGCATTTTACACTTCGACGGGCCGAAGCTTATGTCGTACTTAGATGCCTCAATCGCCAAACAGCTTAGAATGGTTTGCATACTCCGCGAGACCTCACTAAGTAAGGCAACGTCATCTGCCTAATCTAAGTTGGTCGCTGGCTTTCCCAGTAGTAGGTGAAGACCAAAATACTGGTAACCTTTCAGAGCTCCCAACAGGAGGTTTGAAATCGCAAAATTGTGGAGGAAATGGATACAGGGTAACCCTGCTAGAAACCGTATTTGACAGTGAAGGACGACGAAAGCTTCTCGTAGACCATCATTTTGCCGGAGATGTGGAGGTAGAGTGCATGCAGGATGGCGGTGTATTTTGCTAAGACCCCGTTCTTCAGCAAGCAACACGACTGTGCAGGTCGATCAATCGAGTCGAATGCAGCAAGAATGTCTAAAAAAACAACAATGGTAGGTCTCTGGTAGATGTTGCAATATTCGAGGATTTGGCGAAGTGTATTTGCTCTACGCACCCATAACCAGGAAAGAAGTCAGTTTGTTCGTCCCGGTATTGCGACTTACGAATCGGAAATAGTCTACGGAATAGAACGAATTCCAATAGCTTGGATGCAAATGAAATGAGACTAATCCTCCAGTTATTGGTGTATGAAGTGCGAGCACCCTTCTCAAAATTAAGGGCAACAGCTGATTCGCTCCTGGAATATGGCATCTTTCCTTCATGCCAGATTTCGAAAAACAATAAGGTTAGCCGTACTTGAACAGCTCCGTCTAAGCTGGCAGCCTTGAAGAGCTCTAAGTGTCGAATCGCAAGACAAGTTTCCGCTTCGCTGGGTGGATCAAGTGTGAAGACCCGTGTGAAGATCCGTCGCAACGAGACTGGACCTTAACGTGGTGAGACAGTTTGCGTACCTCAATGACCCATTGAGCTATACTGGGTGATGCCTCCGAGCATCTTGAGAGCTACTCCTACCAGGTTGGTCAATGGTGAGAGGTCGAACAAACTCAGTCTGCTGGTCCTCCAGGTTGGGGGTTTGAAATGGAATGGCGTCCATTTCTGTAAAACTAAATCATTGCCACCTCCCCGCTGCCTTGCGGACAGGCTTTTGAGCCAAAGGCTTTGGATGAGGACCCTAATCGTTCTCCTGTCTAGGTCTGCGCGCCCTGGCAGTATCCCAGCCCACATACAACCATGACATTTTCTTCAAACATAGACTTCATCCTGCATCGACCGTCGCGCAGATTATCAAGGGTCGCCTTATCTGCTGCATACAGCAGGGCGGATAAGCGAAAACATACTACTGCTGGCGCCTCCCTTCTTTCTTTTCCACCTTTTTCTCTTACTCCCATCCCGGCCCCTATTACTAACATTCCTTCTATAATTCCCAGCTTAATTGACAGCAACCGAAGTGCTACTGGAGTAGTACCGTCTGCAGCCACCATCCCACAGCACCTATCGGACGCCTATCGGCAAAAGTCCCTTATAAGGCCACGCCGTCCCGTTTCCATAGCGACATTCAACGTCCGCACTCTAAGACAAACAGGTCAGCAGGCTGCACTCGCACGCACCTAGGATACACTGGGTGTTGATGTGTGTTGTGTGTCCGAAACTAGGATTAATGGTCCTAACGGGGTTATTGAATTGACTGCCCCCGGCTTATCCTCTCGTTATTGATTGCACGCATCCGGAGACGCCGATGCGGCACTCACGGGTCAAGCTGGTGTAGGTATCATTCTCAGCTCCAAGGCTGAGTCATTGTTGGTTGATTGGATTCCGGTGAACAGCCGTTTATGTGCAGCCCGTTTGACGACACCAGCTAAGGTGAATTCGCGAAGTAAAACAAAACGCTGTTTGTTTGTGATTTCTGCTTATGCTCCCACCGACTGCAGTTCTAATGCAGTCAAGGAAACTTTCTATCACCAACTGAACACGCTGCTACGCAGTACTACTAGTTCAGATATTATAGTACTTGCAGGGAATATGAACGCACAAGTAGGGCGTCTGAGCTCTTCAGAAGCTCAGCTGGGTGGTAAGTATAGACTTAACGCCGAACGGACTGACAACGGCGAGCGTCTGCTGCAACTGTGTGCGGAGCACCAGTTGTTTCTTACTAGCACTGCTTTTAGACACAGTGGGCGCCGAAGTGCCACTTGGCGTCCACCTGTAGCTGGCCAGCGATGGACCCAAATTGACCACATAGCCATAAGTTACAGGTGGCGCGGTTCCATTCTGGATTGCCGCTCGTACTGGAGTACCTGTGTCGACTCTGATCATGCCTTGGTGCGCTGGCGTTTCTCCATGAACTTTACCGGAAGGCGCACAAAGCGTATCCTTCGATTGGCAACGGAGAAATCGTCCCAGCCCTCTGTCAGGCAAGCCTATCAAGAAGCACTGCATAGCGAACTCTCGCTGTCTTGTCCCAATGACACTGAACTTCAGTGGAATAGAATCTCGGCCACTATGCACGACGCAGGAGCATCTGTTTGTGGCACTATCAGTCGTCACCGCACCAGTCACTTGATATCCGAGAGGTCGGTGAACCTGTTGGAAGCTAGAAGACACCTCCCGGCTGGTTCTGAACACAATGTGACCAGACGGGCTATTAGGCGTGAACTAAAGGGGAGCCTACGTGCTGACAAGGAAGCCTGGTGGACTAGTGGGGTTCAAGAAATGGAGGAGGCAGGAGCAGTAGGCAACTACCGCAAGCTCTTCCAGCTAATCCGCACTAATGGTCCAAGAAAACCAGGCGACAGTGAGACAATCAGGGACAGCGCGGGTGCGCTGATACACAATAAGGAGCGCCGTATGGCTCGTTGGGCTGAACACTTTCAAGATCAGTTCAGCTGGCCCCCTGCTCCCGGACCTCTTCCTACTCAGGTGATGCAGGACGATCCGTGGACGATTAGTTTAGAGCCTCCGTCGGAGGCCGAGGTCCGAAACGCGATCACAGCCCTCAATCGTTTTCGTGCCGCTGGCCCGGATTCCCTACCACCTGCACTATTTAAGGATAGAGGTGAGGTCCTCTGCAGGGCACTGACCTCCTTATTCGAACGTATCTGGAATGAAGTGTGCCAGCTAATTGGAGCGAATCGATTATAGTGGCAATATACAAAAAGGGCAGTCGCACAGACTGTGCGAACCACAGGGGTATTAGCCTAACGCCAGTTGTGACAAAATTACTGGCCTCGATTATCATTCGTCGCCTCACTGCAGAACGGGAATCTCGGATTAGGGAAGAGCAGGTTGGTTTCCGCCCAGGACGTGGCTGTATAGACCATATATTTACTTTGCGGCAGGTGCTAGAGCAGCGCCACGCATACCGCAGACCGACAATAGCTGTGTTCCTCGATTTCAAGAGTGCATTCGATTCAGTCGATCGATCGATTCTGTTCGAAATGCTTGCGCGAAAAGGTGTTCCCACGAAATATGTAAACATGCTACGCGCTCTATACTCGAACACTACAGGCCGCGTCAGGGTCTATGGTGCCCTATCGGATAGCTTTTCGACTACAAGTGGCGTTCGTCAGGGTTGTCCGATTTCCCCGTTTTTGTTCAATTTCGTCGTGGATACTATCATGGAGTGTTCCCTTGCGGAATCTCATGATGTAGGCGTTGAAGTGCTGCCTGGTGAAAGGTTAGTTGATCTAGATTATGCGGACGATATCGTCTTGCTTTTCGACAATGTTGAGGCGACACAGTCAACCCTGAATAGCCTATCCAGAGTGGTTCCATTATTTGGTATGCACTTCGCACCTTCAAAGTGCAAAGTGTTGCTGCAGGACCACCAGCCACTTGATGACCCCTTGACGCTTGCTAACGAGGAACTCGAGGTGGTTGATCAATCCACTTATCTTGGCAGCTGCATCAGCAATGATGGGCGCATAGAAACTGACGTGAGCTCACGCATTGCAAAGGCCAAAGCTGCCTTCTTGAACCTGTGTCATGTTTGGCGACAGAAGGGAGTTTCTCTCCGTCTGAAAGGCCGAGTATACAAGGCCACAGTGAGGGCCGTTCTGCTCTATGGTAGTGAAACTTGGCCTCTTCGGTCTGAAGATCTGAGGCGCCTTCAAGTCTTTGATCATCGTTGTTTGCGAAGCATTGCTGGTGTCGGATGGCACCAGCGTGTCCGCAACGATGATGTGCGCAGGCGAGTACTAGGTGGCGATAATCATGCTAGCTCCCTAGAACAACAGATAGTACTGAATAAGTTGCGTTGGCTCGGGCACGTGCTACGCACGCCTGGTCACCGCTTACCTAGGAGGGCCTTGTTCAGTCTACCAGGTGTAGGATGGCGCAAAGCTCGAAGTGGACAGAAGTTGACTTGGCAGCGGGAAATGAAGTCAATGACAACTAAACTGGGTGCGGTTGGTCCGTCTCGCCTTCCGGGTTGGAGTCCACGTGACTCACCTTGTGCTTGGCTTGAGACTTTACAGGACATGGCTCGCAACCGACACCAGTGGCGCGTCTGCTGCCGTCTCCTAATCGGATTGTCTGTTTAAAGTGTGTTTGGTGCTGAGTTATCTGCGGGGTAATGGCTGATTATGACGCGGGGCAGTGAAAGCCGCAAGGAAGCTGTCTCGCCGATGCCACCTTATCTTTGCACGATAGCCAGTTGTTTGTGACGGTATGTTGTCTACACAAGATGTAGGCGTCTTGCCCCTGAATGTTTGCTTAGGGCATTAAGTTTTTCGGGTAAGTCCCCCTTCTCTCCCTCTTCTTATTCTTTATTTCATAGGTCCTCATGGTTGTATGGCAGCGAAGCATCAGTTCAAATGGCTGATGTACTGCTGTTGTTGTTGTTGTTGTTGTTGTTGTTGTTGATGATGATGATGATGATGATGATGATGATGATGATGATGATGATGATGATGATGATGATGAAGACC
This sequence comes from Dicrocoelium dendriticum, assembly GCA_944474145.2. Classification (NCBI taxonomy): domain Eukaryota; kingdom Metazoa; phylum Platyhelminthes; class Trematoda; order Plagiorchiida; family Dicrocoeliidae; genus Dicrocoelium; species Dicrocoelium dendriticum. The sequence continues at coordinate 193,260,360 of OX104064.1, read as the reverse complement.
CAGGGTGGACACCTGGGTTCGCAGGGAATACAAGTGGAGGGTAAGGACCGACCGAACTGAGAACGAAAAAGTTCAGCCCATCGATTCAAGCGTCATTGTAGGTTGGAAATTAGCGAACCATCTGGCTCGCAAATAGTTTCACCGATATCAGTCTTTCTGTGGCCAGTGAACCGAAGGAGCAGAAAGAGCTTGCGAGTATTACCAGAGCGGACAGCGGTCTCTACCTCCGAAGCACGCTGAGACTACCAAGCCTTGTGGTCATTGCGTAGGTTTTCTTTGAGCTGTCGACTGACAGAACGGCGCACTCCACTATGATTAAACTCCGGAGTGTTATTTAACAGCGGTCAAATAGATCCAGGGGGAGGTGGTAATGATTTCGCTCTACAGAAATGAACGCCATACCATTTCAAACCCCCAACTTGGGGGACCAGGAGACTGAGTTTGTCTGAGCTCTAACCATTGACCAACCTGGTAGGAGTAACACTCAAAGGGCTCGGAGGCACTCCCCAGTATAGCCCAATGGGTAAAAAGGCAAGCAAACCATCGCATTGCGTTAAGGTCCAGTTTCGTTGTAACAGAATAGATCCAGGGAGCGCGTGGAGATCCATGACTTCATAGAGTGCTGATTGAGACCAAAAGCTACCTCCTTGGAAGAGATCATGGTCCTCTGCATTAACGGCGTGGTCATCAATGTCTTGCGGGGAGTCGCAGCTGAGTGCATCGGTCAGGGAAGATTTAGTGCTCCGCTGAACCGAGACAGCAGATAGTTTATTCGTATCTAACTTACAATGCCTCGTTTTCAGGGATCCTCCTAAACCCATGCAGATGTTCGCATAGATAAGAGCGTGGTCTGAGTCAATAAATGTGGACCAAATTGATCTGCAGTCCTTTACACTACCTCGCCATCTGAAACCGATTCTAATATGATCAATCTGAGACCATGATTGAGACGTTGAAGTCGCCAAATAGCGGAATGTCTCCTCGGATGCCGAAAGCTAGCGCTCGAGAGAAGCAACCGATTATCTCCGCAGTGTGAAAAGTCTCTCCCCAATATCTGAGCGGCTCTCACTGAGCGCATGGTGAGCACCGAAGTGTTTCGCATGCTGATAGACAACCAACCAGTGCGTTGTGGTTTTCAGCTGGGATCACAATATCGGATCTGCAAGCGTTGCTCAAGAGCTGGTGAAGTTCACGATAGAAGCCGTCTTTGACCGAGTCGCAACTGCAGTCAGTTGGAGTGTAATCTGAGATCACAAACTAGTTGCGTCTGCCTTTACGAAATCTATTTATCCTACATGACACACGAAGCTGAAATGCACACAACAGGCAACAAATTGGAAACCAGTCCAGCAGTGCCGCCTGGGCTTTGTTGCTTAGCGACACACTAACGCCAGCCAGGCCTGCCACAGATGCTTGTGTTACCAGATAGACGTAGGTGAACTATGGTTCAGTGGTCAGTGGCAGACCTCAACTCAGACCTGTAAGCGTTTCGGAAAGACAGCAAACATCGATATGAGGGATTCCAAGGTGCGTTAAAGATCGGTCCGCTGCCAGTTTCACTTGAGTGTACGTAGACTGAAGTCTTCCATACAGAAGGTGAACCGAGTCCGAAAGAGGACTATTGGGCGAGCTCTGTGGGCAGCGACGAAACCATCGATAGTAAAAGCATGGAAACAAAAATCAGCTCATAACTGATAAAAATTATTGGCAACACATGAACAGGGGGCATGTGAAAGTGTATGAGTAGAAGAAGCAAAGGCAACTGAGCGAGATATAGCAGATAAACAATCCATGGTTTAAGGTTATCTGCATCAGCCACCAAATAGAGTTAGTAAAATGCCGCTAGTTCCTTTTAAAAATCGCTGGTTAACTGGTTCACAAGGAGTTTAAAAACATTGTAGACAATTCTTTCATATCTTCGGACCACTTCCGATTATATTTAAAAACACTGGGAGTTATAAAAGGTGCTCAGTCAGTCTAATCGAAAGGGAGATTTGCATGCTTGGAACTTATGAATCAAGCAGGTAGGACATCGAATCTGTGGTGTGGACAAGCCAATTGGTGGCACTGTGTCATTCGTCGTTTCACTCAGATAATATCCAAGTGAATTCACAAGCATGGGGCTTAAGTGCTGTCCTGGAAGGCTAACTCAACATTACCCAGATTGCTATCCGTCCACATGACAAGTATGCTTTCAACGCTCTGAACTTCTTGAACGGTTTCAGTCGTTAATATGGTCTACTCATGCATACATATTGAATTAACAAATGTTTAGATAAGACATGAGTGAAATGAATGTCAACAGTTAACAATGAGCTATCGACGATGCATAGTAAACGGACTGGAAAAATTGCATGCCTCAGGTACTTACTCAGCTTCACTGGGTGATACGCTTAAGTGATTACACAGACATTGTAACATAACAAAATACCTAAGGTTAAGGACAGTCCAAAATGTGAGTTCGTTGAGGTTGGGACGAGGTTACCGATTCACCATTATTGAAAATTGACATTATCATTCATCATCCTACACGTTAGCTTAAGGTCGAAAACACCCCAGCTATTGTGCTGCAATACATAAGAGGAGAAAAAAACCTGCAAACGAGGCACGCCAGGTGAGCCACCAGTAGTGGATGGGCATCTTTCAGGAAAGCTACCGACCGGCTTTGTAATGTAAAAGAATCATATTATGCAAAACTTATAATACGCTAGGAAACGAGATCGTGGTTGGAGAGGTAGGCTAAACTGATTGGAGAGGAACTAAGGAACTCACAACCCAAATGCCTCTGAAGTCGGCTTCTAGATATTTCAATAAATACATCCAGCCAAACGTGTTTATCATTTTCGGGCCCGAACCTTAGAGCCAAGAGGCTCCAACCAAGGCCAACTTTGGAGCAAAAGCCTAAATTCCCCTTTACCAAATTATCGCATGACCACCTCTCCTCTTCTTTTACTCATACCCTAGACGCGGGAACAACGCATGACGCGGGAGTCGGTATACTGGCATCCGCAATATGTGGCCCAACCATCAAAGTATAATGGTTGAAATAACGGTGGTGCGTTTCATTTCCTCTTACTGTGGCATAAGCGAGGCGCTGAACACGCATTGCTCACACGGTGTTCCAACCAGCTATGAGCCCAACTGCGTAGGCCTCGGTGGTCGAATGTAAGTAGTCTCTTTAAGTCTGACGATCTAAAACGCCAAGTTTCACAAGCGTACAGTAGATTCGATCCTATGGCTACAATGTAACTTCTACCCTTCAAGGAGACAGTGATGCGCCGGCGCCATAGATGGCAACGGTTAGCAAAAGCACCTTGAGCTTTCGCTATATGGTTCGTGAATTCGACTTCAATTCCATAGACGCTGATACAACTGCCTAGGTATTTGAATTCCTGAGCGACTTCTAGCTGGTCCTCACCAAGGGTCAGCGCAGGATTCGGTCGCTGTCAAGCTTGGGGAAAGCTTTGCACTTTAAAAGTTCAAAGCAAAACCCGAATCGGCTGACAGCCAGCGCTAATCTATCCAGTGCAGCTTGGCGTATTTGTTAGCTGTCACAGATGAAAGCGATGTTATCAGCACACACCAAGGCAAGAGTCCTCCATCGGTGAGTAGATTCATTGCTTCTAAATAGTGTCCTATGAACGTGATCGAACTGAATTCATCAACAGCGAAGTTGAAGAGGAAGTGTGACAAAGGGCATCCTAATTTCATACCGCTGGAAATATTGAAGGGCAGCGAAAGCTAGCCGTAAACCCACCTTTTGCCCGAGCTATGCGCGTAAAGCGCTCAGATAATGTTTACATATTTCTCGGGAACACCACTCTTGAGCAGAGTCTCAAAGGGCACATCGATCCACCGAATCGAAGACATCTTTGATATCGAGGAACACGACGATACTGGGCCGCCAATATTTGTGACGGTGCGCCAACAGTTGACGTAAAATGAAGATGTGGCTGACGCGGCCTCAACCTTGACGAAAATCGGCTTGCTTCTCACGAATCTTGCTTTCATGGGTGCCAGTCAATTTGTGAAGGATGACGAAGATGTTCCGGATCTTGTTACGTCATACTAATGCATGCCTTTTAAGATTTGCCGAGGCCGTCGCGATAAGCCGAATTAGACCAGCTTTGTGTGTCCAAAAGCATTTAGTTGTCAACCTGCGGTTGCCGTGGATCTAATCCCAACAACAATGACCACAACCATAAATTTGATTGGCTTGACTGTGCCCTGTAAGTCATATAAAAGGATTTCTCTGTTATTGCATTGGTACTGACGAGACAATACGAAATGCCAGCATTTGCCAATATCCATCAGAAATTTATTTGAAGAGAGATTCATTGTATTGCGTGGGCAGAATACTATCAGGTTGCCCAGGCCCAGACAGCAGAACGATTAGGGTTCTCAACCAAAGCCTTTGGTTCAAAAACCTTACCGCAAGGTAGCGGGTTTGGCGTTGGGCCACAAGGAGTCCGTTTTAAGGAAAAAGGTGCCACGTCATTCCAACCCCCAACCTGGAGGACCAGGAGGCTGAGTTTGTCTGGCCTCTAACCATTGAGAAATCTGGTGTGTGACTCTGAAGGTGCAAAAGCACCACCCAGCATAGCTCAATGGATGAGGCACACAAACCATCGCACCGCGGTAAGGTCCAGCCTCATTGCGATGATCATCTAGTCAAGAATTCTCGGTTGCAACTTAAGTTACATAGGGATCTGTTGGTACTAGCGTGATGCCCAGGAAGGATGGAGACAGTGGCGTTTACGAACGAATTGTTTTACCAAATCAGAATGTTTACCGGGTCTATCGGCAGAACTAATTGATTTTACAAGCAATCAAGCATACCGAATAATAATGGGATTACAACAAAATGGTTTGCTTGACACAAGTAGTAGAAGCAATAGAACATTACGTGGCAAATGGATTGCAAAAAAGCGCTTTGTTCATGCGCCGTGAATAAGTTATACACCAATCCTCAGTTATCAAGAACCATCAGATTAAGCGACACTGTTAAGGTACAACTACACTTCCTCAATGTCAAAAAACAAAAAAAGGTTAAAAAACTAAGAAGGGACAATAAAAAGGGCAACGTCAGCTGTGCATGATATATATTACTTAGTATGCATTACATGAAATTTTAACCAGACTACAACTGTCTTAGTAGGCGGAATAAAATACCACACAGTCAAAATTAACGAGTAATTTGATGACGACAGTTCGTGGTTTACAGATGAACAAAGACATGTTATCAACCCAGTGACTGTTCCAGAAGAAGTCACACATGGAAGTTGTTTACACAAAGAAGAGAACTAATTCGCATGAATTTCAATTTCACCACAAGGGTAGTTAAGTACTGGAATGGCCTGCAGAAGAAAACTGTGGACGAAATATCCAAGGAAAGTTTCAAGCCGCTGCTAGGCAAGCATAAGCTCAAAACGATGGGATAATGCGGCAATTACTGTAACTGCAACGAACCACCGAGGAACGTATTAACGCAGCGACAAGCAGCCAAACACAAGATTACTCAGAAAAGATTGAGCTGAAAAACGTTCCCATCCCAATCACAAAAATGCCATAACCTAAATGAAAATTCAAGTTCAAGTAGGACTGGAATGATAGGAGATTCCCAAAGTGTTCCATCTTGTGGATTGTTCAGCTAGGAATTGATGAAGCGCGCAGAGTTATTGATGGTTCGCAAACGGAACACCCGGATCGCACACTGATCAACCAGTTAATGCCCACCTTTCCTGCCTTGACATGCCCCGCTGTGGCAGTCACATGGAGTGAGCAAAGGATAGGAAGATAAATCGAAGGTGCAGAACAAGAAAGTTTACATGAAATAAGTGTATAATACCAATGCATGAAGAAATGTGGAGAGACTAAACTCGTAGCACAAAGATGCGAGTTACTCAGGTAATTGGAAACGGTTTGTGTTGACACCCAACAGCGTCAAGTTGCCGCTGAAACACATTGACCGTAGATTTCCTGATGACACTTTCCGGAAGCATGTTTCAGCGCTCGATGAATCGGCGTGACAGCTGGATTTCCGCTCTAATCAGCTCAGACCGCGGTTTGTTCAGCTTCATGGAATGATCGCGTAGAACGGACAATCTAGCGGGACTGAATTGCCAAGGTACATCTGGACCAACCTTCCCAGTTAAGATACGGTAGGTTGGGATTAAGTCCCTTATACGCCTTGGGTAGTGTATTGAATGCATTCACAAACTAAGTAGACGCTTGGGGAACGTCCGTCCCCGTAATCCCTTAACTAACCTAGTATCTACCCGCAAAACTCTCTCTATATCCATTTAGTCCCGGACGAGTCTGGGCAGACAAACGTGAACGCAGTATTCTAGATGAGGCCGAACGAAAGCCGCGAATAGTCTCGCAAAGATGCCGCCGGTCAAGATTCTGAAAGAGCGGCATATTAACCACAACATCCGGAATCTTCTGATTGCGGCCTTCTTCCAGTTGTCGTCGGAGTGTAAAGTCAAAGCCTGTACGACGCTTAGGTCAACCTGGCTAGATACCCGGGTGAGTTTGACACCAATGACCAAGTACTTCGCAGGAGAACAACCTCCTCCAATCCAAAGAACGGAGCACTTGCCTGATTTATTGGCAATACCCATAAATTGGACCAGGCACATAGCTTATCCAAAACTCGCTGAATAACGTCGGGACCCCTAAGAACATTGCAATATTGCACAGATTCAGGTCCATAGCAAATAGCAGCGATGGTGCCTCAAGCTCCGAAGGCAGGTCATTCATACTGATAGAGAAAAGCAGCGGTCCAAGGACCGAGCCCCGTGGCACGCCACTGAGAAGACTGCCTAAATGATCGGCCACGGCCAACGTGTATATACCGTTCTACTAGGCAAGGCCGTCAAAAAATGATGTGCGTAGCCAGACAGCTCGTAGGAGGTAGGTTTCGCGAGCGTCAAATGCGGTACACAGTCAAATGACTTCGAAAAGTTGACGACAAGCACGTCCAGTGTATGGTAGTTATGCACTGCTTCCGCCCAGCTTTCGCAAGATACCAAATCCTACGGCAGACACGAAAATCCCACTCAGAATCCAGCTTATGCATCGCTAATTATATCAAACATGCATAGATGACTCTATAATGAATCCTGCACAAGATCCTCGAGAAGTTTCACTATTAAACTCCTTAGGTTAATGAGCCGGTACTTTGCAGGCGGTCTCTTGTCCCATTGTTGAAAATGAAACAGATGCCAGCTTCCTTCCATTCGGAAGGTGATGCACAGCTGTCAAGCAATCTCTAAAACACCGTAGCAAACCTTGTCATAGTCCGTAGGAGCATGGATACCGTCATCGTGCATCAACACTGGGATTCACGTGAACGCACCGCAGCGCCGAATGGCATCTGCGGATACTCTTCTTGGTTTCTCTGAAGCTTCGTCTGCTAACTCTTTCTCGATTTTGGGCCGAGCGTTCCTTAGGTGTTGCTTACACCTATTGCTGGCCTTACAGTACCCGCCATATTTATCAGTGGACGGAGCATATCGGCAAGTCCGCCAACATTCAGACCACTTGGTGAGCAGATATCTGCCAGTGGAATCTATCCAGGGCGACTGTGCTCGTGTCTCCTTTCACCATGCGACTAAGATGCAGGTTTTGGAGTTAAATTTATCCCAGACAACCTAGACAGTATCATCGCCTGAGAGCTCACAATGGAAACCCGAAGCCTTGACTCTCATTGATTGCTAGTCTGCGTGTTATATGTTCGGGCGAGACTCAACAGTACTCTGATAGCGTCTAGACAGAGTACAATTGAAGAACAAACAGACATGATCACTAGAACCCGGAGGTGTCAGTAAGTAATCTCACCAACTTAATTGAGTAACTTAGCAAACACAAGGTTTAAGGTAGACGGTACTTGGGTTCCTTATACTTAGGGTGGTGGTCAACAAACTGATGCCACGGTACCTGTAACGCAAGCTCCCGTAGATCAGGGCCGAATGAGTCTGACGCTGAAGTGCAAGAAAGATCTGCCCAGAAAACCTCCGGGAGGTTAAAGTATTCCATAACCAAACACCTGCTTTCGGACTATGAGCGAATAAATTCAAGCACCTTTGCATAGGCTCCCGGGCTTCTATACACAACTGCAATTGTAATCTGCAAAGTTTGATGCGACTGATGACGAAATTATGTGATCACCTGGCTTAAATATTAGTTTGTAAGCTCTAAAAAATGCAGAGATCCAGAAGTGTATACCTAGACAAGAAGTTTAATAAACTGAGTCATTAACGGAAAACAACAATGCTGGATAAAGAAACGCAAGATATAACAGGGGGCGTCCGATTTCACGTCGAAACACCGCTCGTCGGGCGGACGTGCTGCAGTGCCAAATTGACTTAGCAGTTGAAGAGGTTCTCCAACATTTGTAGAAAGTATTCGCTGGCATACAGCCTTGTAGTATTTAATATTTATTTTTCTCAAAGGGAAGGTGCATAGGGTTTTGTGCACAGGAGTACATCAACTAATTTACGGTCAAAAAGGATCACAATAAGGTCCTTGTACATTAAGCTACTACAAACCAGTTAGTTTTCATTTCCTGATGATTTATCATTTAACCTGAATGCTGTACTGCAGAAATTGGCGCAACGAAAATTCAAGTGAACCCGCCACTGTGTAAGCGGACAGTCCCTTTAACACGGAAAGCGAAATTAGGATTATTTGCGGCGGGCAAATCAAGGTCACAGTTATAAAAAGGTTCATTGATTTGAAGAAAGCGGAACGGAAAACCCTTGTCTGCTCCATCGCTTCCGTTTCATCTTGGACATGAGGTGTGTCGTTCCGTTACAATCTTCAGCAAGGGTTCAAATCAATTGTAGGGAGAGCCGCTAGATCCCAGTATTCTCAGTGAATCTAGCATTCGCTTCGAAATTTTCCTTGGATAGCGCGTATACAATTTCCTCCGGTAGGCCGTTCCAATCATTGACCACTCTGGTGGTTATAGTGACGTCCATACGAATGCTGTCTGCTTTGATTAACCATCATCAAGTTCAAGTTGGGGTAAAAATGGAACGATAAGATACTCCCTCAGTGTTCCGTCTTGAGTGGATTGTTCAGCTAGGAATTGATGAAGCGCGCAGAGTTATTGATGGTTCGCAATCGGAACACCCGGATCGCACACTGATCAACCAGTTAATGCCCACCTTTCCTGCCTTGACAGGCCCCGCTGTGGCAGTCACATGGAGTGAGCAAAGGATAGGAAGATAAATCGAAGGTGCAGAACAAGAAAGTTTACATGAAATAAGTGTATAATACCAATGCATGAAGAAATGTGGAAAGACTAAACTCGTAGCACAAAAATGCGAGTTACTCAGGTAAATGGAAACGGTTCGTGTTGACACCCAACAGCGTCAAGTTGCCGCCGAAACACATTGACCGTAGATTTCCTGATGCCACTTTCCGGAAGCATGTTCCAGCGCTCGATTAATCGGCGTGACAGCTGGATTTCCGCTCTAATCAGCTTAGACCGCGGTTTGTTCAGCTTCATGGATTTGCCAGGTGCCCCGTAGGATGTAGCTTTCGCGATCGTCAAACGCGGTACCTATGTAAATGCCTTGTAATTTCGGAGAAAGACGCCTATTGGATGGCAGTTTTGTACTGCTTCCGCCCAGCTTTTGCAAGTTGCTAATTCATACGGGCGACTCGAATATCCCAATCAGAAGGGCGCTGATGCATCGCTGTTTATATTATACATGCTTCGATGACTTTAGAAGATATCCTGCTCCATACTACTACCATTCTCTCCCATTGCTTTCCACCGACCTACCCGGCATGCATCTCCACGCGTGCATGCAAACAAGCCCCTTATCACATTCTGGATCTCCTGTGCTGCTGTTACGCTGTTTACTCAATTTCAGTAAATCAACCAATATCTATCCATAAATGTATGCCCCAACAGTGTTCCAGGACGTGGTGGGTTTTCGCCTGGCAAGCGTTCTCCCTACAAAAAGCCACAAATGTCCGTTTAACAACACTGCAACGTGGCGTATGTGACTCGCCACCGAATAAAGTCACAGCCCATAACTTTACACTGGCAGGTCAACTAGCGTCACAATTCTACATAGGATCGTTACACTGGGACTTCTACATCTGTATATACTGTTGTCGTTTTACATCCTACCATACGTTGCCCTTTTCCTTCCTTGTGTGCGGGCTCTTCCATTACCTTTCAGTGGATCATTCAGGTTTCTCAATCTCTTATTAGCTGAGGTCTCGTATCTCATGACAGCCAACTTATTGTTTCGCATTTTCAACATTGTACAGTTCCAATCATGGATATATGAACAATTTTCTGCGTTACTGTTACAATTGCATTATAATGTTTGTACCGTTGTACATATCTGATCATGCCTCCATGAGCGTGCCTCGCATAGTCGAGAATAAAATATTTATTTATTTATTTATTTATTTATTAATACCTCCAACTTCGACGTATCTGGTAAGCCGGGAATCCGTAAGATGCTTCTCATCAATGCCAGATCTAGTAATCAAAAGAATCCCCTTCTGGGTCTGCTTGTTATTATGTCCAGAGCACAACTGGTTCTAAGCACAGCGACTTGGCACTCAGCCGGTTCGTCTGGCTCACTCATCCAAATACCTGGCTACTCTTCATTCTGCAGTGGACGCAATAAGCGACTGGGCGGAGGATGCCTCAACTACGTCTCTTTTGGTGTCGCCGGGTAGCTGCTCGTCTGGTTTGCTTCCCACTTAGCAAATCGAACACACTCGGTGTGCCTTGGCGGCACGACGTCTTCCAGAAAAGCGGTCACCAGTGGAGTCGTTCAGTGAAGTGTCCCGGGCCCCTTGCTCTTCTTACTCTACGTCAATTACATCTTCCAAGTCTTTCGCTGGGGAATGCCATACCTAATCGCGGAAGACATCAGAGTCGTATTATCCTTCGTCTCCGCTAATATGAGAGATAATGTATCCACAATACAAAGAGACTTTAAGGCGCTAGAAAACTGGTGCGCAATATGGAACCACGAATTTTCTCCAGGAGAAAGCAGCATTCTCTCTTATAGATGCACTGGGCCACCGAATACCCTTACTCTCAGTGGCGCTCCTCTTACCGTCAGCCAATTTGTTCGTGATTTAAAGGGTTCAATACTCTAGTTCCTTCTACGTTGCTATAGTGCAGCTTAAGCTAGGTCGTTAGTAGTCTATTTCTGTGTCGGCCGGTGGCCGAGTGTTCTACACTTTTGCTTTGCAACCATAAGTTCACCGGAGCGAAGGCGCGTATGAGTGAGCGTCCTCGCAGTATACTCAGCCTGCGCGCGACTGGTGGTGGTCGCGCGGCAACGAAGCGCCGTTACGGCGTACAGCTGACGTATTATTATTTTATTTATATCATTATCAATCTCGCTTTTAGAATCGCGACTAACACTGTACGAAACTTGCGCTAGGACTATTCTTGGATTCTGCTGTATAGTCCTTACGAACTCACGCAAGTGCGACAGGATTGCACTGGTGAACGTACAGGGTTCCTTCACCAAGCGTCCACTAGGCTCAGAAATGCTGAACTACCGTAGTCAATGCAAACAACTGGGATCGGACCGCTGTGATTACGGAGGTTGAAGAAAAAACTTACGTTTCTATACAAGCTTAAACAAAAGCCGGAAATGAACCTGACGCGAAACTTCCGAAAGGCAGGGGATACCCGATATCATCTACGTGACGCGATTTATTCATTCAGTCTGCCTGCAGCTCTTTGCGGCATACGCCACAAGTTCCTCCTTTATAGATACGCAGACACACGGAACAATTTACCTCCGCAAATCCAATCATCTGTGACCAGTACACACTTCAACAAGGCTATAAGATTCCTCGACGTAAAAACAGTTTCCGAACTCTTAAGCCTCAAAGTTCTGGAAACCGAGCTATGAGAGCTATGGGACCAAACAACCTCTAGCGAATAAGCTTACATCCCCGTTTTTATTCTTTATTTCTAACACTCTTCGACTTCCTTTTAACCTCGCATCACAGCTGTTTCTGATACCTTATATTTCGCATGTCTGCTCTTTTTGGCTTTCCTATCTCCACCTAAACGTGGCTGCCTCAAGAATTCCATCTCTTTGACCCAAATATTTCACTTACTGTTCTTTCTCGAACGCCGTGGTTTTACATCTTCCTCATCATCATTGCCTATTCCATACCCTAAATGACTCTACTCTACTAACACTGTTTGACTACACCGTGCCCTGTAATATTTACACCTCCCGTCTATCGGACCGATGTCCCCATTATTCCATCAGCACCAGATTATAACCACTTGTAAATTTTCATCTCATCCACCCCCACGTTTAACCCCACTCTGTGTCTATTGGATTCGACACCTCTTCTGGCCCATATGGCAACTATTCATTAGTGGCCTAGGTACCCATGGCGTCAGCCAAAATCCCACTCCTCCCTAGATAACCTATGCTGCGGTGCCTCAAACTTAAAATTTTTGGGCCAGTCCTGTCTCTGAGGCTCCAAAAGCCTATAGGTCTCAAACCAAGACATCGGCTGCCATTGGCTAAATAAATAAATAAATATTTTATTCTCGACTATGCGAGACACGCCCGTGGAGTTATGATCAGGTATGTTCAACTGTACAGACATATTATGTTAACTGAAACAGTGACAGTAGCACATTGGACATATAAATAAATATTTTATTCTCAAATTCCTTGAGACACACCAAATCAGGCGTGATCAAGGTTTAAAGGCAGTCGTGTCTCACGACGATACTTCGGGTTCAATCGTGTGTAGTTGAAACGGTCAAGGCACTATAAGTGCAATGTATCAGTGCCTGTAGACGGAGGGTAACATATTCTTGCATGTGTCGGGAAGAGCTGAGATGTGAGTCTAATGGACTTGCCAGTAAGTACTTGTGGGCAGTGACTTTATTCAGTGGCGAATCACATCCACCACGTCACAGTATTGTTAAGCAGATATTTGTGGCTTTTTATAAAGAGACCTCTTGCCAGGCGAATACCCACTACGTCCTGCAACACCGCAGTAAATCATTTTGATCATTAGTGTATGACTGGCAAAGCCGATTGGCGACTGATTTCGTATTCGGTAATTCGCAGACAAATGGCTCCTAATTTCCTCTGGATAACTAACAGCCTCATGATACTCGTCTCCGTCTGATTCCTTAGCTGTATGCTTGGTCCAGCCTACGGATGTTGAAACTTCCGGTCTGTGATTGAGTTTTGCCTCTCGGCTCCACTACCAAGGCTTTTAGCTCACATTTACATCACCTCTCACATCGGCGTTTATTTTGGTCCGTATAGGAACACCTCAACAGTGGTCTAGGTAACTCCGGCGACAGGGCAAAATCCCAGTCCTCTCTAGCTCCTCTTTCGCTGCTGTGCTTCTCATTCTTGAACCTTCAGGACCAGTCCGGGCTCTGAGGCTCCAAATGCCTATAGGTCTCAAACCAAGGCCTCTCTTCTTTTGAGCGTCGGCTGCCATACGCTTTGAAGCGCTCACATCTCCGTCTATCGGATTGTTGCCTTTCTCAATCCACCAGCATCAGATTCTTAACACTTGAACACTTTCGGATCTCATCCACTCCTCTGTTTAACTATACTCTACATTATGCTTCTGTTCGGCACCTCTTCTTGTCAAGATCGCAAACCCTCGGATGAAACACTTAGCACTTGGCGGTGCTGTCTGTAATATTCCCTTACCCTTGGTCACTTCCGGAGCCAGCATTATTGTCGTTTTCTTTCTACAACTGTTGCAAGTATTACTCTCTGTTCTCTCTCTCGTATTAAACGCTGTACACCTGTCAAGCCATGCCGATCCTAATAAAGCGTGTCGCTCCTGTACCTTAATTAATCAGTCTGCCAGCAACTCAATAATTATTGAGTTATAACTAGCAGTCTATTTGACTTCGACGTTCCGCCGTGGATGTTCACCTTAGAGTGGCACACCTAGCATCCTTTGCGGCTGCTACTCACACTACTTATATTCCTGTTGCTTTTCAGTGCTGGATCTACAACCAATTTCTTGCTAAAGCCGTAGTATTCAAGCCCTTCTCGCTTCTACTCTTATCGGTGAAGACTTATCAGCGAGCCGTGTCTTCCTCATAACTAACCCGAATCCCAGTATCACCCTTTCCTGTCGTCTGTTTGACTTGTTTTCCGTATTTTAGAAGTCCTTAACTTTTTCCGCTATTCCAGCTCCCTTTCTGGATTGCTTTGCAACCGTATTCTTGCTACAGCTGTAGTAGATAAATCCCAAGCTTGTCACAACTTTGACACTATGTCTCATCCCTTCACCCAGCTGTTTCTCTAGCATCCAGTTACTGAACATGTTACGTTATTATTTTCATGGGTCTCAAATCCGGCGTAGTAACTCAACTGGCTCTCATACATGTTCGAAAGATAAGCTGTACCACTGTCAACCGACCGCTCAGCCTATTTCCGAGGCGCCTAGTAAACCACTTATTATGTTCTTCTGATTCCCTCAAATCATTCGCCGGTTAACAACTCCTGCTACTCACGGTTTCCACACAGGACAACTTTTGCTTACGCTAGTTCAATTCGGACGGCATTTGTCTCTCACATTCAGCAAATACCGGGTTTCATGTTTGCACGCAAAACTACGGATATGATATATAACATATTCGGTCATTCCATTGCTTTCAACCAGCACAACTCTACCATACATTTTATATTTATAAATTGACATAGTCCTGTTCAAATTCCTTGGCCGTTTACTCGGTCCGTTCTCCTTTTCTCCCCTGTTCTAAAGGAATAAAAATACCGGCACGGAACACCTGTGAGGACATACCTGCGACTCTCCCATCGACAAGGAATCAATTTAGAACAAAGAAATCACCCGCACTTCGCAATCCTGATCCACTAAAGGAACACGGAAAGCCAATCAAATCAATACAAGTCTCCTGAGTCGTCCGAATTCAACAGCTCCAACCACTTGAGTTCGATACCGAAGGAGACTACACAACCATTGGAAACAAATTGGCGAAACGTGACAGCGAATATCTGCGAGGGTATTCGGTCAGGTGCAATCTTTTCGATTTGTTATCACCAGTCGGCAGTGTACCAAGACGTGGTGGGTCTCCGTCCGGCAAGGGTTTTCCCTACAATCAACCACATATGTGTGTTTAGCCACACTGCGACGTGGCGGGTGTGACTCGCCACTCAATAAATTCACCGCCCTAACACACATTAGCACGTTGACCGATTCCACATTTACAAATTCTGTGCATTTATCTGCTCTCGTACGAAAACGCTTACATATATGCTAAGTGACATGCCACTATTCTTAAATATATTTGCAGCTTGTTCCTCATGCTTCACTCACCTGACTCACATTGTGTACACAACGTACTCGGACTAATTCTTCATCAACATGCTCCACATTAGTGATCTGAGTCCTATCTCTACATCTCCCATTCTGTGGGCATAGACTTCGCAAAACCTTGGGCCATATGGACTTAAAATACTGTCCCAAACTGTACCACTATCAAGCTTGGTGCTGCTAAGCTTGTTATCAGGTACCAGCTTGCAATATGCTGATAATGCCCAAAACGCGTGCCCTGCTTTGTCCAGAAAATAAAATCATTCATTTATTTATATAAATTCTTAAGGAATTTGACTACTAAACTCCTCAGGCTAACCGGCCTGTACTTTGCAGGCGGCCTCCTGTCCAATTGTTGAAAATGAAACAGATGCCAGCTTCCTTCCATTCGGAAGGTGATGCACAGCTGTCAAGCAATCTCTAAAACACCGTAGCAAACCTTGTCATAGTCCGTAGGAGCATGGATACCGTCATCGTGCATCAACACTGGGATTCACGTGAACGCACCGCAGCGCCGAATGGCATCTGCGGATACTCTTCTTGGTTTCTCTGAAGCTTCGTCTGCTAACTCTTTCTCGATTTTGGGCCGAGCGTTCCTTAGGTGTTGCTTACACCTATTGCTGGCCTTACAATACCCGCCATATTTATCAGTGGACGGAGCATATCGGCAAGTCCGCCAACATTCAGACCACTTGGTGAGCAGATATCTGCCAGTGGAATCTATCCAGGGCGACTGTGCTCGTGTCTCCTTTCACCATGCGACTAAGATGCAGGTTTTGGAGTTAAATTTATCCCAGACAACCTAGACAGTATCATCGCCTGAGAGCTCACAATGGAAACCCGAAGCCTTGACTCTCATTGATTGCTAGTCTGCGTGTTATATGTTCGGGCGAGACTCAACAGTACTCTGATAGCGTCTAGACAGAGTACAATTGAAGAACAAACAGACATGATCACTAGAACCCGGAGGTGTCAGTAAGTAATCTCACCAACTTAATTGAGTAACTTAGCAAACACAAGGTTTAAGGTAGACGGTACTTGGGTTCCTTATACTTAGGGTGGTGGTCAACAAACTGATGCCACGGTACCTGTAACGCAAGCTCCCGTAGATCAGGGCCGAATGAGTCTGACGCTGAAGTGCAAGAAAGATCTGCCCAGAAAACCTCCGGGAGGTTAAAGCATTCCATAACCAAACACCTGCTTTCGGACTATGAGCGAATAAATTCAAGCACCTTTGGATAGGCTCCCGGGCTTCTATACACAACTGCGATTGTAATCTGCAAAGTTTGAAGCGACTGATGACGAAATTATGTGGTCATCCGGCTTACATATTGGTTTCTAAACGCTAAGAAGTGCACAGCCCCAGATGTGTATGCAGCTAATATACCATTTATGTTATTAGTTATAAATGGTTTAATAAACTGAGAAATTAACCGAAAACAATAACCACGGACTAAACGATGCAGAATATAACAGGGGCGTCTCGGAAAATGAAAAGTGAAAATCAGACGGGTTAGCGAAAAAATGCGGCCAAATCTGAAAAAAAAGGTTAGCGAAAACTCACCGGATAATGACCAAAATTCGGGGTCACCAATAAAGCGCGAAGCGGGATCGGTACGCTTTAAAACCAATACGCGAAAATAAGGCCAACCTCTGGTGAGTGGAGAACACCAAAGGTAACGCTAGGAAAAATTTATTAAGTGGGCGAAAGGCTATCTAGTGCTAAAAATAAGGCACCGAAAGATAGCTAGCTAAGGAAAGGTGTGATCGCGTGCGCGGAGAGCAAAGATGGCAGCGGAGCCGAGGAGCGTCGCGCCGTTCGAAGGCGGATGCTATGTTGACTCAAACAAACGCGAGCAACGTTCAAACAGGCGAGCGGCTATTTTGCTATGTACATCGAGAAAATATATATTTTGTGATTTTGTAATATTTTACGCAGCATGCGGCAGCCAAACAGGGGAATCTCCAGGTCACTACAGGCTCAGTATCCACTGAAAATGGTATGCTGTGGCCTTCTAACCGTGAGTTAATTACAAGCTCCTTTGAATTCCCATGTAGATATAACATTCCTTGCTGGATTTCTAGCGTTTTCGCGCAAGATCATCCCTTATCTGCATATATTTGTCATGTATGCCTGCAAAGTTTACTTTTCGGCCACCTGCGCAGTCCGTAGTTGTCGCAGGGTATTACGGGCTAATTAGAGCACTTCTGGATAGCTATGCCTATCTAGAACATACGCCGCTTCCCTACATTCCATATTTTCTTTTCTTTTTCTGCTATCTGCTTGCAAAGCAGAAAGCCATTTATAGCGAAAATAAAAATGGCCTTATTCGTAGACCACCATTTAATTGCGAATAACTCGCAAACTACTGCACCTATTGTGTTGCTTTTACGTTCAACGTATTCAGGCGCTAAAGCTGGTCCAGACCAGTGTAATTCTGTACCACTTTAAGCGGCATTCTAACTGTAGAAAGGCTTTTTCTTTTATCTGAGAATAACTCAGGTTGAAATTTCGCGCTGGAGAGCAATATCAGCCTAAGAAAAGTAGGGCTGTATTTTTTGTTAATTTGTATTTTTCTACTGAAGCACGCAGCTTTATTTTCTCTCTTAAAAATTGTTTTTATTTTTGTCCGCATTTATCGGAATTGTTTTCAACTTTCGAATACCTTATATTCCCTTCACTCATTTCTTCCATGTGCGCACAATTTGGGCAACTGAGTGGCCAATTAATGTGCGAACAATTTAAAGTGCACTTCGGCGAATTGGATTCTGTTCCAAGGAGAAAAGGCACAACTACACCTCCGCGAAGTTTTCACAAAAGAACAGGGATTTCCATATCGCCCGCAGGAACCAGAAACATGTCAAGGTGGGCGCCTGCGACCCAGTAGCTGTATATCAAACAATGCCAATGCATTTGTAATTGCTGACGATGAACATATACTTATATTTTACCTACTTCCATGCAAGAGCGTCGGATTTATGTAAGTATTGATCTGAACCCTTTATGGTGCAGCCTCCAGCAGGTCTAGAAATATACCTATTTATTTATTTATACACCGATGGATCTCAGAAGGCAATCGCCCATGCCGCCAGAACACTTAAGAAGGCCGAGAAGAACTACAGCCAGATCGAGAAAGGAGCACTGGCCATAGTGTACGCGGTTAAGAAATTCCACAAAATGCTATTCGGCCGCCGCTTCAAGCTTTTGACAGATCACAAACCCTTGCTCGCTATCTTTGGTTCGAAAAAGCGCAACTCGGCCTACGCAGCCAATAGACTGCAACGTTGGGCCCTTACCTTAATGGGGTATGATTTCGCGATCCAACATCAGTCGACAGTTTCCATTGGCCAAGCAGATGCACTGACACGCCTAATTGATACCAGTCAGCAAGAACATGAAGACACAATCATTGCCTCGGTGGAGATTGAACCAGACGTCAACTTTCTGGTAACTGATGCCCTGCACTGTCTACCAGTTACCGCAGAAGCTGTACGGACCGAAACACTTCGGGACCCAATACTCAAGAAGGTTACTCAGTTTCATACAACAAGTTGGCCACGTTCATGTCCATCAGCCGAGTTGAAACAGTATTTTCAGAGGAGACACTCACTTTCTATTGTAAACGATTGCATACTATTTTCGGAAAGAGTGGTAATCTCCAAGGCACTTCAGGTGCGCCTTCTTCGACGGTTCCACGCCGGGCATCCTGGAATCAACCGGATGAAGGCGCTTGCCCGCAGTAATGTATACTGGCCCTTAATAGACGAACAGTCAGAAGAAAGAGCCAGAAGCTGCCAAAAGTGTGCCGATGTCTTGAAAGCGCCACCGAATGCAGAACTCTGTTCATGGCCAATACTTAATAAGCCGTGGTGCCGCATCCATGTCGACTTTGCAAGGCCGATCAACGGGAGAAGTTTCCTCATCGTAGTCTACTCATACAGCAAGTGGCCAGAAGTATTTCTCATGGATAACACAACCACCAATGCCACCATATCGAAACTGCGCCAAGCCTTTAGCAGATTCGGCTGTCCTGAGACAATGGTCACTGACAATGGCTCACAATTTACTGCAGCAACGTTTAAGGAGTTCCGCAAGCAATGCGCCGTCCACCACGTTTGCTCGCCTCCGTTTCACCCTCAGTCGAATGGCCAGGCAGAAAGATTTGTCGACACATTCAAGCGAGCTCTCCACAAATCAAAAGGAGAGGGGCGTATAGAGGAGGTGGTTGACTGGTTCCTTTTCCTCTACCGCTCAACACAGAATCCACAGGCCATGATGAACCGGAAGCTCCGCCTGCCTTTCGACGCCATCCAACCGGGCTCGGAGTCCTCTGTTAGTGAAAGAAACCGCAGAATAAAACAGGAGTTTAACCGGCGGCATGGAACAAAGAAGCGATCATTCACGCTTGGACAGAAGGTGCTAGTACGTGACTACCGGGAAGGCCATACGAAATGGACGCCAGGGACGGTTAAAAGCAAGCGCGGAAACGTCATGTATGACGTGAAGGTGGGCGCACAGGTCTGGCCGCGGCATGCAAACCAGTTACGTCCCACATTGTGCCAGCCAGAACAAGAAAGGCCTACTGACCTCCCGTTCGATTTGCTGGTGGAAACTTTCAACCTGCCGAAGGTAACAGTGGACGACTGCACAAGGTCGAGCAACGAATCTAGAACAAGAACATGGGAACAAAGTTCTCGGGCGCTTCCGCCAAGGAGGTGGACCGACAGGCAGAGGACACCGTCCCGAAGACTGCAAGTTAATCCCAGGCTTTCGTCTTATACCTCGGAACATATCTCAGGAGGGGAGGTGTCCGGGAGAAAGTAAGAATTTTCTTGGAAATTCCCTATTTTAGAGATTACTCGATTATTAACGATTATCGCATCGATTTCGAACATGCCTGAATGTTCTTCTCCTGCACCTGATTAAAAGCCACCTGACACCTCGGGAAAAGATATGGGGAACCACTAACCTTGGCAGCTGACCTTCCAATTTTAGAAGTCATAGTTCAGTAGAGACCTATAAATACAGCCTAGGTCCGCAGTCGTTGTACAGTGTTCGTTGGCGGCGGTTAATACGTTAATTTGTCAAAGACATTGGGGGACCAGGACTCTCACTTCTGGCGCGAACGGGTTTGTGGGCCAAGATCAAACGGCACAGCCGGGAGCATAATGGTGGCGTAGGGTACTGCTACGTAGTTAAATAACTTGTAAATATTATAAATAAACCAATAGCAGATGTATAAACCAAGCGGGGTCCTGCAGCTTTTATAGTACCATAGTTTACTGTAACCTTGGTAGCAAGTGCCCGGAGTTTCCAACTGCATAAATGGATCTAAATTGGACCTATGTTACAGGACAAGTAAATAGTGCGCAAGATTAATCAGAAAATGAAGAATATGAAAAGTATATGAAAAGTGATACAATTAAATCGATGGAGAAATGCATATTTTGCTTACCTCACATTCTCCTATGTGATTTCTTTTTTGGGAAACAATTGGGCAGAATGGTTGGCCTACTTCGAGAAATAGGTGGACAAGAACGGAAATGGCTGTGAGAATGATATGTAAATAATGTGGTAAACAGATGTAGCAAGAATAGGCAAATAAATATGCGATATGCGCATACCTATTTACATATGAGACTTGTTGCGGTATGCGTATTTATAAAGGAAAAGTAACGCGAAAGCGTCAGTTGCATATATGAATGCCTGAGGAGCAGTAAGGTAAGTGGCTGGCTAGCCGAACAACCTCCTCGTGGTGTCAGCTGGGTGGTTCGGGTTTGACCCGTTCCAGCAAATAGTTCGGCGGCAGTGTTCCAGGACGTGGTGGGTTTTCGCCTGGCAAGCGTTCTCCCTATAAAAAGCCACAAATGTCTGCTTAACAACACTGTGACGTGGCGGTCGTGACTCGCCACAAAATAAAGTCACTGCCCCGTGGGTATCCGAATAATCCTTTCCAACACACGGACATCCATCTTCTACTCGAGCACTGCCGACGATATGAGAGTGAAAATTAGAGCAGCACAGTTACAAACAAGAACCTCACAGTTACACACCCACACACACAGCTACATAATTACATACCCCCTACATAAACATACACTGGTACGGCAAACATAACGTATTCTTGCACATTCTTGGCCGCGCATTTTTGTCATAATGATCATGCCTGTAAAGGCGTGCCTCGCCTTGTCGAGAATAAAAACTTTATTTATTTATTTATTTAAGAAGTGAAAATGCTTGTCGGTCCCTGGTCAATATGTGGTGGGTGAATGCTCATAACGGCGGAATGGGCTTTCATAAGGCACATAAATGGTTGACGAAACCTTATATATATATATATATATATATATATATATATATGTAAAAGGGTGCAAAATAAGAATGCATATATTTGTAATTAACTATGTGCAATCACTTTCATATTGCATTATGTATACATAAATGTACGCATTATTAACCTCAAACCCATATATATTTGTATATATTTATATATCGGTTAATAGGACGTACATTTATGTATACATAATGCTGTCTGAAAGGGAATGCATATATGTAATTACAAATATATGCTTTCCTAATTTTGCAACTGCAACGTGCTTAGAAATTGTATTGCTCAACAAGCTAATCATGCTTAGATCCTTATGTAGAAATACATTTGAATGCATGCTACGGCAACACTGCTCATCAGTCCTATGCCATTTAAGGGGACGGCACGTTATTGGTCTTCGCTATGATTACCTAATGCACAACGTAGCGCGCCGTTATCCTACGCTGGTCAACTCTTCTTGGCAATAGCTAGTCATTGTTGGCTCCATGTAGCTGGCAAGGAGCCACTCCGTGACTCCCCAGCCTTCATTTTTTCCTGCCGTATGTCTCTCTTAAACCTCGCTCGCATGTTCACTTCTTCATCAAAACCGTAGGTATCCAATAGTGGACAAACGTCTTAATGCTATGTCTGCACCAGCCACTGATTCATTCTTTTCTAGAGCCACTATCTCTGCTTAGCAGCAGCTAGTCGCCATAGCTTCCATTTAACTCTGCGGATATCCGGAGCTCTGTAGCAGTCGCTCCCTTCTTACAATGTTTATTCTCTTGGACTGTTTGCATCACAGCTCAGATTTTTTGTTGACCTATTAGGTGCCACCGTAGGATCCACTAGTAACTGAAGGCTTAGTCCAAACTCTATTGCTGGTCACTCTTCTCTCTCCTAGCGCGCCGATATGTGTCGTTCGTCTTACTCTCGTCAACTCCCCTTGACAGCAGCTAGTCATTGTTGGTACCACGTAGCTTACAAGTAGCCAATCACTGACTCTTCAACCTTCATTTTCTTTTGCCGTCTATTTCTTAAAGCTTCGCTCGCATGTTGATTTCTCCATCGAAACTGTAGGTATCCAGTAATGGTCAAACGTCTTAATGACATGGCAACACCAGCCACTGATTCATTCTTTTCTAAAGGCACTGTCTCTGCTTAGCAGCAGCTAGCTGGCATAGCTTCCATTTAACTCTGCGGATATCCGGAGCTCTGTAGCAGTCGCTCCTTTCTTACAATAATCATTCTCTTGGATTGTTTGCTTCACAGCTCATCTGGTTTGTTGACCTATTATCTGCCTTCGTATGATCCACTAGTAACCAAAGGCTCAAGCCGAACTCCAAAGCTGGCCATTCAGCTCTCTCCTAGCGTGCCGTTATCTTACTCTGGTTAACTCTTCTTGGCAATAGCTAGTCATTGTTGGCTCCATGTAGCTGGCAAGGAGCCACTCCGTGACTCCCCAGCCTTCATTTTTTCCTGCCGTATGTCTCTCTTAAACCTCGCTCGCATGTTCACTTCTTCATCAAAACCGTAGGTATCCAATAGTGGACAAACGTCTTAATGCTATGTCTGCACCAGCCACTGATTCATTCTTTTCTAGAGCCACTATCTCTGCTTAGCAGCAGCTAGTCGCCATAGCTTCCATTCAACTCTGCGGATATCCGGAGATCTGTAGCAGTCGCTCCCTTCTTACAATGTTTATTCTCTTGGATTGTTTGCATCACAGCACAGATATTTTGTTGACCTATTAGGTGCCACCGTAGGATCCACTAGTAACTGAAGGCTTAGTCCAAACTCTATTGCTGGTCACTCTTCTCTCTCCTAGCGCGCCAATATGTGTCGTTTTTCCTACTCGCGTTAACTCCTCTTGACAGCAGCTAGTCATTTTTGGCACCATTTAGATTACATGGAGCCACTCACTGACCCTCCAACCTTCATTCTCTTCCGCCGTCTGTCACTTTTAAGCTTAACTCGCATGTTGATTTCTTCAACGAAACTGTAGGTATGCAGTATTGGTCAAACGTCTTAATGACATGGCTACAACAGCCATTGATTCATTCTTTTCTAGACCCGATATCTCTGCTTAGCAACAGCTAGTCGCCTTAGCTCCCATTTAACTTTGCGGATATCCGGAGCTTGCCCCCTCTTACAAAGTTCATTCTCTCGGATTGTTTGCTTCACAGATTAGCTGGTCTATTCACCTATCACTTACCTTCACTGGCCTTTAGATACACTCAGCTACTCTATAGGCATACACCAGTGACCTAGCGTCTGATTGGAATAGCTGCATCTGGCGACTGAGGCACTTCTAGCGCCACCATCTGTCGGTCGTCGTAAATTCGGCATCTCTCTTCAGAAGTAACTTATGGCCATTGGCCCCATGCATAGCGATGATCCAGTGCTTGTTAGTAGCCACCCCGTATCTTGATAACCTTTACTCCTTTAGAATATCTGCATCCAGTCCTTCTGCTGCCCTGCCACCAATTGATCTTTAAGACTATCTCGCAGCAACCTATTTATTTTCGTTTATTATGCCCTCCAACTCTCGGATTACACCAACTACGTGCTGTTCATGCACCTGAAAATCACTACCAACATTCTAACTCTATTTGCTCTATCCCCAGGCAATTATCGACTCATATCAAACGGATACTCGTACTTTACTTACTGGTGCAACGCTCTTGTCTCTACGCAGGCGATAGCAATCCACCTATACGGCTAATGATTCTATAGGTTACTCTAAAGACATTTTCAGCATAAATATTGTTGCACAGTATACATGCTTTTGTCTCAAGCCCAAATGTTATAACACAAGACATTAACAATATTCAACTCCATGCCTGTTCTTGTGGTCCTCTCTCGGTTGTCCCTCACTTTCCCTTTTCTCTGAGGTCCGGGACTTCTTGGAGATCTGGGATTGGAGTGAGGAACAGTTTTGGCCCAAGACGGACGTAACAACCCACAAGGACTTACATGGAGCATGGTAGAACTCCGAAAGGACCGACCTACAATCACCATAACCCTTGTCCAGTATGGAGAACTGGACATATCCTCATACTCCCATACATTATACATCTGAAAAATCTGGACGGCGGAAAAATTGAACTTTTGCTCACCTGGACATACAACAAGAAGAAAAATCGCCATGTCCCTCTCCGCCACCGACCTCAAAAATCATGGCGACCCAGATCAAAATACCCGTCCAACTAACAGAGGAAATTAGAAGCCATTACTCCGCGAAAAACCGAAGGTGAAACCAGTCGTCAAGCGGCATTGACAGTTCAACATTAATGTTCAAAATGCCTTACGGCAGTGTTGCAGGACGTGGTGGGTGTTCGTCTGGCAAGCGTTCTCCCTACAAAAAGCCACAAATGTCTGTTTAACAACACGGCGACGTGGCGGATGTGACTCGCCAATGAATAAAGTCACAGCCCACAACTACATACTGGCAAGTCGACTAGAATCACATATCAACTCTTCCCGACACCGTTTCAACTACACACGATTGAACCCGATGCATCGTCGTGATACACAACTGTTTTTAAACGTTGTTCATGCCGTTTGATTATCTTTCCTACTGTGGCACTCACTCTTAAACCTTTCTGACTAGTCCGGCCCCTCAGCCTCCAAACGCCTATACGCATAAAGCCAAGGCCTCTCTTCTTTTGAGGACTGCTGTTATCGATAAAGGTTCTCAATGGTATAAGTAACGGCCTCACGACTCGTCTCCGCCCGATTCATTATCTGTACGCCTAATCCCAGGCGTCGCTGCATATTCTTGCTACTGTGGCTTTCACTCCTAAACCTTTTGGACTAGTCCGGCCTCTCAGGCTCCAAATGCCTATGGGTCTCAAACCAAGGCTTCTCTTCCTTTCAACATCGATTAAATTCTCATTGACACAAGTAACAGCCACATGTACTCGCCTCCGTCTGATACATTTTAATATGCTTGGACCCCTGCAAATTGCAATTTCATGTCTCTGATTGACTTTTGCTTCTTGGCTCCAATATCATGCATCTTAGCTTACAATTACGTTCCCCTCTCTTGTTTGGCCTCTCTTTTGTTTTATATCGCATTGGTTCAATGGCGATATAGGTGCCTCTAATGTCAACGCAACTTACTAGCACCCGTGTGATTCTCTTTGCTACTATGGCCCTCATCGTTAAACCCATTGGACTACTCCGGCCTCTCAGGCTCCAAATGCCTATAGGTCTCAAGCCAAGGCCTCTCTTCCTCTGAGGATCGGCTGCCATCGATTAAGGTCCTCAATTGTATAAGTAACGGCCTCATGACTGTCGTCTCCGCCCAATTCATTATATGCATGCATAATCCCAAGCGTCGCTATATGTTCTTGCTACTGTGACTCTCATTTCTAAACCTTTTGGACTACTCCGGCCTCTCAGGCTCCAAATGCCTATGGGTCTCAAACCAAAGCTTCTCTTCTTTTGAGCACCAATTGAATTTCCATTTACACAAGTAACAACCGCATGTACTCCCCTCCGTCTGATACATTATCAGTATGGACCTGCTGCCAGCGACATAGGTTCTCAATGGTATAAGTAACGGCCTCATGACTCTCGTCTCCGTCCGATTCATTATCGGTACGCTTGTCCCCCTACCTAAATCGAAAGCACATATCCTAGCTTAATCTTGCCTCTCGGCTTCACTATCATTCTTCTCAGCTCACAAGTATCGTCTCCCTCTCTTGTTTGGCTTCTCTTTTGGTCCATATGGCATCGGTTCAGTGACGGTACAGGTACCTCTAACGCCAGCGCAACTTACTAGCCCCGGTTGATTCTCTTTGCTACTTTGACACTCATTATTAAACCTATTGGACTTTTCCGGCCTCTCAGGCTCCTAATACCCATCGGTCTCAGAACAAGGCCTCTCTCATTCGAGCATCGGCTGCCGTCGGCGAATGTTCTCATTTGTATAATTAACTGCCTCATCTACTCTCCTCCGTCTGGTACATTACCTGCATGCCTTGTCCTTCTACTGAAATTGAAATTTCAGGTCCCTGGCTGAGTTTTGCCTCTCGGCTACAATCTCATGCTTCTCAGCTCACAATTACGTCCCCCTCTCTTGTTTGGCCTCTTCTCTGGTCCATATCGCATCGGTTCAATGGTGGTTTAGGTTCCCATAGCGTCAGCACAACATACTAGGTTACATTTGCTTCGCTTTCCTACTGCGCCACGCACACTTAAACCTCCTGGACCGCACCGGCCTCCGGCTCCCAATGCCAAAAGTCTTAAACAAAGGCTTCGCTTTCTTTGAGCATCGATTAAATTTCTCATTGCATAAGAAACTGCCTCATGATACTGGCCTCCGTCTGGCTCATTACCTGTATGCTTGGTCCCTTGCGAAGTTGCAATTTCAGGTCTCTGCTTGACATTTGCCTCTTGGCTCCACCATCATGAATCTCAACACACAATTACGTTCCCCTCCTTTGTTTTGCCTCTCTTTTGGTCTATATCGCAACAGTTTAATGGCGGTATAGGTATCACTAGCGTCAGCGCAACATCCCCGTTCTCTTTTCGTTACCTTTCTTTCCGTGCGTCTCAATCCAAAACATTTTGGCCAAGTCAGTCCTCTGAGGCTCCAAATGCCTATAGAACTCAAGCCAAGGCCTCTCATATTTTGAGCACCGGCTGCCATCGACTCAAGTTCTCATTGGTATAAGTTACAACCTTATGATACTCTTCTTTGTCTGAATCATTATCTCTATGCTTAGCAACGCTCACCGAAATCCGAATTTCTGGTCTCTGATTGACTTTTGCCTCTCGGCTCTACTTTCGTGCATCTCAGCTCACATTAACGTCTTCCTCTCTTATTTGGCGCCTCTCTTCGTTGATTTCGCAGCTATTCGTTGGCGGTATAGGTACCACTAGCTTCAGCTCATCGGTCACTCCATTGATTTCAGCCAGCACAACTTTATCATAAATTTTATATTTATACAATAACATAGTCCTGTTCAATTTTGTTGACAGTTTGCTCGGTCCGTTTTTCTTCTCACCCTTGTTCTACAGGATAACATTACCTGCACCGAATACCGCTGAAGACGTACCTGCGACGCTCCCATGGACACGGATCCAATAAAGAACAAATAAAAAACCCACACTTCATAATCATGACACACTTAAGAACCCAGGAAACTGATCAATTCAATACAAGTCACCTGAGTAGTTCGACTTCAACAGCTCCGACCACTTGTACTGGACTCCGAAGGCGACTACACAGTCATAGGAAACATACTGGCGTTACGTGACTGCGACTATCCGCGAGGGTAATCGGCCAGATACAATCTTGCCAATGTTATATCAACAACCGGCAGTGTTCCATGACGTGGTGGGTCTTCGTCTGGCAGGCGTTTTCCCTACAAAAAGCCACAAATGGCTGTTTAACAACACTGCGACGTGGCGGATGTGCCTCGCCACTCAATAAAGTCACCGCCCCTTACATTGGCAAGTTGACCGACACCATATTTACAAGTTCTGTGTATATGTCGGCTCTCGCACGAACACGCCTACAAATCTGATTAGTGACATACCGCTATCCTTAAGTATTTTTCACCCGTTTCCTCATACTTCACTCACTGACTTACATTGCTTACGGGACCTCATCGGACTAGTTCCTCATCAACATATCATATAAGTGATTTGCTTACTATCTTTACCTCTCGTATTCTGTGTACATAGACTACATACAACATTTGGGCTCCATGGGCCCACACTACTGTTTCCAACTGTACTACCCCCACTGTTGGTGCTGCTTATTACGCTATCATGTACAATAATGCAATAGGCTGATCATGCCCAAAAGGCGAGTCTCGCTTTGTCGAAAATAAAATAATTATTATTATTAATTATTATTATTAAGTTGGTGCGTCTCTATGATACTGAGAATAAACTATTTATTTATTTATTTTATCATGGACAAATGACCAATTTTCTAGTTTTACTGTTACAGTTGCCATAAAATGTTTGTACAGTTGTACATATCTGATCATGCCTCCATGGGCGTGCCTCGCATAGTCGAGAATAAAGTATTTATTTATTCATTTATTTATAACTGGACGTCAGTGGACCAACGTATACATCCTTTTCAGTACAGAGATAGGAATGACTTTATCCGTACGTAAATGAGTAAATAATGAAGTACGTGGCTGTCAGTTTTCATGGAGTTTAACCGGTATATGTAAGGGTGCATATCAATGTGTCTGGAGTAAAGTAAATAGGTTACGCGGTTCATTAATAAGCTAATACCGTCTTATGAATAATACTGAGGGAAATTTATCACACTCAATATATGCGGAAGTTATAGGAAGCATAGGGAATAATAGGATGGCAAAACGATGAAGGAAAAAAATCAATGCACGTTTCTGCGATGTTTTCATACAAGTAGCCCACATGTATACGCAAGACTATAGGTAGCTTTATGTTCCTGTGAAAGTGACGGGTACATAGTAAGGCCATATGATTGCCTCACGGGTAGCGTTTGTTTGTTCACTGAACCGCCCTCCAGAGTTGGCGGCGATTGGTTGCACGAGCGCTGCATGGAAAATTATCATGTGTTCTATAGCAGCAGTGTCATAAAGATCATTATACAGGTAGATATTTTTGACTTCACTGCGGTTAAGGGAAAGGCGCTTAGTAAGCCTATATATGTTTCACAGGGAAGCCTAATTATGGCCTACAGCAACAGTTATTTTATCCGCACCAGGAGCCTACATGAACGGCCGTCACTTATGCTAATTGGGTTCCATGATATTTGCATCCATATGGGCTCTAGGGAAGCCTCATATACTTGCTGCACATGTCTTGAGGGCTTCTTATTAGTAGTGTTATATTGGTCGCAGAGCATTGGTGTCGTTATCGGACCCAGGATAATCGTCGTCGTTGGAACCGTAGTCCTTAAATAGGGGCGGTTACTGAAACCATAATCGCCCAGCAGCCGCGGTATAGTAAGCACTGCTAACAAATGAAAAGAGAATGCATCTGCACGCCCACAGGAATGATTGTAACTGTTCCCAGCGCAGCGGCATCAATACTGCCACTATGGAATTAGCAATGACTGAGCTCACGCATCGTTGATTGACAGTACATAAGTTTACGTAAGTCTCACGTTGGTGGCAGCATAATCGGCACGCGAGAGGACTGCGCTTTAGGCGGAGCGCGCCTCCATAACCGGTGGTTATGAAATGCATATGGATCGCATAGAAGGCATTATTGTTGCCAGGAGGGAAGCCACGGTGGTAACCTTGGGCATTGGGACAAAAAGAACGTAAGTAATGGGCTTTTTAACGCTACTGATACAACTGGAATTGAGTCATATGGCTTTTCATTTATTTCCGTCATTGTATGCAACTGCGTTGAATGCGTTATGCTGAGTAATCGTGAAAATATGGAAATGGTAATGAAAAAGAGACACAAATGGAGCGCTGACGTCTGTATCGATTCCGAATATTCACGTCATCATGGGGAGCGCGGGAGGCGCTCTTGAGCCACAACGCGCAAACACTGAGTATGGTGAATGGAAATTCATTCCCTATACACACATGAAAGCAATATGCATAGACGTAACGCGGGGTTGACTTACTCAATCACATGGAAGCGATGTAGCGCACCTCCCGATAGTGCAGTGTATGGTTCATGTCATCAATGTCTTAGACAAAATTACCAGGAAATAAAAGATAACGTAGTTCGGTGGTAAACGATTGATAATTTTTCATTGCGGTGCCACCCATCCACAGGAGAAGAGGGTACATACGGGCGACTGACCCATCGAAGGTACAAATTGCACCATTGATAAATTTTTGGTCTGCCACTGTCACTTACCTTGTCTAGAAGTTGATTTCGGAAATAGTATAGTGACCATTGCTGCCACGTCGGAACCACAGTAATGCAGTGGTTTGCGGACAGGCGGATGAGATAAATCACACCAGCGGTCGCAGACTGCAAACGAAACTGATAGCGGTAAACAACCTGCTAACCTGCTGCTGTGAAAATGTACTGCACACCTCTTGTATCGTTGCTCAAGGTTAATATGCAATATCAGACGTCAATAAAAATGAAGTTTGGTCTATGTTTGTAGTATTGAGTCACTGCAGCGTAAGTGAAGTTAACTTACCGGTTAATGCATTGGTTATCTACTGTTCAGTTTTTGCTTTTCAATTGTGTTTAGTAAAGACCAATGCGTGGCGCAATGCGTGATAAGTCATGATTAAATGTTTGTTAGTAAAGCGGAAAAGTGGGATTGTAGCCGCTACGCTGTCTGAAAATCCAGAGATAGGTTCCGACAGCACTTGCACACAGTATTAAAGTAAACTCTCCAATACGTTGTTCGGTGGACGATGACGAATCCACCTAATGCACCTATGTCCAAGTGCTGCAACCGTTGAAAGCCGTCCGGTGTATACATGGTGCATGCAGAGGGGAAACGCAAGGCCATGGCGCAGGTGGTGGACCTGAGAAGGGCAGTGAGATCGTTCACGCAGACATGGATAATGGCAACCAGTTAGGTTTCGGAAAATCACGTGCAACAGATAGTTACTAACCGGGAAGCCACGGAAACGCATCCCACATAGCGATCTCATAAGTGACAAGTGCCATGAAAGCAGAGTACATCCGCTGAAGTTGCGTGCCTGTTTAAAGCGTAGGTTGCAGTGTTACCGAGGACGCTGGGTACAGCAGCGGCATTCAACGGATCCGGGAATTGTTACAGTTTCTGTGGATAGGTAAGTGAATGAAAGAAACACACTTACCTGTCATCATGATGACAGGCGTAACGGCTGGTGGCGATGTCGTCGGAGGCTCCTACGCAACACGGCGGCATGAGGGAGTATGTTACGAGTGTGCTACGTGAGGTTTAATCGGAAGAATCGGACCGCCAAACCGTAAGGGTCGTCTGCTTTCATGTGCGACTATGTGAAAGGCCCGTTGTATTCCGAAGTGAAATCATGAATCCTACGAAGACAAGAATTAGGTAACAAGGAAATGTCGTGCAATCAGTAAAACAGGAATGAAGTGTTCACTTACGTGATATGCGTAATTGCCTACGGCTCCAGCCTCCTACATTTCTTGGGCCCAACGGAAACCAGGCTTCCTTGTCAGCACGTACGCTGTTTTACTTCCTGCCTAATAGGCCGACTGCTCACTTTGTGCTCATATCCAGGCTGGAGGTTTCTTGTAGATTCCAACAGGACCACCGACCTATGTGGCGTACCACAAGGCTCCGTTCTCGGACCGGAATCGTTCAAGATATAACAATGCGATGGTTTGCGTGCCTCAGAGATCCATTGAGCTAGGCTGGGTGGTGCTACTTTTGTACCTCTAGAGCCACTCATACCAGATTGGTCAATGGTTAGAGGCCAGACAAACTCAGCCTCCTGGTCCTCCAGGTCGGGGGTTGGAATGGGGGTGGCTCCTCATTTCATAAAACGGGCTCTGTAGTCCAGTGCCAAAACCCGCTGCCTTGCGGTAAGGTATTTGAACCAAAGGCTTTGTCTGAGAACCCTAGTCGTTCTCCTGTCTAGGCCTGGGCAACCTGACAGTATTCTGCCCACGCAATACAATGAACCTTTCCTACAACAATTTCTTGATGCTCTGGCCATCGCAGAGGATAATAAACTGCGCCCCTATCTGCTGCATCGAGCAGGGTGGATAGGGGTTGGATGCTACTGCTCAGGCCTTCCCGTCTTCTTATACCCCTTCTTGCGCTTCTGCATCCTTATTTTCGCGCTCCAACTTTACTTATATCCTCTCATTTTCAATCCCCAATTCTTGGCCCTCCTCCAGCTTACTTCAATAGTCGCTTGTCTTCTACTTTCAAATCACACGCAATCGAAGGGCCTCGCTCCAATCCAGTTGACAAGTCCATGTTCAACCAAGCGGACAACGTCAGTTCATCCGTTACCCTTGGGAGTCCTCGTATCTCACTAAGACTGGCATGCCCCAACGTGCGCACTTTGCTGCAGCTTGGCCAACAGGCAGCAGTTTCCCGCACACTAGAGACCCTATCTATCGATATTTGCTGTTTATCAGAAACCCGCCAATATGGCTGTGAAACCTGGCCCATCAGGTTGACAGACATGAAGAGGCTCGTCACATTCGATCATCGCTGCCTTCGCAGCTTGGCTCATGTCTGGTGGGAACACCGCGTGAGCAATGAGCGTGTTCGACGTCGCGTATTTTGTGCAGGAAGAGCGAGTGAACCGCTCAGCACGATTATATCACACAACACGCTCCGATGGCTGGGCCACGTCTTGCGCATGCCAGCACACCGACTCCCGCGACGCGCATTGTTTGTGCGTTGTGGGTGCGGTTGGAAGAGGAAGACGGGAGGCCAAGTGATGACTTGATCGAGAGAAACGAAGCCCTCACTTTGAAGCTGGCGTCGGTTGGTGCATCCCGACTGACTGGCTGGGGTCCTAAGGACGGTGAACACGTTTGGTTGGACACACTTGCTGATATGGCTAGGAGCCGGCCCCAATGGCGTTTGTGTTGTGTTCCTTTGTCCATCCCCCTCCAATCACCTTCTCAATCGTTAGGCATAATATGACTTTCTTTTACGGCAGCCAGCTGTTAGCTCTCCGGAACTATGTCCATCCGTTACTGGGGACTCAGCGGGCGTGCCAAGGTTTGTCTTTTTTCTTTTCTTGCCTTTTGTATTGCGGCACAATAGCTGAGGTGCTTTCCACCTCCAGCTAACGTGTAATGATGACTATGAATGATCTACCTAGTATGCTACAAAAGGACTGTCTGATTTATGCAGACGACCTCAACCTATGGTCAGAAGTGCCCAGCCTCGAAGACTCCGACCGATTACAGGAAACGCGTGATATGCCACACTCTTGGTCTTACAAGTTGAGTTTGGCGGTCAACAAAGATAAGCGCTCAGTCCTTTCTATAGGTGCTGCTAAACCACTGAGCATGTATCACGGTAGCGGGCACCTACTCAAAATTGCCACACAGGAAAAGGACCTGGGCACAAAAATTTCTTCTGATCTCAAAACGACCCTTGACACGTTAAAGGTAACTGCTGTGGCGAACAACATGTGGGGCGTCATAAGAATGTCATGCTCTAAAAGGACGCCGCACTTAGTTACACTTCTCTTGACCTCCCATATCCGCCCCATTCTTGAATTCGGACTTCCGGTGTGAAGTCGCGGAAAGGCAATT
>OX104064.1:193209529-193226027 GCA_944474145.2 Dicrocoelium dendriticum | reverse complement strand
GTTCGATCATTTTCAGTACAGGACAAATACTTTACACTTACCACACGTATGCATCTATTCACTCTATTTACTGTTCACAATGCCGTGGATGCCAAAGCTTCAACGTTGTATAACTTTACACGGAAGAAATTGCGATTCGTTATTCCTAAAAATCCGCTATGGTTTGGTTAACGTCGACACTTGTTGTCGGCACACAACGTGCAACTAAAATTATTAGAAGTTTCTATAGCATTCTCTGAACGCCAGCTACAGACGTACTTCTATGTGCCTTTCTAACTGCCAGGTGCTAGTTAGCTTTAATTTCACTTCGCCATTTTCATCTGCAACCGGCATAGCAACAACAAATAGGTATATATATATATATATATATATATATATATATACGGACGTTAAAGTTATCACAGTAAAAGCCACAGCCCCAATAATCAGGGACAAGTTCTTCTAACTCATCCTCGCATCACACCATATAAAATGAATAAACAAAAATAAGTATATTTTGATGAAACGAGCCACGCCATTACAGGCGTTATCGAGTGGTTGACAGAGCCATAGAAAGACTAAAAGCGTGTGTACACCTCAAGACAAAAATACGTGTTGGCAAAATACCTGGCTAAAAATTTGCACATAATTTTACATAGGAATGATGAAGGGCTTGATCATTGGTGTCAGAGAAAGGTGGCGCCGAAGCGCTGTACGAGCACCAAGTGTTTCCGTTACGAAAGCGCTGGGTGGAGTTCATATGTTTCCCGAAGTTGCTTTCCGGTTTTCCGTAGTCGTAGAAGCCCGTTACAGTTTTTGATAAACACGTGCTCGCAAATATGAGACATTGATATCATTCTTCTTGTGAAGCAGTGGACAGTGGCTTCATTTCGGTGGCGAGTAACCTCCGCCAGGTCGCAGTGTCGTTAAACAGACATTGGTGGCTTTTTATAGGGAAACTGCTTGTCAAGCGATAACCCATCACGTCTTGGGACAATGTCATTGTCCACAATGGAAAGTACATTGCGATACTTTAACGCTTTTGTAGGACCGATATTTCGAACGGCTAATCACAGTCATGATACATCCGATTTTTCTTTGAAACAGGGGAAGGCTTAGTCAGAATTCATCAGGAACGGTTGAAGCAGCCGTACTGTTGGGAGACCGGCTGTGTAAATTGTGGTACTGCGCTATTCAGATGAGCATGGAACTCGAATAATAAGCGGTATCATTGTCCGATCAAATAACCTTCTGGCCAGGTGTTGGCCCGTGGTATGTACACGGGAGGTAACCACAGCAGCTAAGTGGGACGGTTGCGTGGAGAAGAGGTTTCGAACGTCGAGGAGTTTGCTGTGGTCTTTGGAAGCAGATATGTCCGTAGCTTTAGCAGAGTTATACCTATTCAACTCAATCTTGGAAACAGTAATAGACAACATTATGAAAACCAGCTTACCTATTTCAGCCGCCTTCGCTAACAAATATTCACATTTCTCGGTTACAGCTCGCTTGCGCAAAGCTACCCCAGCGGCAGAGACCTCTCTCACCTGCCCGGTTGGACAGCCAGAAAAGTTTGGCTAGCACTGTGCCTTCTCTTGTCAGTCCGTGCTTAATTTTAACTTTTACCTGGTTCCAGAGCTTACCATGCGTCAAGTGTAGTGCTAAGTAAATAACCAGCTGCAAGCATTTTGCTTCCATTCCTATTCTTGCTTGCGTTATTCTTCATTTCTTAGCGAATTATAATGGTCCACACCAGAAAGGCCATCAAATTTGTAGCTGGTATGAAGTCATAGTCCTATTTATCATTGCCACTTTGATTAGCACTGCTGGAACCAACAGCAGACTTTAAGATTTACTTGCTAATGCTGTAGAGAAGAAACGAGATGCACAATATTGTGCATCAACACAGGAGACACAATAATTCTTCATGTTCGAGCAAACTCAACTCTTAGATGCGAAGTTGTTGATGCCCCATCAAAGCAGGCCTAAATGAATTTTATGCCCCGAAGATTTTTGCAACCTTTTCCGATGCCCAGCTTTTTATTATTGGCGTCAATCAGTCCCGTGTACGCGACTCAACTTAGTTCACTCGTTGGGCAAACGCTGCTCGATAGTCTTCCGCAGACCTTCCGTCCTGCCGTCCCGTTGCCTTCCGCAACCGATGCCGCGACACATTACATCGTTACGAAAGGTCCGCCTGTGTTCGCAAAAGCTAGGCGCATGACCCCCGACAAGCTCAAAACTGTACGCTCGGAATTCGAGCACATGCTAGACTTAGGCATTATTCGCCCGTCTAAGAGCCCGTGGGCGACGCCTCCACACATGGTGCCTAAAAAGTCAGGAGACTGGCGTCCATGTGGCGACTATCGCGCTCTCAATAACGCTACTCTCCCCGACCGCTATCCGATTCCGCACATTCAGGACATCATGGCTAGCCTACGTGGCGCCCGTTTGTTCTCGAAGATCGATCTGGTCCGCGCTTACCACCAGATCCCTGTAGCCGAGGATGACATTCCGAAAACCGCAGTCCTCACGCCTTTCGGAATTTTCGAATTCTTGTGAATGCCTTTCGGTCTTCGCAGCGCAGCTCAGACTTTTCAACGCTCCATGGACTCTGTCACCGGAGGTCTCGACTTTGTTTATCCTTATATAGACGACATCTTAGTAGCTAGTTCTTCCGAAGAACAGCACGCGGAGCACCTCAAGATGCTTTTCGAGAGGTTAGCCTCTAATAGCATTACTGTCAACGCTGACAAATGCTTATTTCAGCAACCAGCTATCGAATTTCTTGGTCATCGAATTGACCTGCATGGCACACGGCCGCTAGAAGACCGAGTCAGCGCTATTAAGGACCTTCCCGTTCCGACTACATTGGCCGCCATCCGCCGTTTTAGTGGAATGATCAACTACTATCGTCGATTTCTGCCACGTTGTGCCGACTTGCTCAGTCCATTGACCGACTTACTTCGTGGACGCAAGAACGGCAACGTCGAGTTGACGCCCGCTGCAACCAAAGCCTTCAAGGCCTGAAAAGAGGCCTTGGCTGAAGCCGTTATGCGTCACCATTTCGACCCCAAAGCTCCACTCAGCGTTGCAGTCGATGCGTCGGACACCGGCATTGGTGCCGTCCTGCAGCAATTCACTGAAAGATCAGTTGTTGTGGAGTTCTCCGAGCTGGGCAACTTGGTTGCAAACGTTTCACCACCATTCGAGGTGGCATCTTCAGTGCGGGATTGATAGCAGTAAAGTAGCAGTAGCTGGTAGAAAGCAAACCCAATAATGGATGCTGTCAGCAGCTACTCCGTTCCTTATATAGGCATACGGGGCTATTAATTTTGTCTCGTTCTCATTGGTGAATCCTTGTGTTCAGCGGTTGTGCTCGAGTCATTGTCATTGGCTGCGGAAATGTTGTTGCGACGTGGTTGGGAATATCGCACCCGGATTGGTGCAACGGGTGTGGGTGAGTAGTCTGTGCTCATATTGACCATGCTGTTCATTGTCCGTGTGTTGGATTAGGTTCTTTTTGACAACGGTTTTTGAGCCGCTTGAACTCTCTCTGTCTCAGCGGTTGATATATTGGATCGAGGTCGATATGCATGTTGATTGAGTTCGTGGTTGAGAACCAGGCTTCGAGAAACTCCCTCCCTTTTTGTGTTTCTCCTTCGGTCAAGATCTCTACTTTGTTCCAGTCGAAGCTGTGTCCCTCTTCATCCACATGTGCTGAAACCAATGAGTTTGCGTTGCAAGTGCAACGCGCAATAGATCGCAGAGCTAAAACCACAAAAGCAAAAAAGCAGACTGCGCTTCACAAGAAGTTGACCATACTGACAACCAGCACCGACGAATGCATCAACAATGGTTGGATCAGGAACCTGTCAAAACGGCCACTCAGTGGTACGGAACAACAAATTCTCATCAAAGGCCTAAATTATAACTACAAAGACGCGACAACTACGGAGTTTCTGGCACGATTTGAAAGCGCTTTGCAGTCCAACGGACTAGACGACGAAACACAGAAACAAATCAGATACACAGTCGTCCCAGCCATGACGCATTTAAAGCAATGCAACCCTCTATCCCGACAAGAGAAAGAAGCAATAAAAGCTCTGAAGTCTGACGAATCAATTGTTATCCTACCTGCTGATAAAGGACGGATGATAGTAATTATGGACAAAGCAGATTACACCGAGAAAGCACAACAGCTCCTGAACGATACTACAACCTACCAATGCATTGAGAATGACCCAACGTCGCAACTAACCAACAAAATAAACAGAGTGTTGGCGAAGCTTAAGAAGTCGAACGAAATATCGGAAGTGGAACGAGAAAAAATGAGGGCTCGCGACTCGAACATTGCACAATTCTATGGACTACCTAAAGTACACAAGGACGGAGCACCCTTAAGACCAATTGTGTCACTTCCAGGCACGCCCACCTACTATCTGGCAAAGGAACTATGGAGGCGCCTCAAGCACCTAATCAGTAAATCGCAACACTCCATAAACAATGCCCAACAATTCTTGACAAAGCTCAAAGACCTACGAATAGAACATGATGAAACCATGGTGTCCTTCGATGTAACCGCCCTATTCACTTCCGTCAACTTACAGCTGGCCAAAGAAATTATCGTAGAACGTCTGGACAACAGCGGAGGGAAAATTGGGAACATGACGACCAGAAGCGTATGCGAACTTCTCAACTTATGTCTCTCAACTTACTTCGCGTTCAACGGAAAAATGTATAAACAAGTGAAAGGTGCACCGATGGGATCACCTGTGTCCGGACTCATCGCAGAGATTGTCATGCAAAAATTGGAAGAGTATCTACTGCCAATGATTAATCCGA
Organism: Dicrocoelium dendriticum; assembly: GCA_944474145.2. NCBI lineage: Eukaryota > Metazoa > Platyhelminthes > Trematoda > Plagiorchiida > Dicrocoeliidae > Dicrocoelium > Dicrocoelium dendriticum. The sequence goes on along the minus strand of OX104064.1, from coordinate 193,221,206 downwards.
AACTCTGGGTTCGCTACGTCGATGACACGTTTGTGATACTCAAACGTAGTCAAGTATCGGTTGCACAACAACTGCTCAACAACGCTATGGACGGCATACAGTTTACCATGGAATCAGAGAAGGAAAACAAACTTCCTTTCTTGGATGTGCTGGTAGCCAGGACAATGGACGGCGAATTGCAAACCTCAGTTTACAGAAAAAGCACGCACACCGATCAGATTTTGAATTTCAACAGCAACCACCCAAGATGTCACAAAATAAGCTGTGTGAGGACACTGTTCCATAGAATAGAAACTCACTGCAGTACGACAGAAGCGAAACGAGCAGAAGAAAAACACTTATTCAGGTCATTCGAACGCAACGGATACCCACGCAGTTTCCTCCGAAGATGCCTAAATCGCAAGCCCTCAAAAACCGAACCTACGTCAGCTATGGCTAAACGTATAGTTCTGCCGTACATAAAGAACGTGTCTGAAATGACTGCCAGATTGTTCAACCAACATCATATCATGGTAGCCCACAAGCCAACCGCCACTCTGAGGAAAACATTGTCAAAACCAAAAGGAAAGCGAGAGGCACTAGAACGACAGAATGTCATATATAGAATAAACTGCGTAAACTGTGAAAAGCACTATGTGGGACAAACAGGAAGGAAGCTGTCCACCAGGATACATGAACACCAAAGAGCGTGCAAGAACCATTACGCAAACTCATTGGTTTCAGCACATGTGGATGAAGAGGGACACAGCTTCGACTGGAACAAAGTAGAGATCTTGACCGAAGGAGAAACACAAAAAGGGAGGGAGTTTCTCGAAGCCTGGTTCTCAACCACGAACTCAATCAACATGCATATCGACCTCGATCCAATATATCAACCGCTGAGACAGAGAGAGTTCAAGCGGCTCAAAAACCGTTGTCAAAAAGAACCTAATCCAACACACGGACAATGAACAGCATGGTCAATATGAGCACAGACTACTCACCCACACCCGTTGCACCAATCCGGGTGCGATATTCCCAACCACGTCGCAACAACATTTCCGCAGCCAATGACAATGACTCGAGCACAACCGCTGAACACAAGGATTCACCAATGAGAACGAGACAAAATTAATAGCCCCGTATGCCTATATAAGGAACGGAGTAGCTGCTGACAGCATCCATTATTGGGTTTGCTTTCTACCAGCTACTGCTACTTTACTGCTATCAATCCCGCACTGAAGATGCCACCTCGAATGGTGGTGAAACGTTTGCAACCAAGTTGCCCAGCTCGGAGAACTCCACAACAACTGAGCAAGCCTCCCGAGCTACCAATATTCCAAATCATTTCGATCACTGAAAGATGCTGGCAACCACTCGCTTTCTATTCCCGACGCGTACAACCGGCAGAAGTCAAGTACAACACGTTCAGCCGCGAACTGCTGGCAGTTTATTCTACCGTCCGACATTTCACGCACGTTTTAGAAGGTAATTCGTTCGTTATCTTCACCGAGCATAAGCCACTTATTTACGCCTTTCGAAATCAATCAGCTCGACACTCACCACGTCAGGTTTGTCAGCTGGATTTCGTGGCTCAATTTTCTGCTGAACTCCGACACATTTCAGGTCAGAATAACGTCGTTGCTGACGCCCTTTCGCGCGTCTCCGCAATCCACTCCGCTGGCCAGGTAATCGACTTATCTGCCAAGGGTATCGCGCAACTAGCTGACACTGACTGTCAGAATGTCAAACAAGATTCTTCGCTACGAATCACATCGCATCCACTGCCGTCATCTGATGGCACAATCTTGTGCGACACTTCTACTGGACGACCTCGACCCGTCGTTCCAGAAACCTTTCGACGTCTAGTTTTCGACACACTTCATACCATCGCTCATATAGGCATCCGAGCCACGATCAGCTCATATCCGAGAGATACGTTTGGATCGGAATGCAACGCGATCTTAAGCGCTGGGCACGCGGTTGTCTAGCGTGTCAGCAGGCCAAGATACAGCGGCACGTGTCCGCTCCGCTTGGTCGTTTTCCGCAAGTCTCAGCTCGCCTCGCCCATATTCATCTCGACATAGTTGGACCCTTGGCACCATCCGGAGGAATGGTCTGCATTCTGACCATGATCGACCGATACACCCGTTGGCCCGAGGCCGTACCTATACCCGACGTATCCGCGGACACCGCAACGCGCGCTTTCGTTGAGCGCTGGGTCGCTTCACATGGCTGTCCAGCCACCGTGACTACCGACCGCGGTCCGCAGTTCGAATCCTCGACCTTCAACGATCTTCTCAAAGTCTTCGGATGTCAACGCATCCGGACTACCGCCTATCACCCGCAAGCCAACGGCATGGTGAAACGTTTCCACCGACAGCTGAAGTCCTCACTTAGTGCCGCTAATGCACTAAGCTGGACCGAAGCACTGCCTGTGATATTACTTGGCATCCGATCAGCTCTTAAAGCTGCTTTGCACACGTCCAGCGCCGAACTGGTATATGGACCGCCTCTTCGACAACCTGGGGACTTCTTTTCTAGAAACCCCAGAACACCCCGCTACGACACGAATTACGCTCGGCAGTTAGCCACGAGCATGCGCCATAGTAAAGTAACCGACGTGCGAGAACAACGACGCAAATCGTTCGTTCCACACGATCTACTGCATTGCGATTACGTTTTCCTTCTAGTCGATGATCTGCGCAGACCACTCGAACGACCCTACGAAGGTCCATTTAAGGTGCTTAAACGTAAGGACCGCGTATTCGTCATCGACCACCACGGTAAACGGGAAACTGTCTCTATCGACTGTCTCAAGGTTGCCCATGTGGAACCTGAGATCGACGATGACTCCCGTCCACCTTCGGTCGATTCAACGCAAACTATGATCGACGACACGCCTACTTCTGATGCTACGAAGCATTCTCCGACTAACCCTTCCGACTCAGTTCCTTCCGATTCTATCGAGCCGAAAGCGTCCTCATCCGACAAAACTGCAGGATCGATAACGCCTCCGACCGAACGTCCGAAATCGACTAGGTCAGGTAAGCGGGTTCATTGGCCAGCGCGATTAAAAGATTAGTCTTCTTTTCATTCTACCTTTCCCGCTTCCATTTTGCTTGTGGCCTAACCCGCTCAACAAAACGGCAGTTTTGAAAACCCAAAAAATTTGCAAAGCGTTTTGAAAACTCCAAAAACCGCAAAAACGTTTTGAAAACCTAAAAAGGAGAAAATTGGTTTGAAAACACAAAATGGTTCCTCGCTTTAGTCGCTTATCGCACTCGGTAAGTGCTATGGCTTTTTCAGCTCTGTCGCTCGCACCTGTTTGACACTTCGCGTTTCCGCTTCTTTTTCATATCCCCGACACGCGGATGCTCAACGACAATCGAACATTACGTTTTCGGACACTACGTGCTCAAACATCATGTGCTGTAACACAACGCACTCGACCGAGACGAACATTCCCCCATTTTGTGTTTTTGGCACCTGTAGGGAGGACACGGGTTGGAGCTCCCTAGCGCCGATCGCATTGGTTCTCCCCAAGCAGCTGCATCAGGTTTCACCGCCTGGACTCGCAGAAGGCTGGCCGGCGACGGACAGTCCTCACGTAGATCGAAGGGTCACCCACGGTTCCCTTCTAAGAGGGGGGCTGTGTAGTGACCTGGAGATTCCCCTGTTTGGTTGCCGCATGCTGCGTAAAATATTACAAAATCACAAACTTATATTTTCTCGATGTACATAGCAAATTAGCAGCTCGCCTGTTTGAACGTTGCTCGCGTTTGATTGGTCAACATAGCATCCGCCTTCGAAAGGCGCGACGCTCATCGACTCCGCGGCCATCTTTGCTCTTCGCACACGCGATCACACCTTTCCCCTAGCTAGCTATCTTCCGGTGCCTTATTTTTAGCACTAGATAGCGTTTCGCCCCACTTAATAAATTTTTCCTAGCTTTACTTTTGGTGTTTTCCACTCATCGGAGGTTGGCCTTATATTCGCGTATTGGTTTTAAAGCGCACCGATCCTGCTTCTCGCTTTAGTGCAACCGAAAATGGCAAAATGCTTCTTAACGAGTAAGTTGTTAGAGCTTGCATGGGCATGGCCTCAAGAACTTTGTTTTCTCTGGTTGAGGTTTTCCAGACGTAAAGCATTATGGTGCCCCATGGGTTGGAACGCTCTACTGTACAACTGTTTGCTTGTTATGAGCTATTTCTGTCCAAGTTTGGTGGTTCGATATTGGCGAACCCACTCCAGATCACACCGCCCGCTAAATCAAAATTTTATTCTGTTGAGCTTGTTCCAGAGAATTGGTGCTTTATTACTTATGGTCATTTTGTGTCCTCACACACAGCTGTGCGCTTTTGCAACGTATTGTATGGATGGTAATCCATCATCATACGCGGTTAGCGCGTTGAGCCTGTCACGGTCAATGCTGTTGCGTTAACGCCTTCACCATTTTATGAGCCTCATCCTAGGATATGACTTTTACACCTAGAAGTTACTATTTTTAGTATCGTAGGATTTTCTGAGTTCCCTATACATAATCAGCTAATGTTGCGTCTTCCTCAGACTATATCTTCGCAAGTAAGAGACGTCGTATTTTGCCCCTCTTGTAATAAAATACGAGACTCGGAAGCAGACTATCATTCAGCGACTCCCGCCTTCTGACAAGGTCCACCTGCAGGAACTATTTAGTTATCTGCAACAATGAGTTAAATTGCGTACAGTCTTGTTGCGCGAAATGCGATAGCTCATCGGCACTGCCAACTTGGACGTAGGGATTCTCCGTGAGCTGTGGGTGCAACAGCTTCCTGAAAACCTCCAGGCCATCCCAGCAATAGCAAATGACGCCCCTCACATCAGTTGGAGATCTAGCAGACCGCGTCATCGAACGGCACCAGCCCGAGTCTAAAACCAAAGAACCTAGACAGGTTTGTGCTAACGCCACTACACCGAGAACCGCGACGAGAGTGCCGTCAGCAATAGACACAATAGCAACGCAGATACCGTCGCTTTAACGCCACAACGAAAAACACACTGTAAACAGTAAGCACCGCAGGCGCCCTAGACCATCGCCACGCCGCGCAAAACCTGATGACGCAACTTACTGATCTTACCCATCGCGTTTCGGTAATAAAACCCGTAAGTGCGTACAGCCATGTAGCTACCCCGCTACAGATGATCTGCCATGCCGGCCTGTAATGGTCACGAACGACGTTGGCAATGCACAAAGTCCGCTCACCTACATTAAAGGTCTCCGTGACCCAGTTCACAGCTGCTACCAGGGCGGAAGTCATTGTCATAACCGCTACATTATGTGAGCCCATCGCTTCGTTTTCGATAAGCCGCAGTGCTGTCAATGGAGCGCCAGTAACCACCTACGGTCATCGGTCGCTTACCCTAAATCTAGGCCTTCGACACAGGTTCCGCTGTGTTCACCGTCTCTGCAGACCCATACGCCATCATCGGCATTGACTTTCTCAGGCGTTTCGAGCTCTTGGTCGGTGCAAACCGCCAGCTGCTAGTAGACACTGCAAAGAAAATCCGTGTACGTGGCATCACCGCTGATATCGCCTCGCTACCTCCGGCCTACGCCTTTCCTCAGACCTTGTCAGGCAACGCCAACCTCTTTCGCCAGTGTTGCAAGCACGTTCAGTTAAGGCGAGTGACGTTGGCCGTGGCATCCCAAGTCATGCCGTACCCATTAACGAATGACCTGCCTGTCTCCAGCCGCCCACGCCGATTATCACCTGAAAAATAGGGGGTGCTAGAGCGCTGTTTGAGCATATGCTCGCTTGGAAAATTCGCCCTTGCGACAGCACTTTGTCCTCGCCCCTGCAGGCGGTCACCCAGAAACCTGGTGACTAACGCCCGTGCGGTGTTCATCGTGCACTCAGTAGGCTAACCGTCCAAGGTAGGTATCCCATCCCACACATGCAGGACCTTATCGCGTACCTCACAGGAAGGCGCTCTTCAGCAAGATCGATCTGGTTCGCGCCTATCACCGGATGCCTGTAGTAGAAAATGACGCTGCTAAAACAGCCGGTACCACCACTTTTAAGCATGCCATTTGGACTGTGCAATGTCGCACAAATCTTCCAACGCTTCATCCACGACGTTACGCTTGGCCTAGGCTTCGCTTATTCCTACCTTGATGTTTCTTTAATAGCCAGTTCATCGCAGCAAGGACACATAAATAAATAACTAAAAAACATTTATTTTCGGCTATGCGACGCATGCTGGCGAGGGCTTGATCAAGTAGGTGCAATTATGCTGACATGTCATGGCAACTTTAACAGTGATAATCGGAGATTGTTCAGACGTTCCTATTTGAAACTGTACAAACAGGACAGAAATAAAAAGGAAGAAAGCCCACTGTCGAGAGTTCGGGCACGTTCGTGTGAGCACAGTCGGTCGGTCATAAAGTGCAATAGAGATTCAGGCAGGAATAGATTAGAAACTAGAACTGATCAATTAGAAAAGATATGGTGAAGAACACGCTCAATCGCGATTACAAGATAGGCAGGGTTCATGTGAGTGTAGCGTAAAGAAAAATGATGAATGCCCAGAAAAAGACGTGGCGACGAAATATGCAGATAAGAAAGTGTCGGGGCGTACCAAGCATGGTAGTATGTAGTCATGTCCAGCTTGTCAGGGTGTGATTATAAGCTGTGACTTTATTCAGTGGTGAATCACCTCGGCCAAGTCGCAGTGCTGTTAAACGGACTTTTGTGGCATTTTATAGAGAGAACGCTTGCCAGGCGAAAACCCACCACGTCCTGGATCACTTCCATCGATGCATTCGAACGACAAGCTGCAATTGGCAATTGTCTGATTATTGGTTCTATTATTCGCATTCGGGATACGCCCATAATTTTTGCTGGCTGACTCATGATGGGGGGCGCGACTGTACCATCCATGGATCCCGTCACGTCCTGGCGGAATGTCACTGGCCGTATGGTAGGTAAGCTTTAAATCAAACATATTGGAATGCTTTGTATTTGTCGCTGGTAGAACTGCGTATTGTCTCCGATGGGTGTCCAGTAATGTCCAGTACTATGTTGTTGAACCAATTATTAGAGGAAGGAGAATGGCCAAACGCAATTTTTCAGGCTCGAAAAAGCTGCAAGTTGTAAGGAATAATGAACCGGAAATCTTCCCAATGTAGGTACTGGTGATTGGGGACACCGGAATCCACGAACATATGGACGGTAAAGGTAGTGTGGGTTGCTCCAGATGTGGTAAGTGAGAAGAATTTAAGTAGTGTAAAGGGCCGAACACATTCGTTCTTGCCACAGTGAAACTATTGTGTGCGAAAGTATTGTGTTGGGATATTTCCCAATAAGGTGCATAGCACAGGCAGGAAAATCTGCCCTCCGGTCAGGTGAAATGTCCGAGTTAACATTAAATGTCAGCAAGTGAACTCGAAGCAAGAATTAGTTGAAGAAGTGAGCTTAAGCTAGTCTTTCAGACCTCAATATAGTGGCATCCATCCAAGATAACAAATAAATAGATAAATAAATAAATAATTTATTGTCGACTGTGCGAGGCACGCTCGTGGAGGCATGATCAGATAAGTACAACGGTACAAACATTTTAATGCAATTGTAACAGTAACGTAGAACATTGTTCATATGTCCATGATTGGAACTGTACAATGTGGAAAATGCGAAACAATAAGTTGGCTGTCATGAGATACGGGACCTCAGCTAATAAGAGATTTAGAATCCTGAATGATCCATTGGATGGTAATGGAAGAGCACGCACACAAGGAAGGAAAAGGGTAACATATCGTACGATGTAAAACGACAACAGTATATACAGATGTAGAAGTCCCAGTGTAACGATCCTATGTAGAATTGTGACGCCAGTTCACCTGCCAGTGTAAAGTTATGGGCTGTGACTTTATTCGGTGGCGAGTCACATACGCCACGTTGCAGTGTTGTTAAACGGACATTTGTGGCTTTTTGTAGGGAGAACGCTTGCCAGGCGAAAACCCACCACGTCCTGGAACACTACCGCCAATCCATTGAATGGCAAATTGTAACTGGCTAGGTTTCTTGTCGAACGCTTGTTTGCTCGTTTATTCGCAGTCAGGTTGTCATATTTTTCTGCTGGCTGATGCAATAACTGGTTGCCTATTGCGTTCCTGGGTCCTTTCCATTGGTAGGTCGGGAACTAAACATTCTTTTTGAATATAGTGTGTTGATCCATTGCAGAGCCAACTTAAGTCTTCACTGATGATGTATATTTGACGGGGAGTGAAGAATTCGTGTCCAGCTACCCTCACTGGACATCGGTGGTTGGGTGCAAATAGTTAGAGTGGAAGTGAGGCTATGGTCCATTTAAGTAATTGTTGTTTATTTCGTCCCATCCCAGATGGTGACAGTTCCTCAGTTCAATCCCGAATCTCTCCGATGTTCACGACCTCAGAGAAATGGGAGAGAGGAACAAGCCGAGAGAAGACCGAAGACCGGTAAGTAACAAGACAACGTAATAATTATCCATCCACTTCCAGATAAGGGAATATTGTGCTTTGTTGCTATGTTGAGGCCATGGCAGTGCACGTATCCTCTGTTTCTGGCCACCGGTTCTCTGGAAATCTCGGAGAAAAAGACAACGAACAAAGGCAGCCACACAAGCAGACAACAACAATACATTTGGAACTCTAGAAAACGATCAGTCGCAAAAGTGCTTTCACTAGTGAACCTCACATCATCTGCATCATTATAAAATAAATATCTCAAGCAAATGTGTTTCATAAAATTTTAGACAAGACGTACCGTGAACAGCGACGCCACAGTGAACTGCGCGATGTCGGAGCGCGAGCGACAGATCCAAACGGTTTGGATTAGTCGGCGGATTGTAACTAATTCGTTTGAGTAAGTAGGGAAGATAAATGGTGAGGAATGAAATTAGCTGTGATGATAAAGCATGAGCAAGTTTAGCAACGTTCTCGGGGAAACAATGCTTTGGGTATGCTGCACTTAGGTCACATACGTCTCAGTAACACGCACGCAGTCAGAAAGCACAAATACGGTCGGAAAAGAATAGATTAAGGCAAAGCACAGAGATGGCCATTAAGTTGAAAAGCAATCAGCGACTGCGGTAAGGAAAAGGGAGAATAAGGTTACGAAAGGCTTTTGTTGAAAGAGTGGAAAGGTCAACGTATAAAGTAAGCGGTCCGTTAGGACAGCCGAATCAGGAGAGTTAACGTCTCATAAGTCTGAGTAAATTCGGAGAGCAGAGGGCCGATCAAGCGAGACTGGAGTGCTCAGCGCGTTGGGCTTGGGACTTACAATAAAGATAAGAAAAGGGCTAGAACAATAAAGAGTGTACAAATCTAGCAGGCTGTAGTGGTAGGGAAAAAGTGAAGCTGAGTCTGCAGAGTCTGTACCGCTGAAGTCTCAGTTACAAAAAAGTAGTTAGAGGAAAACTCACAGGTCAAGTTAGGTTAGATCACTGAGGGCAGTAAAGGTGGCTGGCTGGCCGAACAACCTCCTCGTGGTGCCAGCTGGGTGGATTGGGTTTACCTCTTCCAGCAAATAGTTCGGCGGCAGTGTTCCAGGACGTGGTGGGTTTTCGCCTGGCAAGCGTTCTCCCTATAAAAAGCCACAAATGTCCGCTTAACAACACTGTGACGTGGCGGTTGTGACTCGCCACCAACTAAAGTCACCCACTGCTTATCCGGACGACCGCTTCAAGTCCACAGCCATCAAGCACCCATTTAACACTGGCCACACGTTCAAGCACGATCAAAAAGACTGGAATACATTTACGAATTCCATAAACACGGCTAAACACGCCCACATACACACTTACATACATTTATATATCAACCTATGCGACAATCCCATTGATCCATTGTACATTGACTGATCACAATTTGTACTCTTAAAATGATCATGTCTGTGCAGACGTGCCTCGCTTAGTCGAGAATAAACATTTTATTTATTTATTTATTTATTTATTTATTGAAAGAAGGAAGGAAAACAGAAAGCGAAAGAAGTAAATGTTAGGGTCGGGGTGAGGTTATATTGATAAAGAGTGAAAAAGCCCACAGGCCTCTCCATGTAATGTAAACAGAACCGTGAAGTCAGCCGAACCAAGGGAAGTGATGACGCAGAATTCCAAATGAATTCGGTGAGTACGAAGCCGATTAAGCGGGACGGAAATAATCGGCGCTTTGGGACTAAGACGTAAATACATATAAGAACAAGGCTATAACAATAACGAGGGAACAAGTGTAGCAGTCATTTAGAGTAGGGGAAACAGAGTTAAGCCTGCGAAGCCTGTACCGTTTAGGTCTCGGTAGCATGGGAGCAGTCAGAGAGAAACAGACAACTCCAGTGAGACAAGCTCAAAGCAGGGCAGTAAAGCCAGCCGTCCGATTAAAAAAGACACGAAAACAGAAAGCGTGATAAGAAAAGGCTAAGAACGGGATGAGAAGGGTTAATTGATAAAAAGGGGCTGAGCTCACGAGGCCTTCCAGGTGATGTGAACAAAACGTTGGGTCAGCCGAACCAAGATTTGTAACGACGAAGAACTCTGAGTGAAATCGGATAACAAGTGGCCGATCTGGCGAGACTGGGTTAGTCGGTGCGTAGGGATAACACGTACAAGGAAGGCAGGAAAAGTGCCACAACCACAGAAGGTGACCGAGTCTAGCAGTCTCTCTGGGTAGGGGAACAAGAACGTTGAGTCTGCATAGCGTATAGCGCATTAAGTCTGGCTAGCATATGAGCAGTCAGAGAGAAGGAGGCTGGTCAGGGGAACTAGATCACCGCAGAGCAGTGAGATCTGGCACTCCAGTTGAAGGAGAAATGAAAACAGAGCGCGATAATGATAGCTATTATCAGGGTGATAAAGGTTTATTAACGATAGTGGGGCAAAGCTCACGAGGCTCTCCAGGTAATGTACTCGGATAGTTGAGTCAGCCGAACTAAGTAAGGTGACATCTCAGAAGTCTGAATGAATACGGGACGCGGGAGGTCGCTCGGGTAGGACTGGATTAGTCAGCGCGTTTAGATAAAGACCTATGGTAAAATTGATAAAAGAGCTAACAATAAATGGTGGGCAAGGTTAACAGACTCTAAATGTAAGAGAAACATCTTATTTAGTTTGCGAAGCGTATACCGCTTAAGTCTTAGTAGCATACTAGCAGGCAGAGAGAAAGAGACTGATCAGTAAGACGTGACCTCGGCAGTGCAGTACGAGCTGGCCAGCTAGTAGAAGAAGGAATGGAAATTGAACGCACGATAAGAAAAGGTAGATTCGTGATGAGAATGGTTGATTGCTGGAGTGTGGAGAAGCCCAGGACGCTTTCCAGGTGATGTAAACAGGAGGTTTGGTCAGCCGAACCAAAATTTGTATCTTCGAAGTACACTGAGTGATATCAGATAGCAGGAGGACGATCTGTCGAGACTGGATAAGTTGGCGCGCTAGTTTAGGACATACAACAAGTTGGGGTAAAGGTCGTAAAAATAAAGGGCGAGAAAGCGTAGCAGGCTCTAGTAGTAATGAAAATATAGGGTTGGGTCTGCAGAGCGAATGCCGCTTAATTCTAGGTAGCATAGAAGCAGTCCAATGAAAATAGACTGGTCAAATGTGAGTACATCACGGCAGAGCACTGAGAGCTGGCCGTATGATGAAAGAGTGAATTAGAATAGAGAGCGTGATAAGCAAAGGTTACTGTCGG
>OX104064.1:193136523-193209034 GCA_944474145.2 Dicrocoelium dendriticum | reverse complement strand
CTGGCACAAAATGCTATGTCGATTCATAGCTGCCGTAACCGGGAAGTCCTGACGCCGGAAGGCCGACCGCTGTCATCTGCATGGCAGGTGCCTGCATGGCAGTGGAGGATGCGTCGGGCTATATCGCATTTAGCTAACAATTCACGATAGTTAGATACCGTCCTCCATGGCGCAGTTGCATAAGCTGCGGGCTAGTTGGCAAGAGCCACTAGCAGTCATGGGTTCGATCCTCCGCAGAGGACCGAAGGATGCGCACCACTGATGAGCCCCAATAGGGCGAAACGGCCGTCTGGTGCTTTTCCGGACAGCTGGTCGACATATCTGAATTGTCGGCTGATTGCGACGAACAAAATACTCACCAAAATCCTTCCATTCATAAGTAATACCAATTCGCCCGTACGGATTCCACAAAATGCTATGTCGATTCATAGCTGCCGTAACCGGGAAGTCCTGACGCCGGAAGGCCGACCGCTGTCATCTGCATGGCAGGTGCCTGCATGGCAGTGGAGGATGCGTCGGGCTATATCGCATTTAGCTAACAATTCAGATATGTCGACCAGCTGTCCGGAAAAGCACCAGACGGCCGTTTCGCCCTATTGGGGCTCATCAGTGGTGCGCATCCTTCGGTCCTCTGCGGAGGATCGAACCCATGACTGCTAGTGGCTCTTGCCAACTAGCCCGCAGCTTATGCAACTGCATCATGGAGGACGGTATCTGACTATCGTGAATTGTTAGCTAAATGCGATATAGCCCGACGCATCCTCCACTGCCATGCAGGCACCTGCCATGCAGATGACAGCGGTCGGCCTTCCGGCGTCAGGACTTCCGGGTTACGGCAGCTATGAATCGACATAGCATTTTGTGGAATCCGTACGGGCGAATTGGTATTACTTATGAATGGAAGGATTTTGATGAGTATTTTTGTTCGTCGCAATCCGCCGACGCAGTTGCATAAGCTGCGGGCTAGTTGGCAAGAGCCACTAGCAGTCATGGGTTCGATCCTCCGCAGAGGACCGAAGGATGCGCACCACTGATGAGCCCCAATAGGGCGAAACGGCCGTCTGGTGCTTTTCCGGACAGCTGGTCGACATATCTGAATTGTCGGCTGATTGCGACGAACAAAAATACTCATCAAAATCCTTCCATTCATAAGTAATACCAATTCGCCCGTACGGATTCCACAAAATGCTATGTCGATTCATAGCTGCCGTAACCGGGAAGTCCTGACGCCGGAAGGCCGACCGCTGTCATCTGCATGGCAGGTGCCTGCATGGCAGTGGAGGATGCGTCGGGCTATATCGCATTTAGCTAACAATTCACGATAGTCAGATACCGTCCTCCATGGCGCAGTTGCATAAGCTGCGGGCTAGTTGGCAAGAGCCACTAGCAGTCATGGGTTCGATCCTCCGCAGAGGACCGAAGGATGCGCACCACTGATGAGCCCCAATAGGGCGAAACGGCCGTCTGGTGCTTTTCCGGACAGCTGGTCGACATATCTGAATTGTCGGCTGATTGCGACGAACAAAAATACTCATCAAAATCCTTCCATTCATAAGTAATACCAATTCGCCCGTACGGATTCCACAAAATGCTATGTCGATTCATAGCTGCCGTAACCGGGAAGTCCTGACGCCGGAAGGCCGACCGCTGTCATCTGCATGGCAGGTGCCTGCATGGCAGTGGAGGATGCGTCGGGCTATATCGCATTTAGCTAACAATTCACGATAGTCAGATACCGTCCTCCATGGCGCAGTTGCATAAGCTGCGGGCTAGTTGGCAAGAGCCACTAGCAGTCATGGGTTCGATCCTCCGCAGAGGACCGAAGGATGCGCACCACTGATGAGCCCCAATAGGGCGAAACGGCCGTCTGGTGCTTTTCCGGACAGCTGGTCGACATATCTGAATTGTCGGCTGATTGCGACGAACAAAAATACTCATCAAAATCCTTCCATTCATAAGTAATACCAATTCGCCCGTACGGATTCCACAAAATGCTATGTCGATTCATAGCTGCCGTAACCGGGAAGTCCTGACGCCGGAAGGCCGACCGCTGTCATCTGCATGGCAGGTGCCTGCATGGCAGTGGAGGATGCGTCGGGCTATATCGCATTTAGCTAACAATTCACGATAGTCAGATACCGTCCTCCATGGCGCAGTTGCATAAGCTGCGGGCTAGTTGGCAAGAGCCACTAGCAGTCATGGGTTCGATCCTCCGCAGAGGACCGAAGGATGCGCACCACTGATGAGCCCCAATAGGGCGAAACGGCCGTCTGGTGCTTTTCCGGACAGCTGGTCGACATATCTGAATTGTCGGCTGATTGCGACGAACAAAAATACTCATCAAAATCCTTCCATTCATAAGTAATACCAATTCGCCCGTACGGATTCCACAAAATGCTATGTCGATTCATAGCTGCCGTAACCGGGAAGTCCTGACGCCGGAAGGCCGACCGCTGTCATCTGCATGGCAGGTGCCTGCATGGCAGTGGAGGATGCGTCGGGCTATATCGCATTTAGCTAACAATTCACGATAGTCACATACCGTCCTCCATGGCGCAGTTGCATAAGCTGCGGGCTAGTTGGCAAGAGCCACTAGCAGTCATGGGTTCGATCCTCCGCAGAGGACCGAAGGATGCGCACCACTGATGAGCCCCAATAGGGCGAAACGGCCGTCTGGTGCTTTTCCGGACAGCTGGTCGACATATCTGAATTGTCGGCTGATTGCGACGAACAAAAATACTCATCAAAATCCTTCCATTCATAAGTAATACCAATTCGCCCGTACGGATTCCACAAAATGCTATGTCGATTCATAGCTGCCGTAACCGGGAAGTCCTGACGCCGGAAGGCCGACCGCTGTCATCTGCATGGCAGGTGCCTGCATGGCAGTGGAGGATGCGTCGGGCTATATCGCATTTAGCTAACAATTCACGATAGTCACATACCGTCCTCCATGGCGCAGTTGCATAAGCTGCGGGCTAGTTGGCAAGAGCCACTAGCAGTCATGGGTTCGATCCTCCGCAGAGGACCGAAGGATGCGCACCACTGATGAGCCCCAATAGGGCGAAACGGCCGTCTGGTGCTTTTCCGGACAGCTGGTCGACATATCTGAATTGTCGGCTGATTGCGACGAACAAAAATACTCATCAAAATCCTTCCATTCATAAGTAATACCAATTCGCCCGTACGGATTCCACAAAATGCTATGTCGATTCATAGCTGCCGTAACCGGGAAGTCCTGACGCCGGAAGGCCGACCGCTGTCATCTGCATGGCAGGTGCCTGCATGGCAGTGGAGGATGCGTCGGGCTATATCGCATTTAGCTAACAATTCACGATAGTCAGATACCGTCCTCCATGGCGCAGTTGCATAAGCTGCGGGCTAGTTGGCAAGAGCCACTAGCAGTCATGGGTTCGATCCTCCGCAGAGGACCGAAGGATGCGCACCACTGATGAGCCCCAATAGGGCGAAACGGCCGTCTGGTGCTTTTCCGGACAGCTGGTCGACATATCTGAATTGTCGGCTGATTGCGACGAACAAAAATACTCATCAAAATCCTTCCATTCATAAGTAATACCAATTCGCCCGTACGGATTCCACAAAATGCTATGTCGATTCATAGCTGCCGTAACCGGGAAGTCCTGACGCCGGAAGGCCGACCGCTGTCATCTGCATGGCAGGTGCCTGCATGGCAGTGGAGGATGCGTCGGGCTATATCGCATTTAGCTAACAATTCACGATAGTCAGATACCGTCCTCCATGGCGCAGTTGCATAAGCTGCGGGCTAGTTGGCAAGAGCCACTAGCAGTCATGGGTTCGATCCTCCGCAGAGGACCGAAGGATGCGCACCACTGATGAGCCCCAATAGGGCGAAACGGCCGTCTGGTGCTTTTCCGGACAGCTGGTCGACATATCTGAATTGTCGGCTGATTGCGACGAACAAAAATACTCATCAAAATCCTTCCATTCATAAGTAATACCAATTCGCCCGTACGGATTCCACAAAATGCTATGTCGATTCATAGCTGCCGTAACCGGGAAGTCCTGACGCCGGAAGGCCGACCGCTGTCATCTGCATGGCAGGTGCCTGCATGGCAGTGGAGGATGCGTCGGGCTATATCGCATTTAGCTAACAATTCACGATAGTCAGATACCGTCCTCCATGGCGCAGTTGCATAAGCTGCGGGCTAGTTGGCAAGAGCCACTAGCAGTCATGGGTTCGATCCTCCGCAGAGGACCGAAGGATGCGCACCACTGATGAGCCCCAATAGGGCGAAACGGCCGTCTGGTGCTTTTCCGGACAGCTGGTCGACATATCTGAATTGTCGGCTGATTGCGACGAACAAAAATTTCCATTTTCTTAGGAGAGGTTTTGGGGAAAATAGATTTGCGTTTATTAGGTGAACGCTGCGCATATGTGAGATCAGGGTTGGCAAAGTTTGATACTGCTGAATATTTGCCATCGAAATGCCCAGAGGAACCTTTGGGATTGCTGGATTTACCCGAATGACTGAAACCAGCCGTTTGGATGGGGCTGTTTTGAACGTAGATTATTATAGAGATAAAGTAGGGCAGGTGCTTGCTCTTGGTGAGTTGGGTGCGGTGGACCATACCCCGTAGTGCCCCATAAAAAGGGACGGTGGTATAGGGGGCCGTGTTGCGTGCGGTTACGTCATGCAGATTCTCAAACTGTGGCTGTCCAGATTTTGGGAAGTGGTTGTTTATAGTGGCGCCTGCAGCTTTGATACTTCTTGTACGATGGGGAGTACCGTAAGAACCATGGCCAGGAATAGATGGTATCGAGCCTAGTGCGTTGGACGATTGTTGGTAAGTCGGGGCGCGGGCTCCTAACTTGGGAGCTTCAAGGAGGTAACGGTTTACTCGTGGCTGTTGTAGCCTAGCCATGTTCGCAGACCCCATCGATGGCTGATGTCTTGGGGAAGATGGTTTTGGGTTACTGGCTGCCTAGCATGCGTCCAAGCGTTGGCGTGTACCATCCGGTGCTCAGGTTCCTTCTTGTTAATATTTTTGTCAAATTGGGTTACGTGGGTCCTGCGGATCTTTGCTCGGTTCGTCGTAGGTGTGGGCAGCAGATACCTTTGGCGTGCACTACAGGGTATGTGCGGATTTCCGCAAGATCCTTCTGCATTATTGAGTTCACTCCTGATGATGGAAGTAATGGGCGAAGGGATAGACAGAATTGCTGGTTCCGTATCAGTATCGCACATATCAGAGTCACAGTTCGATAACGCTCTGAATGTTTCGCTTTCTGCAATAGTTACAGTATCTCGTTCTGATCCCGATTTGGGTGTAGTCACTTTAGGGGAGACATCCTGTCGTTGTTGTGATGCATGTAACTCAACAGTACACAGTGGTGTAAAGCATGTGACAAACGATGCATCTTTAGTTTTGGGTCTGGTCTTTGTGTTGGATGTTGATGTAGAGGTTTGTGCCATCGATATTTGTAGGGGGGTCATGTCTTCTCTGATCTGTAGGGCCCCGAAATTAACCTGTTGTTTGATGAGAAAGCTGGAGGCCATGAAGCGTGTGGCAAACTCAGGACCTACAAATCTAAACGTGATAGGACAAGTACGGCCGGGAATCTTTCTTATTCGTTTAGCTGTGCAGCAACCTAGCAGCAATTTGCATGCGGTTAGAAGCTTACATAGCACATTTTCAAGTGGAAACCGGTCTAGAACATTAAATAGTATGACATTACTGGCGCGGCGCAAACGCTCTTTGGCCTCTTGAGCAATTACGTTCAGAAGCTTACCAGCTTGGTTTAGATCTGATGAGTTTTGCGGCTTTAGTATGCCCGATAGGTGTACTAGGGGCATCACCTTCATCAACGTCTCATTGATGTTCAGTATGTCGCTTTTTAGCGAATTCACTTGATTTTCAAGTGCGTGCATTTTTGGCGTCGCTTCATTAAGAGGGTCATTAAGCATGACCTTACATTCCTGAGAAGGAATGATAGCGACTATGTCAGGTATTGATGTATGATTTACAAGCTCTATATTACCAATCCCTGAGCTGGAACTATTGGCCACCAAGACGGTATCAATTTGGTCCACGGGTTGGACACGGACCACGTCCGCTAAAGCCGAGTTGTCTTTAACAGTGGGGATTGTATCCGGTTTCACTCTTTGTCTGTTACGCCTCATAGCTGCGAGACGTTTAGGCACCACGATCCAGAAAAATGGAGCACCATACCACAACACTACAAGTGAGGACTTGGACAAAAGTCCAAAGAAAACCCGATGTACGGTTATAAGATGAGGGTGTGGTATAATTAAATATCACAAACGGTATGATAGAGTTAACGGAAGAGATATAGCAACACTGAATAGCATAGATTACTGAACATTTTACGTTTTTATTTTCATGGTTCTAAAACCCGGCGTAGTAACTCCACTTGCTCTCATACATTTTCGAATGATGGGCTCGACCACTGTCAACTCATCGCTCAACCTATATCTTAAGCGCATTTTAAACATTACTTTGTTCTTCTGATTCCCCTAACTCATTTACGGGTTAACGCCTGATACTCCCGGCTCCCACAAAGGACAACTTTTGCGTACGCTAGTTCAATTCGGACAGCATTCGTCTCTCACATTCAGCAAATACCGGGGCTCGTGCTTGCACACGAACTTACGGATATGATATATAACATATTCGGTCCATCTATTGCTTTTAACAAGCACAACGTTACCATAAATTTTATATTTATATAATAACCTAGTCCCGTTCAATTTCTTTGTCAGTTTGCTCTGTCCGTTTTTCTTTGATTCCTTGTTTTAAAGGTAAAGATTACCTGCACGCAACACCTTAGAGGACATGCATGCCATGCTCACCTGAACACGGCATCAACAGAGAACAAAGAAATCACTCGCACTTCACAATCCTGATAAACTAATGGAACCCAGAAAACAAATCAAATCAATACAAGTCACAAGCGTTATCCGATTTCAACGGCTCCAAACGCCTACGGTCGACTCCAAAGGAGCCTACACAACCACGGGAAACAAATTGAAGAAACCTGACTGCAAATATCCGCGATGGCCATCGGTCAGACGCAAGCTTGTCAATGTCAAACCCCCAGTCGGCGGTGTTCCAGGAAGTGGTGGGTTTACGTCTAGCTAGCGTTTTCATCCAAAAAGCCGCAAATGTCTGCTTAACAACACTTCGACGTGGAGGATGGGACTCACCACTCCATAACGTCACTGCCCCAATCACACATTGGCAGGTTGACCGATACCACATTTACAAATCCTTTGCATATATCTGCTTTCGTACGAACACGCCTACACATTTGATCAGTTACATGCCACTATTTTTAAATAATTTTGCAGCTTCTCTCTCATGATTCACTCACCTGACTCGTCCTGTGCACCCAACCTCCTCGGACAAGTTCCTCCCCAACGTACTCCACCTCAGTGATTTGATTCTTATCTCTACATATCGCATTCTGTAGACCTAGACCTCGTACAACTTTTGGACCATAAGTGCCTACACTAGTAACTTCATCTGTACTACTCCCGCTCTTGAAGCGGCTAATCATGCTACCAGGTACAATATTACAATATGCTGATCATGCCCAAAAAGCGTGCCTTGCTTTGTCGAGAATAAAACATTTATTTATTTATTTATTTATTTTGAGACGTAACCTATTCCATACGTGTGCTTATCTGTATAGGTAGAAGTTGGCGCAAATATCACTGCGCGTTCCTGGTGAGATAGTGGACTGGGGTCTGTCACCTATGGGTACGAAGTGTTATATGAGTCTGTGACAGGGGTTAGTGAGCTCCCATTGGGACTTTTAATGAGCAAATATAGGAAAGCGAGGTTGGTTTTCAATCGGCGCAGCCATTACGGGTCGAGCTTAAGTGTGTTGCATCGTTCACGGCAGCTGAGACTTGAATGCCTCAGGAGACGTTTTGTGAATGTACGCTGGGCCTTTTCGAGCGCTATTCTGTCGCATTTGCTTAGGTTGGTGAATACTATAGATCAGTACTCTAGCAGAGGCCGGGCACATATTTTGTAGAGCGCAGTTCTAGATCATTGTAACGCCATGGTGTTGCAAGTGTATCCGATAAGAGTGCGCGCTTTTACTACGGAATAACCTACTTGCTCCACGGAGTTCAGCGAACAGGCGTAGTGAACGCCTAAGTTCCGCACAGTTTGGCAGTTCCCTAATGACGTGCCTTGTAGCACTAAGGTATTTGGTGGCATGGTGCATCTGTATGTAAGGACGTTGCATTTTGCTGGTGTGAATGTCAACGTCCATGTGTAGTAACATGCTGCTACATCTCTTAAGTCGTACTGCTTATGAAAATGGGCGGTGTGGAATGTTGACGGATGAAATGAGAAGACAAATTTGATGTCGTCGGCAAACAGGTAGGGTGTCCCATATTGAAAACCTGGAACACGTCAATAATATAGAGCAAGTGTAGCAGGGGGCGTATAAAGCTTCCTTGAATTACGCCACTTTTGGCCGGTTTTGGAGGTGACATAAAGTCTCCAACCATTATTGACCGTGAGTGAGATGTAAGATATGATGAGAAGCAAGCGTGTAGATTACCGGATATAGGTATGATTCCAGCTTCATCAAGAATTCCGCATGTGGTACTCTATCAAAGGCTTTTGTCATGTTTAGGTAGATGACGGCTAGTGCTTGCGTGTTGTCAATCTGCTGAGTAACGTGGCTGAGGAACTCAAATTGGCAGGTCGGACAGGAGTTAGACGGCAGAAATCCATGTTGTTGTCGATTGATGGGGTCACTAGTAAGCAAGAAGGTTAGCATGGTTCGTTTGGCTGTACGTTCCATTACTCTTGAAGCAACAGGCCTGTGGCTGTTGGAGCGATAGTTTTCCATATTTTGCTGACGGCCATTTTTGTGTTTGCGGATGACGGTGGCATGTTTCCATGTGGCTGGATTAATCCCGTTTGTCAGGGAAAGCCTGAATAGGTTAAGAAGTAGAACCGGAATGTCCTGGCCACCGAGTATCAGCAGTGTACAGGGGAGACCGTCGGGACCAGGATGTGATGACCATTTGAGTGGACCATTTTGAGTGGGACCACGATTGCATTGTAAGCCTGAACAAAATGACAGCGCAACAAAACGGACCTTGTTGCTTATCTGGATTACTGCAGGGGATATGACAAATCACCAAATTAACTACAGAAGGAAGTGAAGTTGTCGAGTTTACAAGTTGTCAAACTTGGATGACCACCACTTCCTTTCATTGGACCATTTGCTGTTTTTATTGATGCATGAACATACCTGTTTCACCTCCATCATTATTACAACATCGTCTTTCACATAATGCTCCCTTGTATGCAGCCTGAGTGCTTAGTGTAGACCCTGCCGTTGGAAAAACATATCTGTTTACCCATTGATGGCATAAGTAACATTTGGAGAATTTCCGATACATCGGATTTACTAAATTGCTGCTCCGCTGGGCGAATTTATCTTCTAACTTCTGTACTTCTCTCTTTCAGAAGCATAGACTGCATTCTATCCACCAGGATAGCTATCTATGAAATCAATGGGCTCAACACACGAACAGTGCTACTTACTCCAAAAAGCTCTATCCTCAAACTACTGCCAGTAATTTCTGCAGGCTGTTGCTGAAACGCAGGATCCAACTGATCTTGGGATAAAGACCGTAAGCATACAAGTTAGTGATTAAAGCTGAGCCTGCGGCCTTGCTTGAGTACCAAACATACCAATCGTGTAGTTGCAAGCAAAATTATCCAGTTTAGACCTTGGCTCCTTTCCTCATAAATCCATTTATTAAACGTAGCGCACTGTCACCGAATTTCGGTCTTTACCGCCACAGATTGTAACTTTGAATTGTAATCGCGTTAGCGCCATAAACTATTTCGATCTAATGATTAACCGATGAATACTTTCAGGGTAGAAACAGCGAAAGTTATCAGTTGCAGCTTTTATTTTTTATTTACACTACTTCAGTGCATTTATACTGGCTGACTTTAGGTACTTTTGCATTAACAAGCTCGCCCTATTGTATCTCCAAGCTTTGCATGCATGTTGCTTTCTTCATCGAAACCGTAGGTAACCAGAAGTGGTCAAACGTGTTAATGAAATGGCTGCAGCAGCCACTGATACATCCTTCTCTATAGACACTATCTCTGCTTAGTAGCAGCTAGTCGCTATAGCCTCAATGCAAATCTGCGGATATCTGGAGCTCTCTAAAAATCACTCCTTTCCTACAATGTTCATTCTCTTGGATTGTTTGAGTCACAGCTCAGCTGGCTTGTTGACCTATTCCGTGCCACCGTAGGATCTACTAGTAACCGAAGGCTTAATCCGAACTCTATTGCTGGCCTCTCATTGCTCTGCTAGAGTGCCGTTATGTGTCGTTCGTCTTACTCGCGTGAAATCTTCTTGGCAGTAGCTAGTCATTTTTGGCTCCATGTAGCTGGCGAGGGGCTACACATTGACTCCAGCATACATTTTCTTCTAACGTCTGTCTCTCTAAGCTTCGCTCGCATGTTGCTTCCTTCATGTAAACTGTAGGTATCCAGTAGCGGTCAAACGTCTTAATGATATGGCTACTCTAGCCACTGATACATCCGTTTCTAGAGCCACTATCTCTGCTTAGTAACAGCCAGCCGCTATATCCTCAACTAAATCTGCGGATACCCGGAGCTCTCTAGGAGTCGCTCCTTTCCTACAATGTTCATTCTCTTGGATTGTTTGCGTCAAAGCTCAGTTGATGGTTGACCTATTCTGTGCCACCGTAGGATCCACAAGTAACTAAAGGCTTAATCCGAACTCTATTGCTGGCCTCTCACCTCTCCCCTAGCGCGTCGTTATGCGTCGTCCGTCCTTCTAGCGTGAAATCTTCTTCTTGGCAGTAGCTAGTCATTTTTGGCTCCAAGTAGCTGGCAAGTAGCTACTCCTTGACTCCAACCTTCATTTTCTTCTGACGACTGTCTCCCAAAGCATTGTATGCATGTTGCTTTCCTCATCGAAACCGTAGGTATCCAGTAGTGGTCAAACGTCTTAATGATATGGCTACACCAGCCACTGCTACATCCGCTTCTAGAGCTACTATCTCCGCTTAGTAGCAGCTGGTCGCTATAGCCTCAATTCAAATCTGCGGATATCCGGAGCTCTCTAAAAATCACTCCTTTCTTACGATGTTCATTCTCTTGGATTGTTTGAGTCACAGCTCAGCTGGCTTGTTGACCTATTCTGTGCCACCGTAGGATCTACTAGTAACCGAAGGCTTAATCCGATACCTATTGCTGGCCTCTCACCTCTCTCCTAGAGTGCCGTTATCCGTCGTTCGTTTTACTCGCGTGAAATCTTCTTGGCAGTAGCTAGTCATTTTTGGCTCTATGTAGCTTACAAGGAGCTACTCGTTGACTCCAGCCTTCGTTTTCTTCTGACGTCTGTCTCTCTAAGCTTCGCTCGCATGTTGCTTTTTTCATGGAAACTGTAGGTATACAGTAGTGGTCCACTAGTAACTGCAGGCTTAATCAGAACTCTATTGCTGGCCAGTCATCTCTCTGCTAGCGCGCCGTTATCCGGCATTCGTCTTACGCGCGTCAACTATTCTTGACAGCAGCTAGTCATCGTTGTCCCCATGTAAGAATGGAGTCACATTTTACTTTCCTATTTTTTCTGGAAGGTTTTTCTCTGTAATCGCTCGCTCTTTCAATTATGTATTAAAACTGTAGGGATCCAGCACTTGTTCAATCCTCTTAATGATATGGTTACACCTGCCTCTGATACATCTTTGACTACAGCCATTATCTCTAATCAGCGGCAGCTGGTCGCTGTAGGCTCTATTTGCGAACACCCGTAGCTCGCTAATGGTCAGTCCTTCCGTAGAATGTTCATTCTCTTGGTATAGTTTTTCATAGCTCAGCTGATTTGCTGTCCTATCCTTTAACACTGTAGTTATCCGATAGTAACTAGAATAATTACCCAACAGGCACTTTTAGCCACTGAATCTTGGTCCATTCTCGCTATACTTTGATTGTCCTACCTTCAACACTTAGTCTTCCCTGCATATCCATTTAATCGTAACCTGCTTCTGGTGTGCTCAGCTTCCTATCTTCATATACCCATGTACATTATAGTTATTGTGTCTTAGGTAATCCTTATCCCGTGGAGCATATATAAATGCGGCCACATCATCACTGTCTTTTGGTTTCCGATAACAACCAATAGTGACTACACACCAACCTACTAGTCTCAGGTAGAATTCGAACTTCTTTAGCTTATACCTCATGAATGTCTTACCGGAATCCTGCGCTTCAACCTTATGCACATGAAAGTATTTTAGCCATTAAGCCATGCCTTCTGCGTAATTAAAAACATCTTTAGCGTAATATCTGTTACACCTTGCACACTAGTTGTCTCAAATAAATGTCTTAAAGTAGGCTTTTGATCCAATGTTAGGTACATTGACTGTCCTTTTCGGTCTTCTCTCGGCCTGATCCTCTCTCCCATTTCTGAGGTCGTGAACATCTGAGAGATTCGGGATTGAACTGAGGAACTGCCTCCGTCTGAGATGGGACGAAATAACCAACAAGAACTTACCTGGACCTGGGCATCACTTCCATTCCAACTATCTTCACCCAAACACCGATGTCCAGTGAGGGTAGCTGGACACGAATTATTCGCTCCCCGTCACATATACATCATCAGAGAAGACTTAAGTTGGCTCTGCAATGGCTCAACACACTATATTCAAAAAGAATGTTTAGTTCCCGACCTACCAATGGAAAGGACCCAGGAAAGCAATAGGCAACCAGTTATTGCATCAGCCAGCAGAAAAATGGGACACAACCTGACTGCGAATAAACGAGCAAACAAGCGTTCGACAAGAAACATAGCCAGTTACAATTTGCCATTCAATGGATTGGCGGCAGTGTTCCAGGACGTGGTGGGTTTTCGCTTGGCAAGCGTTCTCCCTACAAAAAGCCACAAATGTCTGTTTAACAACACTGCAACGTGGCGTATGTGACTCGCCACCGAATAAAGTCACAGCCGATAACTTCACACTGGCAGGTCAACTAGCGTCACAATTCTAGTTAGGTTCGTTACACTGGAACTTCTACATCTGTATATACTGCCGCCTTTTTACTTTTTATGATACGCTGACCTTTGCGTTACTTGTGCACCAACTCACTCTATCGGCATATATCTCTTGAGCGTGCGCTTCCATTACCTTCCAACAGATCATTCAGGATTCTCAATATATTATTAGCTGAGGTCCCGTACCTAATGACATCCTAATTATTGTTTCGCATTTTCACCATTGTATAGTTCCAAGCATAGACATATAAACAATTTTCTACTGTCACTGTTACAGTTGCCATAAAATGTTTGTAAAGTTGTACATTTCTGATCATGCCACCACGGGCGTGCCTCGCATAGTCGAGGATAAACTATTTATTTATTTATTCTGTGAGGGACGTAGAGTCTCCGTTTTTATTTATCGACTGAACACCACTCAAAATGCTGAGCGCATGCAACGCGTAAATCAGCTACTCAAATAAAGAGAGAGTATGCTACTTCAACGCATAAAGCACACCCAGCCAATACCGAGCACAAAGATTTTAAATAGACGCGAAAATATAAAATTAATTAGGCGTTGTAAATTTCTAGCCTAGCTAAAAGCTGCACACGTAGGGAATCAAATCAGTATGTACATTTAGCTCCTGCTCCTAAATAGACAGCAGGGAGGATGGGTAAAACATGTTACAGCGCCGACTTGAACTAATCATTTACCAAACTTACTTTTCACGCTAGTTATACCCAACTTAATTGTGGCTGTAAATCAAGAATTTCCAGCAGCCATCACAGCATAGTATCCAGCTAAACGTCCGTAAAATGCCCGACCACTTGTTCTGCTAGAACGGATACAAATGAGACCTACAGCGCGTGGAACTTCATGAACTGGCCCACCTGTGCAATGGTTATTTGATCAGGGAACTGAGACGAATTCTTTCTACTCGACGCCCTAGAGAGATCGACTGCAATAATTTAGTGAACTACATTACCTGTTGGATCCCATGGCTCCCTTTTTCATTTGCATACAATTTCCCCGTAAATCGGAGACAAACTAAGATGCCGTTCATCTTGCGTCAAGCGAGTCGTTTTTACATGTTGTTTAATCTGCTCACATCCTAAGTGCCAAGGAGGTTGTTAGTCAGCTTACAGCCAGATATATACTGATCAAAACTACCAAGGAACCAGCGACAATGGCTAGGGTGAAAATAGCCAAGCAATTCAGCCAGGTGTTGCGTTCTCGCTCCCATTATTTTGCGGCAACACTGAGCTCCATAAGTGTTGTCCCCAACGAAGCAACCGAGAACCAGATCCTGAAATGCAAGGTAGTGAACTCCTACTTCAAAGCTTCAGATGCGTAGAAATGCTCTCAGTCAATGCTGAAATACGCGTGTCCACCAACCAGTCGCTCTGAACGGTCCAATATGACCTAAAAGGTAACCGATCCTCTATCGTAACCATTAAGCCATATACGAACCTTGGTCTAGACGGAAATCCACCCAAGGTAAATAAGACGGGGAGAGGACCTTACCCTACTTCTTTTAAAAGTGTTCACTTTATTCACAGAGACGCTAAAATAATCTTTGTTTTAGAAACACGCTGTCATCACGCCGCGCCACAAAGTTGGCTGCGTACATGAACTCAACTACTACCGACCCATAAACCACACATGTCTTATTTCACCCATGATTGAAAAGTCCGATAAGCTTGCACATGTGAACATCAGGTATGCAGGAAAACGTGTTAGCGCCCACCAACCTGGGTTCCTAAGTTTGCGACCTAGCGCAAAACAAAAGCCTGGTTTCTTTAGCATTGGTACCAGTGCGTTTGATTTAGATCTGACAGGAATTAGGCCATATCCTTATATGCAAAATGCGTTTTCTAGGGCTCCGTATACGCTTATTACACAAAAGTCCGCGGTGTAGGCAACCCTTTTTCGATTTTCTGGAGCACGTCCTAGACAGGCGCATGCAGTCTGTGAAACTTGCGCAGACTAAATCTACCTCGTTCACATTTTCCAATGGTATCGTACCTGGGAAGGTGCTTGGACAGAGGCTGTTTTTAACTTGTGTGCTTGAAACCTGTACCCACCTAAGACGTGGCTGCCATCCTTCATCGCTTAAGAAAATTTTTTTAAATATACTTCCTCCAAGTGCAAAGATTCCCAAACTTGGTGAAATCCGCGGCCAGAGGGCTTTAGAGCCATGGTGTCAGCAACGGTAACCGAAGTTTTCAGCTGATGCATCGAGTAATATGACCCACAAACGTTCAACACTTGAGGTCGCTTTGACGTTGATTGGCATTTCTATCCAAACCATCATGTTGGCTAAGAATAAAGTATGCAAAACTCTAAGACGAAAGGTCCTTGCCCCGTCTTATTTACCTTGGGTGGATTTCCGTCTAGACCAAGGTTCGTATTTGGCTTAATGGTTACGATAGAGGATCGGTTACTTTTCAGGTCATATTGGACCGTTCAGAGCGACTGGTTGGTGGACACGCGTATTTCAGCATTGACTGAGAGCATTTCTACGCATCTGAAGCTTTGAAGTAGGAGTTCACTACCTTGCATTTCAGGATCTGGTTCTCGGTTGCTTCGTTGGGGCCAACACTTATGGAGCTCAGTGTTGCCGCAAAATAATGGGAGCGAGAACGCAACACCTGGCTGAATTGCTTGGCTATTTTCACCCTAGCCATTGTCGCTGGTTCCTTGGTAGTTTTGATCAGTATATATCTGGCTGTAAGCTGACTAACAACCTCCTTGGCACTTAGGATGTGAGCAGATTAAACAACATGTAAAAACGACTCGCTTGACGCAAGATGAACGGCATCTTAGTTTGTCTCCGATTTACGGGGAAATTGTATGCAAATGAAAAAGGGAGCCATGGGATCCAACCAGTAATGTAGTTCACTAAATTATTGCAGTCGGTCTCTCTAGGGCGTCGAGTAGAAAGAATTCGTCTCAGTTCCCTGATCAAATAACCATTGCACAGGTGGGCCAGTTCATGAAGTTCCACGCGCTGTAGGTCTCATTTGTATCCGTTCTAGCAGAACAAGTGGTCGGGCATTTTACAGACGTTTAGCTGGATACTACGCTGTGATGGCTGCTGGAAATTCTTGATTTACAGCCACAATTAAGTTGGGTATAACTAGCGTGAAAAGTAAGTTTGGTAAATGATTAGTTCAAGTCGGCCTTGTAGCCTGTTGCTTTCATCCCCTCTAGTTAATGCAAGCTTTGGAGCCTTTATTTTCGGTTGGGTCCCGGGACAGGAACCACTGTCTCTCAGACTGGTTCACATCTTTGGGATGGTGCTTGCGTGCGTTCAGATAGCTTGCGTCTTGCTGAACGGTAGTCACAATTACCCTATCCCTTACACGGTATGTATCGGGAGCCCTTAAAAGTTGTTCAAGTGAAGAGGTGAATGCCATTATGTTGTCCATCGTCTGTATAGTGTTTATTATTTGACGTTATGCATGAGTTTGATGCTAGCATGCTACGGTTGCTTAAGATAAATAGCACCCACACACCACGCTTATGCATGCGAGATTGTCTAAACAGCTGACTGCCGTGAAGGGAATATTATTTGTTTAACTCAAATGCTTCAAAACCGCCTCTGTTATAAGAATTGAATCAGGCGGTGCAAGGATAGCCAGGGTGCGTATTATGAGCATCTTGATGTTCAACAAATTGACCTTGATAAGTAAATAAGTACTTGCTTTGTTCCCGGCAGTGTGTGGCACGCCTGCAAAGGCTTGCTCATGCTAATACGTATAGGCTTGGTCGGTAGTCTTATAGAAATATGGCAAGTTAAGCAGCAACATACTGGATTGGTGTGTTTGTATGTTTGTATGTGTAATATTAGTTAGCAGGGTGAGTGAAACTTTGAAGTAAAGCTAAATTCGTGAGTTTGTGTGCTGTGTTCGTCATCGTATGAAGGGATCAAAGGAACTGTTCTAACGTTACGTGAATTGTTGATCCTCTGAAAGGTGAAGAGGTTGTAACTATTTTTGGCGGGTCACATCCGCCACGTCGCAGTGTTGTATACGGACTTTCGTACTTTAGCTAGGGAGTACGCTTGCCAGGCAAAATCCCATTACGTTCTGAAACACTGCCGCCGAATTATTGGCTGGAGCGGGAATAAACCGAGCAAACCAGCTGGTAACCACGTAGAGGATTTTTGCCTAGCCAGCCAGTTCGGCTAGCCAGCCGGTGTTTCTTAGCTTCATTGATGACACAAAGCGGCCGCAGGGAGCTACTGAGCTAGTTGAAATTGTAAGAACTGCGTCAGTAAATGTATCAACTTGCTGTTCGTTAGTGGCGTGTTAGTTGGCGGGGTGAGATTGTTGCGGCTCCGCCATACATGCTATGAAAGGTGGCTTTATATGTAATGGGAAGAAAGGAATCTACCGGTCCAGACACGGTATGCGATGATATCTATGCATTAGGCGTGGCAGGTGCTCGACAGTCTGAAATGTCAAGACTGTGATGAGGAACGTATTGTGTATTACTAGATGAAGTAGTTGCTGCAAATGCCGTGTGGGCAGATGGAGAGCGTGCGGTTGTTTCTCTTTTTCCAATAGCTAGTTTGTGTACCAGAGCTTTCGCGGCTTCACGTATAGTTTACCTATCAGTGGTATCGTTGAGTACTTGACTCCAGTTTGTCACAAGGATTTTGGAGTAGATTACATTCTTAAAATAGCTTTTTCTGAGCGGTGAATATTCTGTTTCGTTCACGAGGTCTTACCCCTTTTACAGTGTTTATCGCTAATCCATGCACTGCACAAAATATTGTCTGTGTCGTTAAACACCGAGTGGCTGCAAATACAACTGTCTCTTCCGGAAGCCGGTGTAAGCGTGGCCTTACCCGTTCTGCTTTCTGGTAGGGTGATGGCTTCGTAGGCGCCTCAGGCTAGTTTAACCGCGCCGACTTTATACGTGGACGTTTGGCACTTGTCGTATCTCTTGTTTCAGAGCCTAGCTTTTGCTTTAATCCTCGTGCCTGTAGTCCCCTGATTGGGGATAAGCCGGGCGATAGCTGCTCATTTGTGATTGCTACAACCTGGTTAATACCACCTATGCGTGATGAACTCCCAGGTTGTATTATCCTTAGTTAACCAGAATACAGCTGTTTCACCTCGGTTCTGTTTCGTATTACCTCGCAATTTGTCATACTAATAGTCATAATAACAGACTCACCCATGGCAAGCAGTTTAATTGGTGCCGCAAATTTACGGATTCGTTTGTGCTGTTGCACTATCTCTAGCAGGATATCTGAGACCCCACTGACGTCGTTGATCTTTGGGCTGAACAACACCAAAAAAGCCCCATGGAGAACATTAAAAATACTTAGGCTAAACATCACTTTGCCACCAACGAAATCCGCAGGTATTTCTAAATAATTAAATAACTATTTTATGCCCGTATTCATCGTGGCACACAAACGCAGGCTTGATCAAACTTTAAAAGCAATTAGGTTGCGCAACAGATACGTTACGGTGCACTTACTGGGCTGTGGTCAGACGTTGTAATATTTGCAGAAACGGGAGAAATACTCATGAGAAGCAAACTTGTCAGAGTGATGACGACGTTGGCCGTTTAAACTAGAGGTTTAAGTCGCAATCCGGGGCTTACGCAGCCGAATGCTTTGCTGTAGTCTGAGGAGCAAACGCCGGCTAGCTTGATTCTATTTTCTGAGAATGACAGAAGTGAGTGCACCAAACAAGCTACTGCGACTTGTGCTGACCTCGAACTGCGGTTTGTCAAACTTAGAGACTCCGTTGGTTCCTGGTATGTTAACATCCATCAAAATGATTACTTTGAACACCCTTAAAACTAACAACGTACAAGCAGTTGGTCCATATTTGCTTCAGCACTTCATTTTTCGGATGGTTGCGGCACATAAGTTGTGGGGTGTTTCTCACCCACAGCTAAGGTGTACCGCCACTGATGATATTGGTGTAATATTGGAGCTACTCCAGCAGTCAGCAATTTTATGTTGTTGCATACATACCGTGGATAAAATAGCCAAGGAGTTTACAAGCATTCACAACAGATTCCATATGGACTGCGGGAAACAGGGTGTCTGGGCAACTTGCCTTACTTGGATGAAGCTGTTTTAGCAACCCGTTGTACTGTGCCGCCGTCGACAGGGGGCAGTGAGTCTGTACTAAATTTAGGTTGGGCCAAGAATGATAGAGATCGGATTGTTATAGCAGTTTCAGAATTCAGGTTTCATTTCCCACACCTAGTCAGGGATGTTGCTGTTCTTCTAGTAGGCCCGCTTAGTTGCGTTAACATACCCCAGACTTCCCGGCGGCTATTATTCCCAAGTATAGCTTGAACGTATATGTGGTTGCGAAGCCGTAACACTTCTTTATAAGAGCAAATATTGAAGTTAGTGAAGTGTTAGCTTTTTCCTTGAAAGCTGTCAATGGACCTTGTAGGTAGGCGTGCTTCGCATAATTATAGCTTATTTACGGGTTTTGTATTTCAGTGCAAACAGAAGGCAGGATATTTTATTTTACTGCTGTGGGGACATACACCGAGAACTCGCGATATTAGCTCTTCATACATATATTAAATAGAAGAAAGCACCCAAAGGTAAAAAACAGGTTTTCCGCAATCGAACCATGAATACAGGTCGTTATACCATAAGGGTAAATTGTCATATAGCTAATTCATTTCAAATCGGAAAGAAACTATGCACTAGGTGAAAAGCACATGATGCTAAAATAAGATGACTCACAGAACAGTTGGAATGAGCTCACCAATATGAAAAGCAAACTGGCGGACGGTTTGTTCTGAACCGCGATTAACACTTGGTCGCTGGCGCCTCGGATACTGCTCGGTAGGGATGCCGCGTAAGAGACGTGTCACGTACGGAACTAAGGAGACGACGAAGGAAGCTAGACCGAACATATATCTAACGGGCTGCAAGGAATGACTAACAACGCAACAAAGGCGAGGGACTGAAACAAATAGCTCACAGAAATACGTTACGGTAGATGTCACACAGTTGGTCAAGTAAACAGTGTGCGCATAAGCAGCAAGCAAATGCGAGGTTGTAAAGCAACAACCTGTTGTGTTTTTACGTTCCCTACAAATAAGAGACTAAACAAGTAGGAACCGCTGAAAGGTGTTTGTGTGAAAGAAGATCCTGACATTGACGATGTACCTTGATATTTTGAAGGGCTTTAGTTTGAAGATTTTCAAACAACTATGCTGTAAACTGGTTTTCTTGGAACACGAAATCTGAATCTAGGCCATTCTGTAATGACTAAGAATAATGGAAACAATGGTGTATTAAGAGTAAAATAGCAATGGTTAACGAGTCCCGTGGATGGAAATTATTTCGAAATGTAAATTGCATAATAAAGTGACAAACGTTTTGGTGTCTGTCTATCCCATCCCTGCACTCCAAGACCGGCGGTTTTGTCTTTGTTTAGACACATCAGGTAGAGATAGCCGAACTGGGATTGAAACTCAGCACATAGTGCCTAGGGACTATCGCCATGAGCACTAGGCCAATGAGCTCTGAGAGCATTGTTTGACACAGCGGCTAGAAGTAGATTTTCTGGTATTTGAGCACCCGCCGTTTGTCTTGGATTGCGACGCGTAACCTCACTAGTGGCGTCGGTTGAATTTGAACTCTACCACTGCCAATACGGGCACTGCGACCGTCACCAGAGTGGAGGGTATCGGTGTGACTTTCTCCAATCACTGTGCTCCATGACCGACGGTTTCGTCTTTGTTTAGACGTATCATGTAGAGATAGCCGAGCTGGGAATGGAACTCAGCGCATAGTGCTTGGCGGCTATCACCATGATCACCAGGCCATTGAACACCGCGAGCAGTGTTAGCCACAGCGGTTAGAAGTAGGTTTTCGGATTTTGGAGCACGTTTTAGTGCAATCATGACAGACCCATGTTTAGTAGCGGGGATGTACGCTTATTAAGCGTATAAATCCATAAATACATTGGTCGGGAATTGGTAACACACTGTTTGATTGCGTTTTGTAGCCCCTAACTACCAATACATTATATGAACTGCAAATGGGACAAGCCACCGTCAACCCGTTTTTAAGTACCGCCAGATTGAGAGCAGATAAAACATAACTAGGGAGGTCGTTCCAAGGTTGGCATAGGCGAAGAGAAATAGTTTCCACGGCATTCAAGCCGGCCATATTGTAGGTTAGGTATCAGAGGATGGCCACGTGGTTGATGTTGTGCATCAACCTCGGCAGGAGCCGGCATATGTTTTGGGTACTTTAGAACCTGGTACACCCGTATGTGATACTGCGCAATAGCATATATCGGCTGCTGTATTTTCTTGGAGATTTCAGTCTTAACTGATGGGGCAGGAAAAGAGGCCCCTGACGTCCTTGGTTGCACTTCGTTAAACAGTCTTGAGTGAAACGAGGAGTGCTCATTCGAATACCGCCGCTTCCATGGATAACTGCTCTACTGCAAGTATTGCAAACATGCTTAAGGGAAATAAACGTTCTGCTATAAAAACCGACATGCATAGCATGCGCCCTTGCAGTGTCGTTACTTGTGACCCCCTGAAAGATACACTTGACATACTCAGTGTAATTTACCTGAGATAGCTCTCCTTATAAAGGAAACTGCCGTTACCAAAACTGATGTTTCAAGGCTTATGTCATAGGCCCAACTCTTTGACATAGAAAAATTGGAAACGTCGACTACCTTAAAGACGCCAGCACTTTTCCTCTTATCATCGCCAATGAGCTAAACAACAGCGCCCGCCGTGTTCGAAACGTGGTACCTTTTAATTTTCTTGACAGCATTCTTTTGGAGAATGTCACCCGTGTATTGACGATCATGTATAACATCCCCCTTATTACTTGAGTGAATGAACGGAAAAGAAAATGTCAGCCGTAACTGCTCAATACTTATTGCCTTCAAACCTCAAGGACGGGCTATGCGCTTCACAGCAACTAGATTTACCTTAAGATTAATCGCATACCTTGGGCCCATTCTTATCAAGCCTGAAGTAACGCTGCTGCCAGGAGCTTTACTAATTGACACCGATACAAATCCAAGACAACCGCCACTGGATTCTTCTCCGCAAGGCGTTCTTGATGCAGTCGGTGGTGTGCTAGACAACACACGCGGCTGCGACTACGAGGTAGTCTAACTCAAGTTTACAATTTCCACTGTACCGTGCGCCTCTTCTTGTCCCGTCAAACAGTATCGAATGTACAGCCACATTAACGGGGACAGCTTTGTCATGTTAGTGCGATCTACGTACTAGGATATCTTCTTTTTTCTACTTTTGTAGATAGCCGCATCCTTCATATATGTAAAGTTCTTTGGCTGCCTGTTGGTGATGGCTCCACTCACTTGCAGCAGCCGATCAAATCTGACAGCGAAATAAACCAATGCCAACGGTGTACTGAAGAAGGTCAAGAAAATGTGTCATCGATATGCCGAAACTAACGAATTCCAAATCCCTGCTAGCATGTACGAACTCCTAAACAACTGGCGAACTGCGCAGGCAACAGCCAAAGTTGCTGAAGATTGTGCTGCTCTTGAACCTACTAATAAACCCAAGTCGCTCACTCAAATGCTCCGATAGAGACAAATGAAAATGCACGCAATTTTAAATAAATAAATAAATAGTTTATTCTCGAATTTGTCGAGACACACCAAGCAAGTCGAAGCACTGTCACCCGTTATTAGCATTTCATCAGAAATATGTAAGCTCCTCAACGGAAGCTTCCGGAGTGCTCTCCTCGAAGCTAATAGGACCTCACTAGCTATGCCGCCTAAGCGCAAAAATGACTCATTTGACACTATTAACTTTGACCTACGTCCTCTCACCCGAATAATCAATTCAAGCAAACGGTCCTTACATACTTATCTTGATGATCTTCCCTCTTCACTGCTGTTAATCGGTAGCCAGGACATGCCAGTTCTGCTTCCCTACCTATTCACGCATTCCATGACAAACCTGATTTATACAACTACAAGTAAACCCGCCATCGTCATCCCCAATCAAAAAGGCAGTCATCAAAACATAAAAATTATCACTCCATCAGCCAAACGCCTATTGCCTAGTACTTAATAGAACGAATAGTCAAGGAAAACATGCCGCCCTTCCTACGCAAGCGCAACCTCCTTAGTCGGCAACAACATGGATTTCTAGAGGCTAAATGTTGTCAGACCTGCCAAGTTGAGTTCCTAAACCATGTAACCTAACAACTTGATAACAAGCAAGCACTAGCCAGCTGCTTACTGGATGACAAAAGCGCTTGACGGAGCACTACATGCAGAAAGCTTGAAGAAGTTGGCAGCAAACGGTATCCCTGCCAAACTGTACGCATCTCGGTCGCATTCAGTAATGGTAGGGAAGTTTATATCAAAAAAGTAGTCAAAAGTTGCGGAATTCAAGGAAGCGTTTTGGGCCCAATACTATTTATGCTCTATATTAATTAGGTGTTCTAGGTATCTGAACATGGACACCCTACCCGTTGGCCGAGTACATCAATACTGACT
Organism: Dicrocoelium dendriticum; assembly: GCA_944474145.2. Lineage (NCBI taxonomy): Eukaryota > Metazoa > Platyhelminthes > Trematoda > Plagiorchiida > Dicrocoeliidae > Dicrocoelium > Dicrocoelium dendriticum. Next base: position 193,185,465 of record OX104064.1, on the reverse strand, counting down.
TCTTATTACCTTCGTCAAAATGTACGTGGCTCTGTCTCCCATATACAGCACGACTTAAGAGATCTAGATGTTTTGTGACACATAGAGGTTGTTATTCATACCAGAAACATGTAAGGTCCTCATATACAGAGGCACCGCTTCACCAAACTACGGCTTTTCTTGCTGCATTATAACCCTGCTCACTTAACTGAATACTCGGCAGTCCATTTTCCATTAATCTCTTAAGTAATCGTGGCTGCTACTATGTAGTTATTGTGGTTTTTATCCTCATCGCTTTCCGTGTTCATCTGGCTTCCAGTTGACACCGTAGAACCTGACATTCTGGTGGTGCGCTTACTCTAATTAACCCCCGTCTCTCAATAGAGGTTTTGTGTCAATCTGCCTCTTATCCTCATTGCTCTCTGCTTCCATCTGGCTTCCTTTTCACACCGTAGCGTCCCAGCTGCGGGTGGTTGACTAAAGCTCCTGAAGCGCCGATGCGCTACCCTGTTTTACAATCGTTGGTTCGTAGCACTGCTTTTTCTACAACTCAATCTTCCGCTACGACCTACGCTTCTAAAATTAACTGACTGCTTGGCAGGCCACGTGCACTTAATTTCTCAGCAACGAGCGGCTTCCACTACCTACTTAATTCGGCTATTAATCTTACTGTGCTCTGCTTCTATATGGCTTCCATTTGACACCGTAAAATTTTACCTTTGAATGGATCACCTAAGCTATTAAAGCGCCGACGTGTCAGCTTGTTCTACAATTTCTGGTTCATATGTTGCTTCTCTGCATTTGGTTGACCCTTTGATCGCCAAGCGTCTTTGAACCGTCTTTTTATTCCTACACCTTAGTCCCAACCCTCTTAAGTAATACCTCATTAACTGTTTATGGAACCATGCCCTATGTCTACAAGCACGTCACAGTAATTTAACCATTGGGCTATTACTTTTGTTGCATTAGTAAGAAGTATTTTCCGCGTACTATCGTTTGCACTTTGTACATCATTGTCTCAACGTTAAGCGTCTTAAGATGGGATGTTCACACTGCTTGTTTCCAGGATGGTTCTTTTCGGTCTTCTCTCAACCTGTTGATCTCTCTTATTTCTCCGAGGTCGGGAACTTTATGGAGATCCGGGCTTGGACTGAGGAACTGCCTCCGTCTGGGATGAGACGAAACAACCAACAAGGACGCACCTGGACTATGGTCTTATACAAAAACCAACCAGTTGCATTCAACACAACCCTACCCAGCACATGCTGCCAGCTGAATGATGAACTGTTGTATTTTCATCAGCATGGGGCCTCTACACTCCGTCGTCATATAATCGTCGATTTGTCCTGAAGCACGCTCGGGTGACCTTACAAATGTCTTACGATGGTAGGCACCAGTAATCAAGCTAGTCACCTGACCACGTTAAACGGATACTTGAGGAACCAGCCCGGTGAGGAACCGGCTGCTCGAGGAACCAGCTGATTACTTCAAGCGACCGCAAAGCTTCCCCTTCCCGGCAGTCCCCTACAGTTCCTTTCGGGCACAATTACACTGGTCGTATGCTTAAAGGGGGAAGACGGTAGTCTTCCTCCGTGCTGCTTGCTGCTTGTACTGGGCGCGCAAACCGTGCAATCGGTTGTAGGTCCGCTAGTAGGACAAAAACCTCGTATAAATGAAAACCTATTAGCCTGTTCACTTAGACCGGGTAAGGACGTTCGCGAAGCACATTTTATGTTCACAAGCTAACCGAAGTTTTAGATTTGGAAAATGAATCTGCGGTAGGAAGCAGCAGAAGGTGTATACATGTATGTGAATACCAAATGCAGTTGCAGCTGAGTACATGGGTTACCTGACAGCGTGTTCAGCTTGTGCAGGTCAACCACTTCTGCAACCTGGAAATCAATAATCGATTATACTATTGTTTTTCCTTACTTCTTCCTTGGATGTCAGTGTGTGCCCATAGGTTGCGGTGCCGTATGGTGCGTAAACGTGTACTAATCCGACCTTCCGACAACATTTGGTCCTCGACCCTGCAGATGGTCCCCAAGAAATCTGGTGACTGGCACCCTTGCGGTGATCACCGCGCTCTTAATCGGCTAACCGTCCCAAATAGGTATCCCAAGATACACATGCATGACCTTACAGTCTGCCTCACAGGTTAGATGAGCTACAGCAAAATCGAGCTGATTCGCGCCAATCACCAGACAGCTAGAAGCAAATGACATTCCTAATACAACCTTTAGTGCTCCTTTTGGCTTATTTGAATTTTTAAAAATGTCATTTGGACGGTGCAACACCGCAGAAACCTTCTAACGTTTCAGCCACGATGTCACGCATGGCCTAGCCTTTGCTTATTCCTTTCTGTCTGATATTTTATTAGCCAGTTCATTGGAGCAAGAGCACGTCACGCATCTTCCAACCCTCTTGCAGCGCGTGACCCAACGCTGTATCGCCGTCAACCCTACTAAGTGCGAACTCGACAAATCAACGGTAGAATTCCTAGGCCACTTCGTTTCATCTTCTGGTATCGAGGTCCTTCCAGCTAAGATCCAGACAAGCAAGGACTTTCGAGCTCCGACTTTGTTCAAACACCTCCGTCGACTTTGTGGTTATATCACATAACATCGACACTTCACTCCGCGCTGCGCTCAGCTCACGCAACCGCTGACCGACCTACTCAGAGGGAATAAACGTAAATTTGTTCTCCTCTACACAGCACAGACAGCCTACGCCGAGCTCAAGGATGCTAACTCCAACATAGCCCTCCTCGTACATTCTGGATAGACTGCGCCCCTTCCTATTAAGAATGATGTCGCAGACGTCGCGGTAGGGGCTGTCTTCCAACAGCAGGTTGTTGGGCAATGGCAATCCCTTAGATTCTTCCTCAAACGCCTGCAGCCTCGGAATCCCGCTACAGCACGTTGGCCAGAGAACTAGTGGCCAGTTACCTAGCCATTCTTCACTTCCGACAAGCACTCAAAGGTCTGCTTTTATGGTCTACACTGCCTACAAGCCCCTTAGCTTCGCTTTCAACGCTGCTTGCGAGAACTACTCACCAGAGAGAAAAGCATCCAGATTTTGTCACGCAATTCACTGTTGAGATACGTCATATCTCTGGTGTCTACAATCTCGTTGCCGACGCACGCTCGCGCGTCAACCGCACTCTCTAGTCTTAGCCTGCTGTTAGCCCAAACTGAAAGCAAAGCCATGCAGCGCACGCTGCAGTCCACTTTGCTGCATGCGTATTCAGTTCGTCTTCAAACCACGGAAGGAACCATTTTCCGTAACCTTTTCACAGCTTATCCTAGACCCCTCGTGCCCGTCTCCTTCAGCGCACAGTCTTTGACGCAGGCACACACTATCTCACCCCGGTAACCGTGTATCTTTGAAACTAGTCAATGAAAGTGTTATTTGGCTACGCATAAATAAAGATGTTCGTTCCTGGTCGAGCGCCTGCCTTCAATGCCAGCTCACCAAAGAACATCGTACCACCTGCAGTCCTCTGGGTTCATTTCCTTCTCCGGACTCTCGGTTCTCGCACGTATACTTATGCCTGGTAGGTCCCTTGCCTCTGTCACTCGGAATCGCATACATCTATGTATGTGTCGACCGCTCCACCAGATGGCCAGAAGCCATTCCCGTAACAGACTATACAGATGAGACACCTATCCGGGCCTTCTTAGACCGTTGGGTCTCACACTACGGATGCATATTCACCATCTAAACTGACCGAGGTACGCCTTTCGAACCTTCAAATTTGAAACGTTCCGCAACCTTTTAGGCTGCCGCAGCATTTATACCACAGCGTATCACCCAGTAGCCAGTGGGTTAGTTGAACGCTTCCATCGACAGCTTGAAGCATAACGCTGCGCCTCCTCCGACCCAAGCCGGAACGAAAACGTTTCGTTCGTACCCTTCAGCAGCAGCATCCCTTCGCAGCAGCATCAAAGCTGACTTGTAATGTGCCCTAGCGGAGCTGGTATACGGCCAAACGCTAAAGTTGCTTGGAGAATTCGTTACACCGGTTTCGTCGGGTATGCCTCCGCCTAACTTTGCGTTCTTCCTAGCTCAACGCATGCGTGTACATCGTGCAACTTTGCCCCATGAACACACTAGTGATGTGCAAATACACAGCGGACTCTCTACCTGCACTCACGTCATCCTCCGCACCGACGCAGTGTGGCACCCCTCCAGCCTCCCTACACTGGCATTTTCAGGGTCCTGCAACAGACCACGAAACATTTTACTTTAAACCAGAATGGTCATCGCACAACGGTGTCCATCGACCGCTTCAAAGTGGATTTCTTTGAGGAACTACCTGCAACCCATCCGGATGCTATCACACAAGCACCCGCATCTGCAGTGACCTCCCAAGCACTGGATATCCAGAAACCCTCCTTCCCCTTGACCCTCATCCTAACCCGCCTCAACCACCGGCAACCGTCCGACGCGGTAGAGAGGTCAAACGTCCGGTCCGCTTTTCAGGTTCTGGAAATGTTTCCTATTTCCTGTGGCACGCCACTTTAGCCTTTAGTTGTAATCGTCTGTCTTGTTCACAAACGTTTTGAAAAATCGAAAAAATACGCAAAACATTTTGAAAGCTAATGGCGTATTTGCTCTTATCATGCATGCCAGGTTCCCTCTCTGGCGTCTAGCCACTTCCACCGAACTTTGCTCACACCCTCTGAGTTCTATCTTTCAGAAACTCAGCCACCGAAACTGCTAAGGCAACCCTCGACTAACTCGCCAGCCGACCTAAAGCCCCTTTCTGGCTCAAGCAGAGGTCAGTCGTCCTCGGCCGCAGACAGCCACGAGCGGGTTGGTCTCCAAACTCATGGCTAGACGTTGCCGACGAGGACGCCGGATTACTTCATGGGACTAGGACGTCTGCATTTCTTCGTGGAACGAGGACCATGGACTGGACTGCGGTGAGAACAGCCACCTCCCCAGAGCACTGTCGGGTCTGCGGTAAAGGGAAGGTCCTGTGGGCCTTTCTTTTGGACTGGCCAGTTTTTTGGCATTCGGACCAGCCCGCCCCGACAGCCCACGGCTGCTGCACTCTTGTTCACCCCGTTATCATAACTAATAAATACCAAAAGTCTGGACACAGCGAACTGCGACCCCCTATTTAAAACCCTTTTCCAAGCTTTTGCAACTATTCTCATCCATCCTCACCTTCCGCTTTTCCCCACTAACAGCACCATTGAAGCTTCCAACATTAAGCTTCTAGGGGAGGCCCTTTAGTGTACCGAAAACCAGTCTCTTTCAGTATTTTGCAACATTGGATTTTACGGTTGTTTTAACCTTCAAAACATCCATTTGTTTTACGAACTGCACGTCCGTTGACACAAGGCGTTTTGGTGAGTACCCTGCTGCACTGTTTCTCGCTCTGCTTGGTTCGCTTCCTATTTTTGTAGGCTGCACAATATACGTTGGGTTCAGTTGCATCCAACTTCTATCCGGTCCCGTATTTGACACTCTTGTCATCCATTACGGACTAGTACCCCAGGCTCTACTTACTAAAACATAAACACAGTGCATCATCGCCCCACTGACATTTTTAAATAAATAAATATTTTATTCTCGACTATGCGAGGCACGCTCATGGAGGCATGATCAGATATGTACAACGGTACAAATATTTTAATGCAATTGTAACAGTAACGTAGAAAATTGTTCATATATGCATGATTGGAACTGTACAATGTTGAAAATGCGAAACAATAAGTTGGCTGTCATGAGATACGGGACCTCAGCTAATAAGAGATTGAGAATCCTGAATGATCCATTGAAAGGTAATGGAAGAGCCCGCACACAAGGAAGGAAAAGGGTAACATATCGTAGGATGTAAAACGACAACAGTATATACAGATGTAGAAGTCCCAGTGTAACGAGCCTATGTAGAATTGTGACGCTAGTTCACCTGCCAGTGTAAAGTTATGGGCTGTGACTTTGTTCGGTGGCGAGTCACATACGCCACGTTGCAGTGTTGTTAAACGGACATTTGTGGCTTTTTGTAGGGAGAACGCTTGCCAGGCGAAAACCCACCAAGTCCTGGAACACTGCCACCAATCCATTGAATGGCAAATTGTAACTGGCTATGTTTCTTGTTAAAAGTCTGTTTGCTCGGTTATTCGCAGTCAGGTTGCGTCCCATTTTTTCCGCTGGTTGATGCAATAACTGGTTGCCTATTGCGCTCCTGGGTCCTGTCCATTGGTAGGTCGGGTACTAAACATTCTTATTGAATATGATGTGTTGATCCTTCGCAGAACCACATGAAGTCATCTCTGATTATGTATATTTTCCGGGGAGCAAAGCATTTGTGTCCAGCTACCCTCACTGGACATCGGTGGTTGGGTGTAAATAGTTAGAGTGGAAGTGAGGCCATGGTCCAGGTAAGTTCTTGTTGGTTATTTCGTCCCATCTCAGACGGAGGCAGTTCCTCAGTTCAATCCCGAAGCTCTCCGATGTTCACGACCTCAGAGAAAAGGGAGAGAGGAAAAAGCCGAGAGAAGACCGAAAAGGGACAGTCAATGTACCTAGCGTTTGATCAAAATCCCACATTAAGACATTTATTTGAGACAACTAGTGTGCAAGGCGTAACAGATATTACGCTAAAGATGTTTTTACTTATGCGGAAGGCATGGCCTGATGGGTAGAATACTTTCATGTGCATAGGGATGAAGAGCAGGATTCCGGTAAGATATTCATGAGGTGTAAGCTGACAATGTTCGAATTCTACCTGAGACTAGAAAGTGGGTGTGTAGTCACGATTGGTTATTATCGGAAACACAAAGACAGTGACGATGTGGCCGTATTTATGTATGCTCCACGGGATAAGGATTACCTAAGACACCATAACTATAATGCACATAGGTATATGAAGATAGGAAGCTCAGCATATTAGAAGCAGGCTAAGATTAAATGGATATCAAAGGAAGTCTAAGTGTCGAAGGTAAGACGATCAGAAGATATCGATAATGGACCGGGTTTCAGTGGCCAAGGGTGCCTGTTGGGTTAATCATTCGAGGTGCCAATGAATAACTACCGTGTCAAAGGATCGGACAGCAAACCAGCTGAGCTGTGAAAAAACTATACCAGGAGGATAAACATCCTACAGAAGGACTGACGCCTAACGAGCTAAGGGGTATTCCCAAAGTTGAGTAGAGTCTACAGCGAACAGCTGCCGCAAAGCAAAGATAGTGGCTAAAGGAAAGGATGTATCAGTGGCTGATTCAACCATGTCATTAAGACTTTTGACAACATGTCAAGTGAACGCGAGTACGACAGACGAAGGATAACGGCGCGCTAAGGGAGATGAATTGCCAGCAATAGAGTTCGGAATAAGGCTTCAGCTACCAGCGGATCCTACGGTGGCACAGAATAGGTCAACAAACAACTGAGCTGTGACGCAAACAATCCAAGATAATGAACATTGTAAGAAATGAGCAGCTCCTAGAGAGCTCCGGGTATCAGCAAAGTTGAATTGAGGCTATGGCGACTAGCTGCTGCTAAGCAGAGATAGTGGCTCTAGATAAGGATGTATCAGTGGCTGGTGAAGCCATATGATTAAGAAGTTTGACCACTACTGGATACCTACAGTTTCAATGAATATGTCAACAGACGAGCGCCGAATAAGGAGACAGACGTCAGAGGAAAATGAAAGCTGGAGTGTCAAGTAGTTGCTCTTTGCAGGTTACATAGGGCCAACAATGACTAGCTACTGCCAAGAAGATTGACGCGACTAAGAAAAACGGCGCGCTAGGAGTGAGATAAGTGGCCAGTCACAGAATTCGGATTAAGGCTTAAGGTATTAGTGGATCATATGTTGGCAGAGAATAGGTCAACAAACAACTGAGCTGTGACGCAAACAATCCAAGAGAATGTACATTGTAGGAATTGAGCAGCTCCTAGAGAGCTCCGGGTATCCGCAAAGTTGTATTGAGGCTATGGCGACTAGCTGTTGCTAAGCAGAGATAGTGGCTCTAGAAAAGTATGTACTAGAGGCCGGTGTAGCCATGTGATTAAGAAGTTTGACCACTACTGGATACCTACAATTTCAATGAATATGTCAACAGACGAGCGCCGAATGAGGAGACCGACGTCAGAGGAAAATGGAAGCTGGAGAGTCAAGAAGTGGCTCTTTGCAGAATATATGGGGCCAACAATGATTAGCTACTGCCAAGAAGATTGACGCGACTAAGTAGAACGGCGCATAACGGCGCTCTAGAATTGAGATAAGTGGCCAGCCATAGAATTCGGATTAAGGCTTCAGGTACTAGTGGATCCTACGGTGGCACAGAATAGGTCAACAAACAGCTGAGCGGTGACGCAAACAATCCAAGCTAATGAACATTGTAGGAAATGAGCAGCTCCTAGAGAGCTCCGGGTATCCGCAAAGTTGGATTGAGGCTATGGCGACTAGCTGCTGCTAAGCAGAGATAGTGGCACTAGAAAAGGATGTAACAGTGGCTGGTGAAGCCATATGATTAGGAAGTTTGACCACTACTGGATAGCTACAGTTTCGATGAATAGGTCAACAGACGAGCGCCGAATAAGGAGACAGACGTCGGAGGAAAATGAAAGCTGGAGAGTCAAGAAGTGGCTCTTTGCAGGTTACATGGGGCCAACAATGACTAGCTACTGCCAAGAAGATTGACGCGACTAAGAAGAACGGCGCATAACGGCGCGCTAGAATTGAGATAAGTGGCCAGCCATAGAATTCGGATTAAGGCTTCAGGTACTAGTGGATCCTACGGTGGCACAGAATAGGTCAACAAACAGCTGAGCTGTGACGCAAACAATCCAAGAGAATGAACATTGTAGGAAATGAGCAGTTCCTAGAGAGCTCCGTTTATCGGCATAGTTGAATTGAGGCTACGGCGACTAGCTGCTGCTAAGCAGAGATAGTGGCACTAGAAAAGAATGTAACAGTGGCTGGTGAAGCCATATGATTAAGAAGGTTGACCACTACTGGATACCTACAGTTTCAATGAATATGTCAACAGACGAGCGCCGAATGAGGAGACAGACGTCAGAGGAAAATGTAGGCTGGAGTGGCTCCTTGCAGGTGACATGGGGCCTACAATGACTAGCTACTGCCAAGAAGATTGACGCGACTAAGTAGAACGGCGCATAACGGCGCGCTTGGAGTGAGATAAGTGGCCAGCCATAGAATTCGGATTAAGGCTTCAGGTACTAGTGGATCCTACGGTGGCACAGAATAGGTCAACAAACAGCTGAGCTGTGACGCAAACAATCCAAGAGAATGAACATTGTAAGAAATGAGCAGCTGCCAGGGAGCTTTGGGTATCAGCAAAGTTGAATTGAGGCTATGGCGACTAGCTGCTGCTAAGCAGAGATAGTGGCTCTAGAAAAGGATGTATCAGTGGCTGGTGTAGCCATATGATTAAGAAGTTTGACCACTACTGGATACCTACAGTTTCAATGAATAGGTCAACAGACGAGCGCCGAATGAGGAGACAGACGTCAGAGGAAAATGAAGGCTGGAGTGTCAAGTAGTGGCTCCTTGCAGGCTACATGGGGCCAACAACGACTAGCTACTCCCCATAAGAAAGTTGCACGCGAGTAAGACGAACAACTGATAACGGCGCGCTAGGGGAGCGATGAATGGCAGCCATGGAATTCGGATGAAGGCATCAGTTACTAGTGGATCCTACAGTGGCACAGAATAAGTCAACAAGCAGCTGAGCTGTGACGCAAACAATCAAAGAGAATGAACATTGTAAGAAGGGAGCGAGCTCCGGGTATCCGCAATGTTGAATTAAGGCTATGGCAACTGGCTTCTGCTAGGCAGAATTAGTGGCTCTAGGAAAGGATTTATCAGTGGCTTGTGAAGCCATATGATTAAGAAGTTTGACCACTACTGAATACCAACAGTTTCGATGAAGAAATCAACATGCGGACGAAGCTTATAGAGACAGACTGCAGAAGAAAATGAAGGCTGGAGATTCCGGGAGTGGCTCCTTTCAAGCGACATGGAGCCAACATTGACTAGCTGTTGTCAAGAAGATTTTACATGAGTAAGAGGAACGACACATAACGGCGTGCTAGGTAGCTGGAGCTGTGTAAAAGCCGGTAAGAAAGCTGAAATACAAATACTTATGTGTTACAGACAGGCAAGTGACAGCTGGGCGTCTATCAAGCAGCGGCTGTGCGCTGGCCTGATGACATAAGGAAGGTCACCAGAAGAGAACTAAGAAGTTTGAATGAAGAAGGTACAGCAGACATGAAGAATGCAAGCATACAGTGAGTTGTCTGAGTTAGTCACATCACCTGAAGCGAGCTAAAAAGATTGAGTGAAGAGTGAACAGAAAACGGAAAGAATGCATACTACGGTAGACTGAGCCGGAAAAAGCAGATGAGAGAAGTGGACTACAATTGGAGTAAATTGGAGCTGAGTGAGATAGGATGGGGAAAACGCTTATATGTGGTCAGGACCATTTTCCCACAGGTCGTCTTCAAGTTTGTTAATACTTAAAAGAGTAGAAACCTGACTGACTGTGAGGTACCTATTAAGTGCTGTACGGAAGTGGATTATATTATCAGATGCCCGCACATTATGTGGAAGCCTATTCCACACATACGCATATCTGTAAAGATAGAAGTTTGCACGGGTACTACTGTGGGCTTTCGGCAGGATAATGGAGTGCGGTCTATTACGAAGAGGGTACGAAATGTTGGCTGATGATAGGAAGGGAGTTATTGAGTTCGCAAGAGGATTATTGATAAGCTGATATAGGAAGATGAGGTTAGTTTTCAGCCTGCGCAACCATAAAGGCTCTAGCACGAGTTTGATGCACCGACCACGATAGCTGAGAGTGGAGTTACCCAGAAGACGTTTGGTAAACGATCGTTGAACCTTTTCAATGGCTACTCTATCGCATTTTCTGGAGTTGGTAAACACAATGGAGCAGTATTCTAGAAGAGGTCGGGCGCAGATTTTGTAGAGAGCAAGCCTAGATTCTTGCAGTGTCATCGATTTAACTATGTAACTTATGAGGGAGCGTGCTTTTGCTGAGCAATGGCTCACTTGCTCTGCGAAGTTCAGAGAACTGGAGTAATGTACACCTAGGTCTCGAACTGTTAGGCTGTTAGCAAGCGGAGTGCCTTGAAGCGCTAACGCCTTGGGCGGAACGATGCATCGGTATGAGAGGACGTTGCATTTCGCCGGTGAAAATGCCAGGTTCCAATTGTTGCACCAAACATCCAGAACCCTAAGGTCGCTTTGAATCAGGAAAAGACCGGCTTGCATGTTTGATGGGTGAATGGAAAACACCATTTTGATGTCATCAGCAAACTGATAGGACTTGCCAAATTGCATTACCTGGAATACGTCATTGACATATAGCAAGAATAACAGTGGGCATAGTACGCTGCCCTGTGTAGCGGTCTGGAGATTCCCCGGTTTGCCTGTGTAAAATTCTAACCAAAATTCTATAATTGTACACTTAGGCAACCGGTGTGGTTTGTTGAACTGATTGCTGAGTTCGAATGCTCTACTTGCTCATCGCCATTTTTGCTTGGCGCTCGTTTCGGTTGCAACGCGCAACTGCCCTGTGTGCTGTGCTTGATCCTTTCCCCTAGCTAGAGCGTCCACGGTGTCGTTCTTTTATAGTTAGATAACAGGGAATCTCTTACTGTACCAATAAAAGTTTTCCTGCAACTCGATCTGTCTTCTCGAATCGCTCTCTGTGCTCCCGTAATAGGCAACCCACTAAATTGGTGACCCCGGATCCGGAACAATCTCAACGCCGGATATTTCGAACTTTTCTCCGGTAGCTCGTTCCATTTATTTTTCATATTTTCCGGTTTTATTGTTGCATACGTTTGCCTATTTTTGCGTCATTTTTTAAGCCATGGAATCTGTAGACCATAAGGTAGAGTCTCTACTAAGCGCTGTAACTCTCTCTGTGCCACCTTTTTGGGACTTGGATCCTCTTTTGTGGTTCGCTCATCTTGAGGCTGAGTTTTACAACCACAGAATTACTTCCGACTACGCCAAGTATTGCAAGCTCCTGTCCTATCTCCCCAAGGAGATATCAATGCAGGTTCGTGACGTCATCATTTCTCAGACCGAAAACCGCTATGAGGCTCTCAAGGAAGACACGATTAAGCGTGTCATGCCCTCTGAGAAAGTTCGCCTGCAGCAGCTTTTCAGGGATCTGAAACTGGGCGACAAACTGCCCTCAACCCTGCTACGAGAGATGCAGCAACTCCTTGGTTCTTCAACCATGGATGAGACTTTACTTCGCGAACTATGGCTACAACGGCTACCGGAAAACACACAAGCGATTCTTGCTACAGTGAGCTCCGTTTCGCTCACTCAACTAGCAGACTAAGCCGATCGAGTTATTGAACGAGCACAGCCACAAGCCAACGCCAGCAAGGTCCATGCCGTCGCGTCCCAGGGCACTTCTATCACTGGCTTACAGTCAACCATAGAAGCCCTGCAAACACAAGTTGCGACACTTAGTCGCCAGGTGCAACAGCTCACTATGAACCCTCGTCGTCATAGCCGATCAAAATCGCCCTGCAAACGTTCTAAGTCTAGAAACAGGCAAGCTAGCTTTTGGTACCACCAGCGTTTTGGTACCGCAGCTCGTAAAAGTGTCAAGCCTTGCAACTACGCCGAGCAGCAGGGAAACTGCTCGGCCGGTCGGTAACGGCGACGGACGCGACCGGCCAACACCAAAGTCGCCTCATCCGTGTTAGGGATTTAACTTCCGGCATCGAGTTTCTAGTGGACACTAGTGCCGAAGCTAGCGTCATACCCCGTAGCTCAGATGAGGTCGTCCCACCATCGCCGACCAAGCTGCGTGCCGCCAATGGCACACCAATCGCAACTTTCGGCGAAAAGTTGCTAACACTCAATTTAGGCCTCCGGCGAACCTTTCGCTGGCCTTTCATAATCGCTGCTGTGCCTTTCGCTATCATAGGCATAGACTTCCTTCAACGCTTCGACCTCATCGTCGACGCTTAAAAGGAAGAAGCTTAGCGACTCCCGGACACAGCTCAGTGTTATGGGGACTAGCGCCAACGTGGCTGCTATCACTCCCATTCGTGTCCTACCTCAAGCTTCACAGCCTTTTCTAGAGCTTTTCAGCAAGCACCATAAACTCGTTCGCGTCCTGAACGAATTGCCTCCTGTGACGTCAAACGTTATGCATTACATTTGCACTAAAGGGCCCACCTGTTTCGGCCCGACCTCGCCGATTGGCCCCGGACAAGCTCAAAGCTGCTAAGGCGGAATTCGAGCAAATGCTCGAACTGGGAATCATCCGCCCGTCCAAAAGTCCATGGGCATCACCACTGCACATGGTGCCGAAGAAATCCGGTGACTGGCGCCCCTGTGGTGACTACAGGGTACTTAACAAAGTAACCACCCCGGATAAATACCCTATTCCGCACATGCACGACTTGACCTCAGCTCTAGCTGGCAAGTCTATCTTCAACAAAGTCGACTTAGTTCGCGCCTATCATCAGATCCCTGTCGCGCCAGATGACATTGCTAAAACAGCAATCATCACGCCATTCGGCCTATTCGAGTACCTCAGAATGCCTTTCGGCCTCAGCAACGCTGCCCAAACTTTTCAGCGTTTCATACATGATGTAACGCGAGGACTCGAAGGCGTTTATCCTTATCTAGATGACATTCTTATCGCCAGCTCTTCTAATGACGAACATCTTCGTCACCTCGACGCACTCTTCCAACGCTTGACGCAGCATGGGGTTACCGTCAACCCCGATAAATGCGAGCTTGACCAAAGTTCCATCGACTTTTTTGGCCACCGCATATCTGCCTCTGGTATTGAAGCTCTGCCAGACAAAATCCAGGCACTGAAGGACTATCCTGCTCCCAGTTCCTTCAGGCAGTTACGTCGATTCCTTGGCCTGGTTAACTATTATAGACGTTTTATTCCTAACTGCGCGAGCATTGTCCAACCAATGACTGACTTGCTCCGCGGTAAACAACGGTCTTTTCACTATGCAGATGACGCTAAATTGTCTTTCGAGAAGCTCAAAGACGCTATCTCCAACATAGCGCTTCTCGCCTATCCAGACACGTCTGCACCACTCTCCCTGACAACTGACCCCTCTGACACTGCCGTCGGTGCAGTACTTCAGCAACTCATCGACTGTCGATGGATACCACTAGGGTTCTTCTCAAAGCGCTTACAACCTGCCGAATCGCGATACAGCAACTTCGGTAGGGAACTGTTAGCTATCTACCTAGGTATCCGACAGTTCCTTCACGACCTCGAAGGTCGACATTTCACCGTCTTTACCGACCACAAGCCATTGATCTACGCAATCAATGGCGCAACAGACAAGTACTCGCCGCGGGAAACTAGACACCTAGACTATGTTTCTCAGTTTACGACAGACGTACGTCATGTCTCAGGTGCTCTCAATCCCGTCGCGGATGCGCTTTCACGCATTCAGCAGTTCAGCTTACCGCCTGGCACCAACATTGATCTAGCCGCTATGGCTGCTGCCCAACCAACTGATCCCGACATCGACAAGCCACGACGCAACACCACTGAGACGATCACCATTGATCGACTCAAGCCAGCATTCTTCGACAAGTCTGACTCATCGGTGCAGCAAGCATCTTCACAGCCTGTGCCATCACAGCTGGCACCGCAACCTCAGACGAGTCAGTCCGGTCCAGCAGAACCGACAACCCCAACCGACAACACCCCTACTCGCCCTACACTCAATCGATGCGGTAGGAAGCTCAAACCTAAGGTTCGTTTTTCAGATTTTGTTAGCACTTACTATTTTACATAGAACGTGCCTTCGAAATTTTCTGCTCGTACTAAGCGTTTTTGAAAACCCACAATAAAAGATCAAAACGTTTTGAAATTACCAAAAAAGAACAAAACCTATTGAAAACCCAAAAACAGCTTTGCACGTTTTCCGCTTTGCACTCTTTTGTGTATGGCTATGCATTCATGCTGCTTTTTCGTTTTGCTTTCCATATACACCGTCGGTTGGTTGCACCTCGGTTTCACTTTCCGCTGAATCTCCGCACGTCAACTGCAAGTGGAATGAACTTCCAGTTCAACCGTCTACGTGAACTTTATTAACTGTCCCTCCCGCAAACAATTTTTTTACCGTTTCGACACCGTAGGGAGGACACGGGTGGGAGCCCGCTAGGGTCCGATTGCATGGTTCTCCCCCAGCAGCTGCATCGGGTTTCACAACCTGGTCTCGTAGAAGGCTGGCCCGCGACGGACAGTCCTCACGTAGATCGAAGGACTGCTTACACAGTCCATTCTGGGAGTGGGCTATGTAGCAGTCTGGAGATTCCCCGGTTTGCCTGTGTAAAATTCTAACCAAAATTCTATAATTGTACACTTAGGCAACCGGTGTGGTTTGTTGAACTGATTGCTGAGTTCGAATGCTCTACTTGCTCATCGCCATTTTTGCTTGGCGCTCGTTTCGGTTGCAACGCGCAACTGCCCTGTGTGCTGTGCTTGATCCTTTCCCCTAGCTAGAGCGTCCACGGTCTCGTTCTTTTATAGTTAGATAACAGGGAATCTCTTACTGTACCAATAAAAGTTTTCCTGCAACTCGATCTGTCTTCTCGAATCGCTGTCTGTGCTCCCGGAATAGGCAACCCTCTAAACCTGAAAAACACCACTTGTGACTGGTTTGGGGAGGGATAAAGACTCGTTCATCTTTACTGATTGCGTGCGAGATGAGAGATAAGATTGGAACCATGAGAGCTGGCGGTCTGAGATTCCATAGGATTCTAACTTTACTAATAATTCCGCGTGTGGCACTCTGTCAAAAGCTTTTCTCATATCAAGGAAAATTATGACTACTGCTTGTTTAGCCTCAATCTGCGCAGTCACGTTGTTAAGAAACTCAAATTGGCAAGTCTGACAAGATTCGGACGGTAAAATCCGTGTTGTTGTCTATTGATAAGGTTGCAACTAAGCAGAAAGTTCAGCAGGTTCTCCTTAACAATCCTTTCCATTACTCTGGAGGCAATAGGCGTATGGCTGATGGGGCGGTAGTTTTCTATGTTTTGACGGCTACCTTGTTTTTGTCTAGGGATGACTATAGAATGCTTCCACGTGTTTGGATACACGTCGAATTGCATTGAGAGTGTAAATAAGTTAAGCAGCAGAACAGGAATGTCTTGACCACCGAGTATCAGCAGTGCAGATGGGAGACCATCAGGGCCAGAGTGTAGTGATAGCTTAAGTGAGCTGATTACTCGGGTTATGGAACGTAGGTCGAAGGTAATAATGTCTAGCGAGTCGTGGGTAAGTTTGGGCACAGCAGTTGGCAAGATCGGGTTGATGTCAGTGAAGCAATCGCAGAAGTGGTGATTGAGAATCTCAGCTATTTCCTTAGGATCGCTGATTACGGACTCATCAGAGAGTCTTAGGGAGGTGATAGATGCTGCTGTGCGATTGTTTCTATATTTCAATAGCTGAGTGAGGGACTTGGTTTTATTGTGGCTGTTATAGGCGGCGCGCTCTTAAACTAGCTTAACCATCACCTGAGAGTGCTGCCAGTTGTCTATGACTCTGTTCATGCAAACAAGTATATGGACATCATGCGTCATAGAGTATTGGTGGCGCATTTTCCGGAGCTTCATCAGCACCTTGTTTAGATGGGATGAACGCTTTATCAGTTTTGACCTGCGGCTGTGCATTAGCGGAGCGACCACTTCTAGACAATTGGTGGTGTTGTTGTAGAGTTCATGAGTGGCTGTGTCCACATCAGTGGACAAGAAGAAGGTATCCCGGTTAGCTGATCGGACGAGCAGAGAAAAGTTATCCCAGTTAATGCTTTTAAACATTCGCGATTCACCAGTTAGACTAATTGAGCGATAGGATGAGACAGAGAGCGTAAATGATAGATGAACTACCTTATGGTCGCTTCCTGGGATGTTGTCTTTAATGACAGCATCTTAATGACAGCATCAACAGCATCCAAGATGCCAAGCGTAAAAATTAGGTCAAGAGTATTACACAGCCTCGTCGGAACATGGACGTGTTGAATCCAATTGTTCATATATATTGTGTCAACATAGCCTCTGTATTTGAGAAGTGCACTCTGGCCATTCCAAGAGACATGTGGCATATTAAATTCACCACCCACTATCCTGTAGCGTGAGGACATTGTGGAGACGTCATTGAAGAGGTTTACTAGTTCCTTAATCTTGGTATTAGAGTCATGTGGGTGATTGTATACGCAACCAATAAGGAGGTCAAGTGTACCCCCATTGGTCTGGATCCAGATTGAATCCTCTGGGTCTCCAATTGGTAACAGCTCAAATTCAGAGGCACCAAAGTCGTCCCTTAAGTAAATAAGGCATCCTCCACCGCGTTGGTTGTTGCGTCCATTGCAGAACGTGGTTTCCCTGGGGATATTTAAGATGTTGTCAGGGGTGCTTGCGGATTGCCATGTTTCTGTGATCAGAACGATTTGTGGAGAGGAGAGAAGAACAAATAGACCGATGTAGTGCATTTTGTGGTTCATGCATCTTGCATTGATAAGGAGCATACTGCAGGTTCGACTGCGTACGTCCTTAGAGAGAGTGAGGTCGGGGTCCAGTGTAGAATCCCTGCGTGTCATAACGGAGGAGTCCGTATATAGTGAGGGAGATGTTTCACGTGCAGGCAATACTCTTGTTGCAGTTAGTACCTCACAGCGATCTGGGGAGGTGCACTGAGGTGACTTGCCATATAGGTTATTGTCATCCCACAGGTTGTCTGCAAGGGACTTATTAGACGACTGCGAAATAAAGCTTCGGAAAGGTAATGGGTCTAACGGCTCATTCATTTGCGCAGTAACTTTTATACTGCCACGTAAGGAGGTTGTGGTAGTAGGAGCATTACTATTTTCGTCGGCATGTAGATCATGCGGTAGTTTATTGTCAGTTCCTGTGCATGGCTGGGTTGGTAGCAATAAGACGGAGATGGGGGGCTAATTTGGTTCCTAGGATGGACCGAGAGTGGATGGATGGAACATCGCGATGGGGGAAAGACCGGATCATCAGTGTACTTTGAGGGCCAAAGCGGATCGCTATGTGAGAGCGTTGACTGCGGGCAAACGTGGGCAATTTCCATTTTCGTGGGAGAGAAGGGGGCAGCGAGGTGTTGGGTGAGATAGAGTTGCGTATATTAGGTGAACGCTGCGCATATGTGAGAACAGGGGATGACAAAGTTTGATACTGCTGAGTATTTGCCATCGAAATGCCAAGAGGAAACTTGGGAATTACTGGATCTACCCGAATGGCTGAAACCAGCGGTTTGGAGGGGGCTGAAACCAGCGGTTTGGAGGGGGCTGTAATAAACATAGAAGATTTCGGAGATAAAGCAGGGAAGGCGCTAGCTCTTGATGAGTTGGGTGCAGTGGACCATACCCTGTAGTGTCCCATAAAAAAGGGACGGTGGTATAGGGGGCCGTGTTGTGTGCGGTTATGTCATGTAGATTCACAAACTGGGGTTGTCCAGATTTTGGAAAGTGGTTGTTTATAGTGGCGCCTGCAGCTTTGGTACTTCTTGTACGATGGGGAGTACCGTAAGAACTATGGCCAGGAATAGATAGTATCGAGCTAGGTGTGTTGGGCAATTGTTGGTAATTCGGGGCGCGGGCTCCTAACTTGGGAGCTTCAAGTAGGTACCGGTTTACTCGTGGCTGTTGTAGCCTAACCATGTTCGCAAACCCCATCGATGACTGATATATTGGGGAAGATGGTTTCTCAGTTGCTGGCTGCCACGCATGAGTCCAAGCGTTGGCGTGTACCATCCGGTGCTCAGGTTCATTCTTGTTAACATTTTTGTGGAGTTGGGTTACGTGGATCCTGCGGACCTTTGCTCGGTTCGTTGTAGGTGTGGGCAGCAGACACCTTTGGCGTGCATTACAGGGTATAGGCGGATTTCCGCAAAATTCTTCTGCATTATTGCGTTCACTCCTGATGATGGGAGTAATGGGCGAAACGATAGACGGAGATGCTGCTTCCGTGTCAGTATCGCACATATCAGAGTCACTGTTCGATAACGCTCTGAATGTTTCGCTTTCTGCAAAAGTTGCAGTATCTTGTTTTGTGCCCGATTTGGGTGTAATCACTTTAGGGGAGACATCTGTAGTGACCATGACATTTTACTCCATCAAACATCACATTCAGACTTGTACACATTTTGGTTTACTTTGCACCCGCCTAAAGCCTATATATACTGGAATGCGATTTTGAACCAGGTCCGCCATCTTGCCCGCGCGTTGCCGGCGGTTGCGCTCCTACGTGGTGTTACTCATTGCTTCACCATTTTCTCCCATTTTCCTCAAGCTATATTCACATAGCTATTGTACATAGCTATTTTCTCAAGACATTCTTAATATCTTGCCGTCTTCTGTCTTACTGGGCTACGGTTTTCTTGTGTAGCAGTCGTCAAGCTGCTACATAATAGGTGACCCCAATCGCATTCCGGTGAGTTCGTTTCAATTTTTTGGTTTCTCCACGCAAGCCATGACGCCAGTTGCTAAAAAGTGTGAAGACTCACAGTCTGTGTAAGCGGTACCTCTGGTAGTCCCACCATTTATTGAAAAAGATCCCGACTTGTGGTTCATGATTTTAGAAGCTGAATTTACTTCTAAGCATGTTACTAGTGAATCTGCAAAGTTTAATCACTTGCTAACACGTCTGCCGACTGATGTTACTTTAGCACTACGTGATCTTATTATTACATCTTGTCATCCTGACCGCTATAATTCTCTCAAGAACGCCGTTATAAAGCGTGTTACTCCCTCAGTGAAGTCCCGCCTGCACAAACATTTTACTGGTCTACAGCTAGGTTCTAGTAAGCCATCCGCGCTATTGCTAGAGATGCGTGGTCTTCTTCACGGATTGCATATGGACGAGTCGCTGCTTCGAGAGTTATGGCTTCAGCGTTTGCCTGAAAACGTACAAGCTATGCTATCGCTTGCGAAATCGCAGCCTTTGTCAGAAGTTGCAGATATTGCTGATGACATGATGGAGCGCTTCATCGGACCACCGTGTCCGTCGCCTAGTTCTCTTCGCTCACTTGACGTAGGTTTTACTGTTGACCCTTCGGTCCAAACCATCGACACCGCTACTCCACCTTCGACTGGTGAGCTCTTAGCAGAGATAGCCGCGCTACGGCACGAAGTTCAAAACTTAAAGTTACATCGGCACCCACGGGATTCTCCATCCCGTTCTCCTAGCCCATCTCGAAGCCGAACACGACTCCCAATTTGCCGTTATCACGCACGTTTTGGAAGTTCCGCTAGAAATGGTATAAAACCATGCTCATTTCCCGTAACGAGAAAAAGGACAGGCCGACACGTATTGGCGACGAACGCCGTCGGCCGAAGTCGTCCAAATCGCCTCTTCAAAATCGTTGATAGGAACACCGGAATCATGTTCCTGGTTGATACCGGGGCGGAAGTTAGCGTGATCCCACCGGTTCCAGGCGAGGCGACTAAGCCACAGACAACCAACTTGCGTGCCGCTAACGGCACCGCTGTCCGAGTTTTCTGTCAACGCTCCCTTACCATTGATCTCAGACTACGACGTCCCTTTCGATGGATTTTCACCATCGCTGCTGTTCCGTTTGCTATTTTGGGTATCGACTTCCTCCAACACTTCGATCTTCTCGTCGATGCGCGTCATCGCAAACTCGTTGACCAAAAGACCCAGCTTTTCACATGTGGAGTTCGCACACCTTGTGTTTCTGTCACTCCCATTTACATTCAGCCTGAAGCTGATAAGGAACTTTTAGATCTGTTCAGACAGTTTCCGCAGCTGGTCCACTCAGCTGACGCTACTCTTCCGGTCGCATCTAGCGTTACGCACCATATACGAACCCGTGGCCCACCGGTTTCTGCACGGCCACGACGTCTTGCCCCTGATAAGCTAAAAGCCGCTAAGGCGGAATTCGAGCACATGCTCGAACTTGGGATCATCCGTCCTTCCGAAAGTCAGTGGGCCTCACCTCTCCACATGGTGCCGAAGAAAGGCGGCGATTGGCGGCCCTGCGAAGACTGCCGGGCGCTGAACAAGTGCACAGTTGCAGATAGGTATCCTATACCGCACATACAGTTCCTTACAAGTAGTCTCGGTGGTAGTAAGGTAGTTTAGTAAGGTAGACTTCACGCGAGCATATCACCAGATTCCTGTAGAGGACTGCGACTTCCCCAAAACTGCAGTTATAACACCCTTTGGTTGATTCGAGTTCCTTCGAATGTCTTTCGGGTTAAGGAACGCTGCTCAAACATTCCAGCGGTTCATCCATGATGTTACTCGTGGTCTGGACTTCGCATATCCTTACGTGGATGACATCCTGGTAGCCAGCGCCTCTAAGTCGCAACACTTAGAGCATCTGGGTATTCTATTCCAACGCCTATCTGATCGATGCGTTACCTTGAACCCTAGCAAATGCGAACTAGGAAAATCGTCGATCGAGTTCCTAGGTCACCGCATCTCAGCTACAGGTATTGAACCACTGTCTCAAAAGGTAACCGCTATCAAAGATTTCCCTGAACCTACATCGTTTAAACAGCTTAAACGTTTCCTTGGGATAGTTAACTACTATCGACGCTTTATTCCGTGTTGTGCTAGGATAATGCAGCCCTTGACTGACTTGCTTCGGGGCAATCAACGTTCGTTTGTTTTTACCAAGTCCGCGCGATTAGCATTCTCAAACGTTAAAGACGCAATCGCTAATGCTGCTCTCTTAGCACATCCCGTACCATCTGCTCCAATTTTGCTCGTCACTGATGCCTCAGACGAGGCCGTTGGTGCTGTTCTTCAGCAGACTGTCGACAACACCTGGCAACCTTTGGGTTTCTTTTCGAAACGGTTGCAGCCAGCGGAGACACATTACAGCACTTTCGGGAAAGAACTTCTGGCAGTTTACCTCGCCATCCGTCATTTTCGTCCTTTTCTAGAGGGCAGAAGCTTTACCGTCTTTAATGACCACAAACCTTTAGTTTACGCCCTCGACTCGTCATCCGACCGATACTCTCCGAGAGAGATACGCCACCTGGACTATGTCTCACAGTTTACGTCAGACATACGGCACGTCTCGGGTGTGCAGAACTCCGTCGCCGATGCTCTTTCTCGCGTCAGCTCCATCACTTCCGCTGAAGGTATCGATCTAACGGCAATGGCTGCCGCTCAACAGACCGACCCAGAGCTAGATCAGCTTCGTAATTCTAGCTCCTTGCCCATACGACCAGTTCCACTGCCTACTTCGGATGGAACCATACTTTGCGATGTTTCGCAAAATTCACCACGACCAGTGGTTCCCCAAGCTTACCGACGCACTGTGTTTGACATTCTTCACAGTTTATCACATCCAGGCATTCGTGCCGCAGTTAAACTCGTCACACAACGCTTCGTGTGGCGCAACGTCAACCGGGAGGTTAGACAGTGGGCTCGTACGTGCCTTACTTGTCAACAGTCTAAAATTCATCGACAAACGAAAAGTCCGCTTGGTTCATTTCCACTTCCTGATGCTCGTTTTCACCACATTCATGTTGACCTTGTTGGGCCACTGCCCCCATCTAATGGATGCGTTTACTTGCTGACTTGTATAGACCGCTTTACAAGATGGCCTGATGCCATCCCAATGCCAGATTGCTCATCAGACACTGTCGCTCGTGCTTTTCTAGAGCGATGGGTCTCACACTTTGGTTGTCCTGCCGTTGTGACAACTGATCGAGGTTCGCACTTCGCAGGCACATTTGCTCACCTTCTTCAGACACTCGGGTGCCGTCACATCCAAACGACTGCATTCCACCCTGCCGCCAACGGCATGGTTGCGCGTTTTCATCGCCAGCTGAAAGATGCACTATGTGCACATGATAACGCAGACTGGTACGAAGCGCTTCCCACCGTTTTACTTGGCTTACGGAATACTGTCAAAACCGACATTAACGCTGCTCCGGCCGAACTCGTTTATGGCTGCACATTGCGTCTCCCTGGACAATTAGTCGCCCCAACTCCGGAGAGGGCATGGAACTACAAGAGCTACGTAGCTCGTCTGACGCACCACATACGTCAGCTGCACCCCGCGAGACCCAGGGAACAACGCACTCCAGTGCACGTTCCGAAAGACCTTTCTATATGTTCCCACGTATTTTTACGTGTCGACCAAGTGAGACATCCTCTCTCCGCACCTTACACAGGTCCATACCGTGTTAATAAACGGTCTTCAAAAACTTTGGTGATTGACCGTGGGGGTAAAAGGGATACTGTCTCGATAGATCGCGTCAAGCCTGCGTTCATCGGTGAACAACAGTTGGTTTTATCCTCGACCTTAACGCAATCTACAGAGTTACCTGTAACGATGCCCAGCTTTTCAGCTCCACCACAGTCCCAGTCACCAGATTCGCCTCAAACTAATACCAGTCACGGTAGAAGAGTTCGTAAACCTGTTCGTTTCTCCGATTTTGTCGAATTCATCCACATTTCATAAATCTTTATCATTTTCTGTCGTTGTTTGTATTATGCTTTTCCGTTAGCAGAGTAAATATCTGAATCTGTCTCCCTGAGTTTTTTCCTCATCTATCAGATAAAGTCATGAGGCTGGCACGTTTAGGTCCGTCCGTTCAATGGTTGGCTGTTTTTCAATTGTTTTGGTCGTTTGGATGCTTTGGTCTACCCCCAACGCTTTGTCGTCTCGCCCACCCACGTTGGCCTTTGGATCGTGGTCTGCTTGGCTCAAGTTGGCTCGCCTTGGTCGTTTGTCGTGCTCGCCTTCCTGGTTTTGGCTGCTCGTGTGCCTGGCTCGTTGTTTTTGGTCCCCCCACGGCTCGCCGGTACGAACAGGATTTCAGCTTCGTTGTGGCAGTGGATTGGAATGCGGTGGGGGGAGTGACCTCTCCCAAGCGCACCGTCCTTCAGCAGCGGTGAAAGGTCCTACCGGCCCTTTATCTGGATAATCCAGTTTTTTTGTAGTCCGGTGTGCCCGCTGGGACGGCCCACCGATGATGCATTCCAATCCACAAGAAGAATAAATAATCTAAATACTAACCTACTCCTATGGTTCTGCCTTCTTACATCTGCAAGCCAGCAACGATCGAAGTCCTCGTCCCTCGGCCTTCTAGGGGGAGGCCTGTGTAGTGACCATGACATTTTACTCCATCAAACATCACATTCAGACTTGTACACATTTTGTTTTACTTTGCACCCGCCTAAAGCCTCTATATAAACTGGAATGCGGTTTTGAACCAGGTCCGCCATCTTGCCCGCGCGTTGCCGGCTGTTGCGCTCCTACGTGGTGTTACTCATTGCTTCACCATTTTCTCCCATTGTCCTCAGGCTATATTCACATAGCTATTGAACATAGCTATTTTCTCAAGCCATTCTTAATATCTTGCCGTCTTCTGTCTTACTGGGCTACGGTTTCCTTGTGTAGCATTCGTCAAGCTGCTACACATCCTGTCGTTGTTGTGATGCATCTAAATCAACAGTACACAGTGGTGTAAAGCAGGTGACAAGCGATGCATCTTTAGTTTTGGGTCGGGCTTTCATGTTGGATGTTGATGTATAGGTACGTGCCATTGATCTTTGCAGGGGGGTCATGTCTTCTCTGACCTGTAGGGCCCCGAGATTAACCTGTCGTTTGATGAGTAAGCTGGAGGCGATGACGCGTGATGCAAGCTCAGGACCTATAAATCTAAGCATGACAGGGCAAGTACGCCCGGGAATCTTTCTTAATCGTTTAGCAGTGCAGCAATCTAACGGCAGCTTGCAGACGTTTAGAAGCTTGCGTAGCAAATTTCCAAGTGGTAACCGGCCAAAGACATTAAATAGTATGGCTTTACTGGCGCGGCGCAGACGCTCTTTTGCCTCTTGGGCAATTACGTTCAGAAGCATACCAGCTTGGTTTAGATCCGATGAGTTTTGCGGCTTTAGTATGCCCGATAGGTGTACTAGGGGCATCACCTTCATCAACGTCTCATTGAGGTTCAGTATGTCGCTTTTTAGCGAATTTACTTGATTTTCAATTGCGTGTATTTTTAGCATCGCTTCATTAAGAGGGTCATTAAGCATGACCTTCCATTCCTGAGAAGGAATGATAGCGGCTATTTCAGGCATTGATGCATGATTTACAAGCTCTATATTACCAATCCCTGTGCTAGAACCATTGGCCACCACGATGGTGTCAGTTTGGTCTATGTGTTCGACATCGCCTACATCCGCTAAAGCCGAGTTGTCTTTAACAGTGTGGACTGTAGCCGGTTTCACTCTTTATCTGTTACGCATCATAGCTGCGAGACATTTAGGTACCATGATACAGAAAAATGGAGCACTATACCACAACGTTACAAGTGAGGACTTGGACAAAAGTCTAAAGGAAAACCCGATGTAGGGTTGTAAGATGACGGTGTGATATAATTATATATCACAAACGGTATGATAGGGTTAATGGAAGCGATATAGCAAAACTGAATAACCAACCAAAAGTTTCCGACTTATTCGAATTTCTGCAACTTCTACACATTTTCTCTGCAGCCAATTCCGTGCGTTGTAACGTATTTGTTGTGCAACATAATTGCTTTAACATTTTGATGGTACCTAATTTGGCGTGACCCGATTGAATAGAGAAAATCATATTTAGATTTTTACTTATTTGTACTACAAGGCATGCCACTTGTGAACTTCCTAACGGTGCGGAACTTAGACGTTCATTACTTTTGTTTGCTGAACTTGGCGGAATACTTAGTCTATACTTTCGCAGAAGCGCTCCCTCTCATCGTTTGCTTCTTCAAAACCATGACAATGCAAGAATCTTGACCTGCGCCCTACACTACATGTGCATGGCCTACGCTAGGGTACCGCTTTATAGTATTCCTCAACCTCAGACCATGCAACAGCATAGCCCTTAAAAATGTTTACAGAAAGTACATAAAACGCCTTCTAGGTCAATCGTTTCAAAGACCGTGGTCGATGTAACATACTTAAACTGAGCCCGTTATGGCTGCAACGACTGAAAGCAAACCTCGACTTCCTATATGCGCTTGATAACAATACCAATGGGAGCCAACTGCCCACTGCCTCGGACGCAGACAACCTCTCGTACCCCCTACTTGATAAACCTCACTCCACTATCCTACCGAGAACGCGAACTATTATTCACTTCAACTTCTACTTGTGCAGATAAGCTGGGGTATGGCGTACGTTGTCTCTCACTATAAGGGCAGCTGTAATTGCACACCAATTCCGCTTCTATATAAACAAATACCTCTGTTTCCCAGCTACTGAATATAAAGTTTTCGGAGTACGAAATTTTGGAAAACGGGCCCAACACTTCTACATGAGTTAAACCCAAACAGAACAAAAATATTAAAGGCTGGCAAAAATGATACAGCAGAGTAAGGCTCTTAAATATGAAAGAGAATGTTGCATTTAAATGGTCTGATGTACCTGATTCGGATCTTCATGTATCTTGATATTAGTTGCCGCTATCTGACCGCTTTGATGGGAGGTTTGGCGGCAGAGTATTCCTATGCTCAAAGAACTGCCTCAAAGTCCAGATTGTCGAACCCGATTGTGACAAGGATGATGCATCCGAAGTGCTGTGGTTTCGAATGCATAAAGGGCACAATCTCTGCTAGTCAGATGGGTCTACAAAGCCCCCGCTGCACTTAGCTCAGTCCTATTACGCTTCGCGAGAAATCACGGCAGTGGCACAAACTGTCTTCTTATAGCTTGCTTCAGTGTCCCGGCACAATCTGAAACTATCTTCACTGAGAACACCCGTCGAACGCCTTTTAAGTAAACTCCTTGCTACCGTTCATGAGTGTCAGCTGCCACAGCATACTTTGACACCAATACGAATGATCCTTGGTCAGACGCCAAACATGTTACACCTTGTTCTCTTCTCTACCAAAGCCGATATCTCAGATCTAATGATCCTCTAACTTTTAGGTAGAGTGCGCACTGTAAACACCTTTTCCATGGACACGACCCATCACCATCCACGATCAGGGGACACTGCTTCGCAATTTCCTGCGCACTGACCAGCCCAGATAAAGAAAGGCTGATAATAACATGGATTGGAGTATCCCACAATGCTTGGAGCCTGACGACACAAGGGTACGCCTACGATTTATGAAGATGCTGCCCATTGAACAATTTGTATCAAGCTGTATAAGCAGACCACCATCAAAAGGACCTCACGGATTTATTGCTAAATATTATCCGTAATGAAAATACCACGGCAAATATAAAACCATCGGAAGATTCTAGGACTGACAACAAGCTATTCAGAGCACGGAACGGTCAGCATTCTATGACCACAAATAAGACAAAAGACTGCATCATGAACATAGATTGATCATCCAATATAACTGTCGCAATAGCTTTTTATCTGCCTCAAGCAAGACGTCAAAACGGGCGGTGTTAGCCCTGCTGAGTTCTTTTCTATGTATGGTACCATTTTTCGCGACCATGATGAGAAAGCAAACCAACTGGTTGAGTAAATTCCTTGGTCTACCCAGTGAAAGCCGCTTCTGAAATGCGGTTTGCTTGCACGTCACTCCTTTCTGGACTAAGCCGAAATTAACCCGGAGGTAGTCAATAAGCTACTTCTTTAGCTGCACCCAAAATCCCTGCAGGCCTAGATGCACTGCAGCCCAGCTATCCCAAAACGATAGCTGGGTAGGTCGTCACCCACATCTGCTAAGTATTTCGGCACTCACTCAAAGACAGCCGCCCACCCACAGTCTAGAATACAGGTACCGTCCTAGCCAACTCTTAGGGCAGAAAGCAACGAGATCCAGCCAAATACGGGCCCATATGCCTGACATCAGTCGTACACAGAAGCATGGAACGAATAGCCCAGCGTAGCCTCCAGCTACATTGTGTGAACCTAAGCACCATCTCACCTGCTCAACTTGCCTTCCGTAGTGCATGCCCATGTACCTCCTACTCGATGCTTGGGAAAGATGAGCAGAAGCCATTTGTGTCCGAAAGCGGGTTAAAGTACTATTCATGTAATTCAGTAAAGCTTAGGATAAAGTTCCTCACCTACGACTGCGACACAAACTCCAAGGAATTGGCATTACAAGAAACCTACTCGCCTTGATTTCCGATTCTTGAGATGTAGAACAATGCGTGTACAAGTGAACCAAACCCTCGCTGTTCCTGCGCTTATGAATAGTGGGTTCCACAAGGATTAGTGTTTGGAACGGAGCACGTCAATAGGTAGAGCAACGACCTGTGTCTTGAACTTCAAACCGACTACTTGATCTACGCCGATGATCTCAAGCTTTGGACAACAGTACCCAGACTTGAGGATGCAGACAGATTAAAAGGGGTTCTAGACCAGCTACACGAAGGGTTTAGAAAGTGTGTAGTTCCAATAAATCAAGATAAATGTGCTGTTACTCCCAATGGTAGCACTGCATCTCACGGTGCATAACCCATTGCTATGTTCCCCTCAGGCGGATGTGACTCGTCACTGTATAGAGTCACTACCCACCGTCACACTGTAATATCGACGAGTCACTTTTCAATATTCACAACAAAGACAATGTCAATTTTCATATAGTATCCGTACTCCACGTACTGTGCTTTTTCTATTTACTTTACATACACAAGAAACCATTTTATCAACACCCCACTGTGGACTTTGCTCCTCATGATTGCTTCGACTGTTGCTGCAAATTGTGCAACTTTTGGCCACAGCCAATTGCGTGGGTTGTAACGTAACTGTTGCGCAACATAATTCCTCTTAAAGTTTGAATGCGCCTGAGTTGCTGTTCCTAGATGAATTCGAGAGTGATATATTTGTTGCTTTATTTAGTTATCTCGGGGTTATCATAAGTGCTAACTTCAGAAAGGCCTAGGACACGTTGAAGACGGTATCCACTGAGGTTGTTGGGTGCCTTAAGAAAATCCTTAGCCTGAATGGAGCTTGAGTTTTCTTGACATTTTTTACTTCGTACGTTCGTTCAGTCTAAGAATACGATTACCAGCTATCCAACGGTTTTCAAAGCTCGAATGCGCTTTGTTGGAATAGGTTCAGCCTTGCATCAAAAGTTGTTCTGAGGCACCTTGAGCTCCCGTATCCCATTTGACTACAGCAGCAGAATCATTTACCCATGTAGTTCCGCCGTTGCCGAGGCGTTCTTGTCTACACTAGGCGCGTCATCCGAAAGGAACTTGGAAATGGGTTACAACGATAATTCCGGCACAAAAAGGATCGTTCCACACCCGCATAATGTGCATTAAGGATTGAGCTTCTTAGCTGCAATATTGTAGAAAACTGCCGTTGCTTAAACACTCAAAACAAAATGTGACGTTGACAAACTTACTATGATCCAAAATATTTTAGTCTGAATTAAGCGGTACGGCTCAAAGCGTCTTTGGCGCTTACTGGTTAGTTTTCCGGTTGTTTCCAGTTTTATTCCTAATTCGCACCCTGCTTTTGCCGTTTTATTAAGATCGTGGTACTAAAGTATACGTGGTATAAATCCACGCTGGCTTCTACCATGTCCGTCCCGCAATGCACCGCGGCTGTTGTTCCTAGTGGCATGGATTTTGAGGTAAGCGCACTCTGTGGCCTTTCAAGCTGCGACTTGCTAGTAACTGACGATTCTTGCGGCATAGAGTGCTTTGGCCGCAACCGAGGTAAGTACCAGTTTTACGTGGACCTGTATACCGAGTAGTACGCAGCGCTGGCCTCCGGCAAAAGGTTGCTTTCAGTTGTGCTAATTGCTGCAGCCGCCGGCACGGTCGTTTGGACTTACATAAAAGAGACGAAGCTCTTGGTGCCCGACTGCAGTAGGTAAAGCGTTCGTTCTTGATGCTCTTAGACCTTCGCCACATGGTTGGTCTGTTCATGCCAACGTTTTCGATCTCCAACAACACAGGCTTCATCACATACACGAGAGGTGAACTTGTGGCACAAATCTTTGCTGCACCCCACCAGATGGCTACGGTCCACAAAATTGATGTTGGTTCGGACGTCGCATCTATCCTCACCCTGAATGGCGCCGAATTTCTGGTTCAAGGACACATCCTTGTAGAGCAAAAGCGAGCCAAGAAACCGCAAATGCTCCCTGCCAAGCAAAACAACTAGTTGTCTTGGCAACTGAAACAAGCGGTGTTGTTACTTGTTAAGCCATCTGACGGTTGAGCGTAGGCGTAACATTCTATGCACTCTACTTGTAAGTCGAAGGTGCCGGATTTCTCAGCTCTTACCCATAAGGCACGTACTGACGGTTAGCTTGACTGTACTCAAAGCGACCAGGACTTGCAGGACCCTCCTGCCCTTGTCAACTAGGAAAAGCAGAACAACTCTGTCATTAATCCCTTCGGGGAACACTATAACCCAAAATATTGAGCCACAGACAACAGAGCGAAAAACTTAAGCTGCCGTTGCTACATAATATGAGAGCATAAATAAATCGATAAATACCTTATTCTTGAATTGCTCGAGGCATACCTACTGAGGCATGATAAGGCAGCGTTATCCCCAGTTGTGAAGTCACCGGCCTTAACTGTCGAATTAAAGACCTGTTATGTAAATACACCCCAGCTTGGTGATTTTTTCAAGTATCGTAGCCCTATATTCTAAAACGCGGCTGAATCTCATGCTTGCCTTCCTGCTGAGCGCATGCTGGACGACTTCAGCGGTTAAAGATAGCCGTAGCGACGTGTTTTCCTCCTGATCTTTAAGGCGGTACATTCAGGAAGCTGCTTAATTTGGGGCACGTTTCAATTAACACACCAAACCCTAGACCACGGCTACCTTCTTTAGTACTCTCAACTCTGGCGAAACGCAAAGCTCCCATGCAGTGGGTTGGTAAGCTGAAAGGTACTAATATTAGTGTCTAGCCTGCCCTTTCGCTAGCCCGTATGGTAAAGCTAAAGGTGGCTACAAAGGACCAAATATCAGGCAAGCTCTCAGGGAACAAGGTCCCCGGTTAGTGAATTTTTGGGTGGACAGCCAGCGGTCCATTTTCGCCCCACAATTGCCGGTTCTGATATCGCAAGACCCAGGACTGGACCTCATCTAGACCCTAACCTTTTCTATCGCTTTCTGTTTTCGTTTCTTTTTAACTCGGACGTCCGGCTTTACTGTCCTGCCGTTATCCTCTCTCACCTGACCCGTCTGTCACTTTCTGCCTGCCTTTATTTCCTATTATCCATAGCATTTTCTCTTATTGCGCTCCAATTTCTATTCCCACAGCTTACACTCATTGCGCCTATCCAAGTTATCCTCGTGCGCATAATCTCATTCGCTCCGAGCTCGCTCCTGAGTATTGCTAAGTGTTGCTTGACTAGTACTTCCATTAGTATCCTCAAATTACCACTCTTCCTATTCCTATGCTCTTTACCTTATGCTCGCACTGGTATACTATTGAGACCGTAAGTGTCATAACGACTCTTAATGCACGGCAGTTTTGGCCCCCTGTGACCATTTTCCTAGATTCTGACAGCTTTTGGACTGTAGAATCATGAACGTTTTAGCGTGATTACTCTTACGAACTACTCCTCGTATTGCCGTCAGCATTCATTCACTCCTAGCCGATTCCCTGAAATTCCTTTTCCTCTTGGAATGTTGCTCTACCTACCTTGCTCCCGCATTTGGTCTCAACCTAGTTGTCCTCAGTTTCACCTAAGATGCCTCTCGCATTCTGGCTTCTGCCATCATCATCGGTTTACCTGTTTCTCTAAAACCATCGCATCATTCGCTTAACTTTTGTTAAAACGCTTTGTTATATCGGTCTTTTGACCCTGCGCGTGCAGAACCTTCTTCCCACGTAGTAGCTGTAGTCTGAGTCACACCAGCGACGTAATGTATAGAACGCGCTTGCAAATTATGTATACTAAACAAAATTACATAAGTTTGAATGTGTCATAGGCACCGGTGAGCGCCCCCAGTCTGTGTTAGTGCTTCTTGATTTATTGCTGTCTCTGGTTGGCCACCGCTTGTCCGTTGCCCGTTTTTCCCGAGATTCCCACAGGTACATCCGCCAAAACAAGAAGGTTTATCCACTGGGACCGGCCGACCCATCCTCAAAACGCTTGGTCCTTTCTCCAGGAGATGAAAAACCCACACACTGCTCTAAATGGAGCTCATTCCGCCATTCCGGAGGCGCTACCTTCACGAGGTCTAAACAAATGCGTTTAGCATGCCTCGTACTCAGCGAACAATTTACTCACCTGGAATAATATATGTACATGGATCCCCCGTTCTACAACCGAAAACAAACAACTCTGGCGTGATTACCATCACTGCCACAAACATTCCTATTCGCCAGTCACCTGGAGCTATTCTGATGTCATTTCACGGATGGCAATGCGCACGTATACGTGGCTATTCCGATGGTCTTCCATGGAATTTTCACTTGGCTATGGAAACAGTTACACTTACTTACATCTACATGAATCCCAAATCCAATTTGCAGAGAATGGCGTTTTTACCTTTTAAGGACATATTCAGCCACAAGAAACAACTTCACTCACCGACCCCATGACAAGTCCAGCGTGGATAGCTGGACACGGTTTGCGAGCCGAACAAGAATATAATAGAAGAGCCGGCCTCTATTAACAATGTGTTTACTCACCTGCATCATTATCATTCGACTCTTCGAATCTTGCATCATCGACCGGCCCCAACGACTGCTGCCGTATCAGTACTAAGCCATTCGGCCAACCAAGGAAGAATTTTGGCTGTCAACCGACTGCGAATAATAGAGTGCAAAATCGGTCTATACGATGCATAACCGACTTGCACTACTGTTCAACGAAAGCTACGGCAGTGTTCCAGGACGTGGTGGGTTTTCGCCTGGCCAGCGTTCTCCCTGTAAAAAGCCACAAATGTCCGCTTAACAACACTGCAACGTGGCGGATGTGACTCGCCACAAAATAAAGTCACAGCTACGCATTTCACACTGACGCAGTCCTCAGCCTTCCACATCGAACCTGTGCAACTAATTCTGCTATGAAGAATGCTTTGTTGGAGCACAGATCATCCCTATCTCGTAATGGTTATTGGTTGCAACACCACCTTGTTTAGGTTCCTGTGCTCACGGATCACTACCTGGCGAAATTACCCCCAACTTGTGTTTTGACGGATTTTTGCGCGCCACAGCGCCATAATGTCCCTTGGTCTGACTATTACCTGACAGTATGCTCACTCATACGGACAACATCTTTTCTTTTATATCTTTCATTAAAACGAAATGTTTTAACATTCCAATGAGGCTATGCTTTTATGCATATTTGATCACGCCTTTCCAGGTGTGTCTCGTTTTACCGAGAATATACTATTTATTTATTATTTATTTATTTCGGTAGTGCTAAGCAGTGTGCGCAGCGTAAGAAAGTAGGTGCACGGGTAATGTGTGCTTGTAGATGGGTCTCAAACCAATATCCTAGCAAACACTGAAACGTGGCCGTCTCTTGGCATAGTGGATAAATAAATAAATACAATTTATTCTCGGACATTGCTTGACACGCCTAGGCAAGCACGATCATAGTGCATTATATCTACCTAATTAAGAAAAAATTAAATGTGATCGTTCATTTAAAAGGCAGTAAGAAGGCATTGCACCTTACTTGAGCCGTAAACTTGACAACTTGCAAACATGTATATTCCACCTTGTAAACAAGAAGCTTGAAACTCTGCCGCCTGTCGTTTGCGTATGCTCGAATTATGTTAGAAATGTAAATGTGTATAGAAGCCCTGGGAGCCTATCCAAAGGAGCTTGTATTTATTCCGTCATACGCCGAAAAACGGCTTTGGACAAGGAATAATTCAATCTCCAGAAATTTTGCCGGATTGATAATTCTTGCAATGCAGCGTCAGACAAATTTCGCACTCATCTACTGAAGATTGCGCTACAGGCAACGTTGCATTAGTTTGTCGACCAGGTCCCTAAGTATAAGGTCACCCAAGTACCGTCGACCTTAGACCTTGTGTTTGCTAAGTTACTCGATTTAGTTGGTGAGATTACTTGCTGACACCTCCTCTGGGTTCTAGTGAACAAGTCCGTTTGTTCTTCAGTTGTACTCTGTCTAGACGCTATCAGAGTACTGTTGACTCTCGCCCGAACATATAACACGCAGACTATCAAGCAATGAGAGTCAAGGCTTCGGGTTTCCATTGTAAGATCTCAGGCGATGATGCTGTCTAGGTTGTCTGGGATAAATTTAACTCCAAAACCTGCATCTTAGTCGCATGGTGAAAGGAGACACGAGCACAGTCGCCCTGGATAGATTCCACTGGCAGATATCTGCTCACCAAGAGGTCTGAATGTTTACGGACTTGCCGAGATGCTCCGTCCACTGATAAATATGGCGGGTACTGTAAGGCCAGCAATAGGTGTAAGCAACACCTAAGGAACGCTCGGCCCATAATCGAGAAAGAGTTAGCAGACGAAGCTTCAGAGAAACCAAGAAGAGTATCCGCAGATGCCATTCGGCGCTGCGGTGCGTTCACGTGAATCCCAGTGTTGATGCACGATGACGGTATCCATGCTCCTACGGACTATGACAAGGTTTGCTACGGTGTTTTAGAGATTGCTTGACAGCTGTGCATCACCTTCCGAATGGAAGGTAGCTGTCATCTGTTTCATGTTCAACAATTTGACAGGAGGCCGCCTGCAAAGTACAGGCCGGTTAGCCGGAGGAGTTTAATATTAAAACTCCTCGAGGAGCTGGTGCGGTATTCATTATAGAACAAGTGAAGTTAAATTAAAGTAAATTATTTATTCTCTGGCAATGCGAGGTACGTCTATGTGCGCATGATCATGGTAAATGCACAATTAAGTATCGGGGCGTTTATAAACTCAGTTGAGTTAACCATGAACCTTTGAGATGTGGGTTCCTACATGTATGTGGGGTACATGTGTCTATCACTTATACGAGTTTGAATATGTTACACTGAAATTGCGGAGGAGCACGTGGATGGTGTGAGAAGCTTTGAGTGACGTCCGTGGTTGGTGTGTGGTTGATTGGGTACTCATACAGCCGTGACCTTTATTAGAGGCGAGTCACCTCAGCCTGGTCGCAGTGCTGTTAAACAGACAACTGCGGTATTTCATAGGGAAAAGGCATGTCAGTCAAAACCCCACCGTCTCATAGAGCACTGTCGCTAAACTGTTAGTGCTCCAAAGAAGGCATATTTTCATTGTCGATTAAACAGCCTGAGATTGCTGACAATCCATAAGCATGAGGTTTTACGCTTGGAAGGCGTGCTCACACGTTAAGTAGTTATGGATTGATTCAGACAAGTTGTGATAATCAACTTATTTAAGGCTTTTCGCAGGCAGGCCGAGGCTGATCCAATCCCCTGGATAAAAGCATCCAGGTTCAGTTGCCCAGTGTTATTAGTGCGTGCGTTGGGGTCTAATATCCTCCTCTTTTGTCTTTGTAGGTTTATTCGTTCGTAGACCCAAAGGCAAGGTGAGGTCCTTAGTAACTTTCTGATGAACACTTCAGACCTCGGAAAAGAGAAAAGAAAAGGAGGGTAGCAGAAACCACCAAGGAGAACTATGCCATCATGTGTTTAGAACGTAAATGTCATTAAGGTTGCCACGTAGTAAAATAATGCATAGAAAGGAAAAGAAAATATTTGGTATTTTGTGTCCAGCGACATTTAAAGAACTTTTGAAGGCAAAGATTGCTTTATAATTTGCAGTAGGATTGAGGGAATAAGTAAGGACACAAAGCAGACCGTGACAGGCAAAAGCAAAAAAAGAAAAGCTAACTTTACAACTAGTGAATTTGCTGGAAACCAGGCTTTTTAGCCTCAGTGGCCTAAGCGAAATAAGGAAAGAGCAACGATATGTGACGAACTGCTAGGTGTAGGCATCAAGCAGAAAACAAGCAAACCAGCTGAGGTGGGAGCTGGATAAGTGGCTCCGCCAAATAAGCGTATCACTGCATTGAAATAGCTTTAGAGGAAAATGTGAGGAGGAACAATATTCAATGCAGGGGAAGATAAAAAGATCACTCGAAGTGCCAAACATGTGTCAGTATACCTCAGTATCCAAGCAGCTGTGCGAAGATAGGTGAGACTGCTCAGACGATACTGGATTAGGCAGAAAGAACAGACTTTTGGCGTAACAGAAGTTGGGGGACATTAAAGAGGAAAGCAGGTATACGGGACAAACCAACTGTAACCAAATTTATGAAAAGCTACATGCAGTGGTAAGGGAGAAGACAGGCGTGCTTAATCAGGTGTTACTTGGCCACTCAAGCGGCATGCATAAATTCATAAGTTCGGGGTGAGGCAAGATCAAGAACAGAGTAAGCAGACAGGTTAACATAGACTCACGATGATAGGGCTTGGAAAGTTGGTGCAAAAGAGCCATAGCCTGGTTAAAACAGACAACAGCACTTGTGAAGCTGCTTAAAACCAGGATTTGAACAGTCTAGTGACCTAAGCAAAGTAGAGAAGCAGAAAATACAGATGAGACAATGCAAGCCCTACGCGTCAGGCTGACGACAAAGAAGCCATCCGAGGTGAGAGTTGGATAAGTGGCTCAAACTAATAGGCGTATCACGGCATTGAAATGGCTTTAGAAGAAAATGGGGAAGGAACAATATTCAATGCAAAAGGTAAAAAGATCAGTCGAAGTGCCAATCATGCGTCATTATACCACAGTATCCTAGCAGCTGTCAGAGGATAGGCAAGATGGCTCAGATGAAACTGGATTAAGCAGAAAGAAAAGCCAAGACGGCCCAGCAGATGTGGAGGAGAGATTTAAAGAAGCAAGCTGGTTTACGGGATAAAACATCTGACAACATATATGAAAATCTACGTATAGAGGCAACGAAGTATAGAGGTATGATTAATAAAGTGCCACTGAACCAATCCAAGAACGGCTTGCATAGACAAGTCTGCCCAGCAGAAGTTGGAGAGACCTTAAAAAGGCAACCAGATATTCAGGACACATAATCGGAGACTATGTTTAGGAGAGGCTACATACATTGGTAAGAGAGAAGACAGGTGTGAGTTAACAGGGGTTACTTAGCCACTCCAGCAGCAAGCATAAACTCATTAGGTAGGGGTGAAGCGGGATCAGGAAAAGAGTAATTAGGCCAATTGGCAGGGGCTCAAGATGGTAAGGCTTGAAAGTTAGGGTACAAAAGCCTTTGCCTGGTTAAAGTTCAATGGTGTATGATGGGATAAAAAGCATGACTTTACAAGATCCACAGGATGGATATGCAAAAGAAAATTAAAATTAAAATGTTCCAACGTGGAACGTAAAGTATCAGTTGTTAAATCATTGCACTTTAGCAAAGTGAAGTGTATCCTTTATCACTTAGATGAAAATCTAAGAGTCTTTCGAATGTCATGTCTGTTGTGTTAACCAGATAGTTTGGTAATGCATTCCAGTGGGAACAGATTCTAAGTGAGAAAAAATACTTTCTACAATTCAAACGAGAGCGTTGCGTCATTAGTTTCAGGTGCTTGCCTCGGTTTTGTTTGTAAGGGGCTAGAGTCAACGGTGATGTACATGGATGCTCGCTTTCGGTTAGTATCCGGCATGTAAGAGTAAGAGCTCCGCGAAGCCATCGGTATTCTAATGAGAACACAGCGAGTACACGAAGATGCAGTTGGTAACTTATCCCGGATAGTCCACGCGTTGCCTTTGTAGCTCTTCTTTGGGCTGTTCCAAGAGGCAGATGTCTCGTTTTAAACATGGACACCAGACCTGAATTGCATATTTAACATGAGGACGAATGTAGGAGTTACTCAACAAGGATACTTGCCGTTGCTCAAAAGTGCCGAGAGCTCGCCTCAAAAGTCGCAAGTTCAAGTTCGCCACACTTGCTGCTTTCGAACATTTAAGCGAATTTCCAAGACGCGCTTGCGCGATTATAACTAAGCCGCGTTCACTGGTCACGTGTTGCATGACGTGGATGGTGTGAGAAGCTTTGAGTGACGTCCGTGGTTGGTGTGTGGTTGATTGGGTACTCATACAGCCGTGACCTTTATTAGAGGCGAGTCACCTCAGCCTGGTCGCAGTGCTGTTAAA
Organism: Dicrocoelium dendriticum; assembly: GCA_944474145.2. NCBI lineage: Eukaryota > Metazoa > Platyhelminthes > Trematoda > Plagiorchiida > Dicrocoeliidae > Dicrocoelium > Dicrocoelium dendriticum. Next base: position 193,147,464 of record OX104064.1, on the reverse strand, counting down.
CAGACAACTGCGGTATTTCATAGGGAAAAGGCATGCCAGTCAAAACCCCACCATCTCATAGAGCACTGTCGCTAAACTGTTAGTGCTCCAAAGAAGGCATATTTTCATTGTCGATTAAACAGCCTGAGATTTCTGACAATCCATAAGCATGAGGTTTTACGCTTGGAAGGCGTGCTCACACGTTAAGTAGTTATGGATTGATTCAGACAAGTTGTGATAATCAACTTATTTAAGGCTTTTCGCAGGCGGGCCGAGGCTGATCCAATCCCCTGGATAAAAGCATCCAGGTTCAGTTGCCCAGTGTTATTAGTGCGTGCGTTGGGGTCTAATATCCTCCGCTTTTGTCTTTGTAGGTTTATTCGTTCGTAGACCCAAAGGCAAGGTGAGGTCCTTAGTAACTTTCTGATGAACACTTCAGACCTCGGAAAAGAGAAAAGAGAAGGAGGGTAGCAGAAACCACCAAGGAAAACTATGCCATCATGTGTTTAGAACGTAAATGTCATTAAGGTTGCCACGCAGTAAAATAATGCATAGAAAGGAAAAGAAAATATTTGGTATTTTGTGTTCAGCGACATTTAAAGAACTTTTGAAGGCAAAGATTGCTTTATAAGTTGCAGTAGGATTGAGGGAATAAGTAAGGACACAAAGCAGACCGTGACAGGCAAAAGCAAAAAAAGAAAAGCTAACTTTACCACTAGTGAATTTGCTGGAAACCAGGCTTTTTATCCTCAGTGGCCTAAGCGATATAAGGAAAGAGCAACGATATGTGACGAACTGCTAGGTGTAGGCATCAAGCAGAAAACAAGCAAACCAGCTGAGGTGGGAGCTGTATAAGTGGCTCCGCCAAATAAGCGTATCACTGCATTGAAATAGCTTTAGAGGAAAATGTGAGGAGGAACAATATTCAATGCAGGGGAAGATAAAAAGATCACTCGAAGTGCCAAACATGTGTCAGTATACCTCAGTATCCAAGCAGCTGTGCGAAGATAGGTGAGACTGCTCAGACGATACTGGATTAGGCAGAAAGAACAGACTTTTGGCGTAACAGAAGTTGGGGGACATTAAAGAGGAAAGCAGGTATACGGGACAAACCAACTGTAACCAAATTTATGAAAAGCTACATGCAGTGGTAAGGGAGAAGACAGGCGTGCTTAATCAGGTGTTACTTGGCCACTCAAGCGGCATGCATAAATTCATAAGTTCGGGGTGAGGCAAGATCAAGAACAGAGTAAGCAGACAGGTTAACATAGACTCACGATGATAGGGCTTGGAAAGTTGGTGCAAAAGAGCCATAGCCTGGTTAAAACAGACAACAGCACTTGTGAAGCTGCTTAAAACCAGGATTTGAACAGTCTAGTGACCTAAGCAAAGTAGAGAAGCAGAAAATACAGATGAGACAATGCAAGCCCTACGCGTCAGGCTGACGACAAAGAAGCCATCCGAGGTGAGAGTTGGATAAGTGGCTCAAACTAATAGGCGTATCACGGCATTGAAATGGCTTTAGAAGAAAATGGGGAAGGAACAATATTCAATGCAAAAGGTAAAAAGATCAGTCGAAGTGCCAATCATGCGTCATTATACCACAGTATCCTAGCAGCTGTCAGAGGATAGGCAAGATGGCTCAGATGAAACTGGGTTAAGCAGAAAGAAAAGCCAAGACGGCCCAGCAGATGTGGAGGAGAGATTTAAAGAAGCAAGCTGGTTTACGGGATAAAACATCTGACAACATATATGAAAATCTACGTATAGAGGCAACGAAGTATAGAGGTATGATTAATAAAGTGCCACTGAACCAATCCAAGAACGGCTTGCATAGACAAGTCTGCCCAGCAGAAGTTGGAGAGACCTTAAAAAGGCAACCAGACATTCAGGACACATAATCGGAGACTATGTTTAAGAGAGGCTACATACATTGGTAAGAGAGAAGACAGGTGTGAGTTAACAGGGGTTACTTAGCCACTCCAGCAGCAAGCATAAACTCATTAGGTAGGGGTGAAGCGGGATCAGGAAAAGAGTAATTAGGCCAATTGGCAGGGGCTCAAGATGGTAAGGCTTGAAAGTTAGGGTACAAAAGCCTTTGCCTGGTTAAAGTTCAATGGTGTATGATGGGATAAAAAGCATGACTTTACAAGATCCACAGGATGGATATGCAAAAGAAAATTAAAATTAAAATGTTCCAACGTGGAACGTAAAGTATCAGTTGTTAAATCATTGCACTTTAGCAAAGTGAAGTGTATCCTTTATCACTTAGATGAAAATCTAAGAGTCTTTCGAATGTCATGTCTGTTGTGTTAACCAGATAGTTTGGTAATGCGTTCCAGTGAGAACAGATTCTAAGTGAGAAAAAATAATTTCTGCAATTCAAACGAGAGCGTTGCGTTATTAGTTTCAGGTGCTTGCCTCGGTTTTGTTTGTAAGGGGCTAGAGTCAACGGTGATGTACATGGATGCTCGCTTTCGGTTAGTATCCGGCATGTAAGAGTAAGAGCTCCGCGAAGCCATCGGTATTCTAATGAGAACACAGCGAGTACACGAAGATGCAGTTGGTAACTTATCCCGGATAGTCCACGCGTTGCCTTTGTAGCTCTTCTTTGGGCTGTTCCAAGAGGCAGATGTCTCGTTTTAAACATGGACACCAGACCTGAATTGCATATTTAACATGAGGACGAATGTAGGAGTTACTCAACAAGGGTACTTGCCGTTGCTCAAAAGTGCCGAGAGCTCGCCTCAAAAGTCGCAAGTTCAAGTTCGCCACACTTGCTGCTTTCGAACATTTAAGCGAATTTCCAAGACGCGCTTGCGCGATTATAACTAAGCCGCGTTCACTGGTCACGTGTTGCATGACGTGTTGTTCCAAAAGGCATGTGTTGACGAAGCTGCTGTGCACCGTCAGCAGGTGGCATTTTGCAGGGTTCAGTAGGAGCTGGTTCTTTTCTGCCCCTTCGTTAATCCGGGTCAGATCTTCCTGGAGATAGACACGGTCGGATGCTGAGCGAATTGCCCTCCATATTTTAGCATTATCTGCAAATATTTGCATCGGAGATCGTATGTCTGCAGGAAGGTCATTAATGTAGACTAAAAACAGTAGCGGGCCGGGGAAGGATCCTCGCGGTACCCCACTGGACCCCTATTCTGAAAGAATAGGTGTCGGCTACTCTTACCTTGATTGTGCTGTCGTGTAAGTAGTCTTCTAAGCAGGTGAGCAGGGACTCGTTGATACCGTATGCAGCAAGCTTTCGGAGGAGAAAGAAGTGATTGACGCTGTCGAATGCTGTAGAAAAATCCAGTGATGGCATATTTATGGGGACTTCTTCATCAGCCGCCCTGGTCCATAAGTCCCCAGTAATCAGCAAATTAGTGAGACAAGATCGTCTGCGTTGGTAACCATGTTAGGCACCAAATATTATCTGTTGACTTTCAAAGAATCGCGTCAGTCCATCCGCGGTTACCGATTCCATCACCTTTGATAAAACAGGAAGGAATAATAATAATACTGTGTCAGATGTACGCTGTAACGGGGCCTCGCTTTTGTGCGACCACCGCAAGTCGCACGCAGGCTGGGTATACCGCGTGGACGCCCAACCCCATTGCGGATTCGAACCCGCGCCGCAAGATTACGAGACCAAATCATTACCACTACCACGGGTGACTGTGCTGTAAACCAGGTTTGGAACACTTTAATATCCTAAGCGAAGTAAGGAAACACAAATATATGTGCGGCAGTTTGAGCCGAACGCGTGAGGTGGACAACAAGCAAGCCAAGTGCGGTAAGCTTTTGATGTGGCTCGAACAAATAAGCGTGTCATCGGATTGAAATGGCGTTGGAGAAAAAAGTAGAAGGATCAACTATCAAAGCAAAGTGAAAGCAAAGCTCAGTGGAAGTGCCTATCATGAGTCAGAATACCTCAGTTGCCTAGTAACTGTCAGAAGATAGTCGAGACAGCTCAGCGGAGACTGGTTTAGGCAGAAGGTAAGGGCTATGCAGCCCAGCAGCTTTGGGGGTGATATTTGAGGAAGCAAGCAGATATTCAGGACACAATATCTGAGACTAAATTTAGGAAAAGCGTCATACGGAGTTCAGGGAGACTAAAGGAGTGATGAATCAGCCGTTACTGCGCTAATCCAAGGCGGCATGTATATCTTCATAAGGGCAGGGTGAGGGGAGCAAGAACAGTGTACTCAGGCGGGTTGGCCTATGCTCAGGATGATAGGGCTCGCTAATGTAGCATGAAAGAGCATTAGCCTGACCAATGTTGGAAATGTCACCGGTGAATCTGCTGTAAATCAGGATTATAAGCCTCAGTGGTCTCTGCGAGGTAAGGAAACATCAGCGAGAGTTCAGGCAAAGCGGGTCGATTGCATCTAGCAAACAACACACAAGCCAGGTGAGGCGGAAGTGAGATACGTGGCTCAAACAACCAAGCGCGCCGTCTGGTTGTAATGACTTCAGTGAAAAGTGAGGGAGAGCAACAATTGATGCAGGGAAATAAACGATCAGTGTACTTGCCTAACTTGAGTCAGTATAGTTAGTCGCCTTGCAACTGTCAAAAACAAGCGAGAGCTCAGACCATAGTGGATTGGCAGAAATAAGAGACTATACAGCCCAGCAGATGTGAAAGTGACATTTGATGACGCAATTAGAGATTTGGGAGCTGAAAGCTAACCTTATTAGGTAGAGCAATTTACGGAGGTATGGTAGCTGAAAGCTGCGTGGTATCTTTCGAAACTAACGCGCTTTTATCTTAGTAGTCTGAAAGCAGTCAGATAATAGTAGAAGAGCCGGGCTACACTGGGCTTGACCAAGGTGGCAAGCAGAGAATCAGATGTCAGGATGAGGTGGGATCAAGAAAGGAATACTCTAACAGGTAAGCAAATTGATAGGATAAAGAAATAAATATATATCTTATTCTTGAATATGCGTGGCAGGCCCATGAAGGCATAATGGGATATTTGCAACGGTACAGACATTTTATGGCGGCTATAACCATGACAGTAGAAAAATGGTCATATATCCATGATTGGAACTGTACAATGGTGAAAACGCAAAAGAATAATTTAGCTGTCGTGAGATCGGGACCCGTTTGTTAGGACATACTCGGTCTGCCATATACTGCAGTCATACTTCGGCTAATAATAGGTTAAGAATCCTAGAGGATACATTAGAAGATAATTGATGAGCACGCTCGAGAGAGATAAGACAATAAAGTGAGTTCGTGCACAAGTAACGCAAAGGTCAACAGTGACAACGTTGAAAGTAAAAAGCCGACAATATAGGCGTAAATCGTAGAAAGAAGAGGTGACCGTATATGCAGATATAGAAGTTTCGGTGTAACGAAGCTACCTAGAATAATGACGCTAGTTGACCCGCCAGTGTGAAGTGATGGGCTGTGACTTTATTCGGTAGCGAGTAACATGCGCCACGTTGCTGTGTTGTTCAACGGACATTTGTGGCTTTCTAAAGAGAGAACAATTGCCACGCGCAATTCCACCACGTCCTGAAACGCTGCCGCCAATTCATTGAATGGCAAGTTGTAACCGGCTATGTTTCTGGCTGAACGTCTGTTTGTTCGGTTATTCGCAGTCAAGTTGAGTCCCTTTTTCCTTTGGCTGATACGTTCGGCGAGTGCCTATTGCATTCCTGAGTCCTGTCCTGTTTGGAAAGAATGGCCGTGCGCGATTGGTACGTTAGGAACTAAACATTCTTTTTGAATATGATGTGTTCGTCTTCTGCAGAACCACGTGAAGTAACCGACGGCTATACATTGAAATATGTTGAATGGTTGTTGAAGTCTTGCTGGATAGTGTATGCTTCCGAAGAAAGAATCGCAGATCTCCCGGGATATGTAATAAAATTGATTAGAAAATAGGAAACCACGGCCAATTGAACGGTACACGCGGATTGAAGAGCTCATGATAACTAATAGTACTGGCTTTGAATCGGCAGGAAAATGTGCCTTCCAAAGTCAAAAGGAGTTCTCAAGTCAAGGGGTATGTAGAAGAGACAGTGTTAGGCAGGCTGAACCGTATGGTACAAGCATCGGAGAAACGGTATCCTTGCAAGATAATGATTGATTTGTCCGATTAGTGTGTTGTAAAAACGGTTGATAAGCTTCCGCTCATGTCCAGATAATGGAACTGCGTGGCTTGTATTATTGTCGGAACGACGAACTATTCCTTGGGTGCTTGTCGCCGTACCTGTGACAAACTCGGGAAAAAGGCAACAAACAGAGACAACCACACTAACAGAAAAAAGGAATGCATCTGGAATTCAGTCGATCAATTGCGGCCATGACTGAATTACGGTACCCTATACATTTAGTTGTTATTTAACTATCGAATATACATGTGTACCATAAGTGGCGAAATACGACTAGAAGCAAGCAGAACACGGTTGGAACCAGAGAGAGAAGGACGAGGTGTGCATATTATGGGAAACAATTTCACTCAGAAGGAGCCACAGGGGCTTGTTGCCTCAGTCTTAAATTGGTAGGAATGTTAGAAGTCAGGGAGGAAAAACGCATGTAGATTAGCGTCGAATGAAGTGGGAATGCAACAGAACACACAGGAAGGAAAGAAAAGGGTCGGTAAAACAGGTTCTATTGAGGGGAAGTGAAAAAGCCGCCGATGTTCTTCAGGTGATGATTCATCCCTGTGTTATTAAAAGAAGGATGAGCAATGCCCAGTGGTATAATTAAGGTAAGGGTGGCAGAGCGTTGCGCCGGAATAGGTAGATAGTATGGCGAGCAAAGCACAAAGGAGGAGGGACACAAAAGTTTGGGACTACAGAGCCTATACCGTTTATGTCTCGGATGTGTGGAAGCATTCAGAAAGAAGGAAGCTGGGCAGACGAGGATAGATTGCAGCCAAGCCCAAAAGGTTCTCCGTCCAGTAGAAAAAGGAAGGTAAGCAGAGGACGCGAAAAGGAAAGAAGAAAGTGGTATGGCCCGCTGAATTCGATAATAAAATATTTGTTTATTTATAGAGGGAAAAGTATCTATTGGGGAGAAGTGGAAAAGCGTACAATGGTCTCGAGGTGTCGTGAACAGATCATTGGACTTGTCGATGATTTATCGGTAATGCCTTAGCAGTCGGAAAGAAGACCATTGAGTTGAGATTAGAATATCGGTTCATAGAGAGAAGGCAAGGTTATTATTGCCAAAATGTTAACAGAGTCGGCTGCAATAGACAAGTTAGGCTTGTAAGGGGAATAAAATAAAATAGATAAATCACGACCAGTAGTGCTCATGAGATGAGAGTCACAGAGCGTTACGTCGACAGAGCCTAGAACATTTAGATATCAGACGTCCGAGGAGGATCAGCAAGCAGGAGACCGTAAAGACGAGACCGGATAACTCAGCAAGATGAAGCTAGACCGCCAAATTAAAGTGGGAATAACAGTAGTGAGCGTCATAAGAGAAGAAAAATGCGGGAAGATAGAGGCTATATAAAAAGCCGGTTGACATGTCAATCGACTCTCAGGCTGAGGGACAGGGTGTTTTGGGACTGCACAGCTTAGAATGTTTGCGTCTCGGATGTCTGGAAACAGTCAGAATGTAGGAGATTGGTCAGGCGAGGCTAGGGTAGAGCCAGGGCCGAAGAGTTATCCGTCCAATTGATAAAGGAACGCAAACAGAGCGCGCGAAAATGAAAGAATGTGGTCAGAAAGGAGGAGACTATTAAGACGAAGTGGAAAAGCCTACAAAGTTCTCGAGGTTTTGCGAACAGGCCTTTGGACCAGTCGATGCTTCAAAAGTATGGGCACAGTAGTCGGAAAGCAGGAGACCGTGGTGATGATAGAAGGATATCGGCTTATGGAAAGAAAGCCGTATTATAAACATCGAAATGCTGGCAGATCGTCAACAGAATAAAAGTGTTAAGGATAATAAGGGGATATCCTAATGAGGAATCATGAGCAGCAGTGCTCTGGAGACGGGGGAGACAGAGCGTTGCATTTGCAGAGATTAGATCATTTAGATCTCAGAAGTCCGAGAGAGGACGGAAGGCAGGAGGCAGTACAGACAACCAGGTAAGTCAGACATAGCGTGCGAATAAAGGCTCTGTGGATGAGATGAAAAAAGCCAACGATATGCTCCAGGTGATGTGCACAGACCATTGGGTCTGCCGATTCCTGATCACTAGGATCACAGAAGTGGAAGGTCGGAGAGCATAGAGCCGAGACCAGAATGCCAACCCATAGAGTGGAAGTCGTATTAGTAAAGTCTGAAAGCTGACAGAGAGCATCAAAAGAAATGGACATGTTAAGGAAGAGAGGGGACATGATAATAAGGTTAGCATGACCTTCTATGCTTTTGCGGTGAGGGTAACAGACTTTCGTCAGCAGATCCTTACTTATTAGATTTTAGAAGTCCGAGAGCGGTCAGAAAACAGGAGACTGTTCAGAAAAACCAGATAAGTCAGCAAGATGAAGCTAGGCCGCGAAATATAGGTGAGAATAAGGTAACGAGTGTCATCAGAAAAGAAGCAGTGTGGGACGAAAGTAGCTAAATTAAAAGGCTGTTGCATGCCAAGGGAAGGTCTAAGGATAAGAGGGCAGATTACCGGGCCAGCGAAGCCTAGCTCGTTAACGTTTGGAATGTCTGGAAGTAGTCGGAGAGTAGGAGGCTGGTCAGACGAGGCTAGAGTAGTGCCAGGACCGTAGGATTACCTGTCCAATCCAAAAAGGAATGCAAACAGAATAAGAATAGGAAAACTCTTTATTGCTAAGGAGTGGAATAGCCAACGATATTCCCGAGATGGTGTGAACAAACCGTTGAATCTACCGACCCCTGATCATTAGGTTCACAGAAGTCGGAAGATAGTAGGTCATTCAGACCAGACTATAAGTTTGGGTAATAGGGAGAAAGTCGTAATAGTAAGTTCTGAATGCTGACGGAAAGTATCGGCAGAAATGGACACATTAAGAAAGAGAGGGTCCATGATAATGAGGATGAGTCATGACCAGCAATGTTCTAGATGTGAGGGTAATAGAGCGTGGCGTCAGCTGTTACTAGATCAGTTATATCTCAAAAGTCCGAGAGAGGTCAGAAAACAAGAGACCGTTCAGATAAAACCGAATAAGTCAGCAAGAAAAAGCTAGGCCGCCCAATATAAGTGAGAATAAAGTAACGAGTGTCATCATAAAGGAAGTAGTTTAGGACGAAAGTGGCTAAACAAAATGACAGTTAACCTAGGGGTGAAGTGAACAGGTCGTTGGGTCTGTTAATCCCTGATCATTAAGTACACAGTAGTCCAAAGAAAGGAGATAATAAGGACAAGAATAGAAGGTCAGCGCTTAGAAAGAAAGCCGTATACTTTAGACCTAAATACTAAAAGAGAGTATTGGCATAAAGCGGAATGTTAAGGATGAAAGGGGGATTTAATAAAAGAGATGAATCATGGCGAACAACGCATTTTAGGTGAGGGTTATGGGACGTTATGTTGGCAGAGCCTAGGTCATTTAGAACGCCGAAGTCCGAGGTGGGTCAAAAAGCAGGAGACCGTTCAGACGAGTCCGGATAAGCCAGCAAGATGAAGCTAGGCCTCCAGTTTATGGTGTGAATAACAGTAGTGAGGGTCATAAGAAAAGAAGCTTTCGGGACAAAAGGGTATACACGAGAAGCCAGTTAGCATGCAAAGAAAGGTCCCGGAATGAGAGGAACTGTGTTTGGAATGTAGAGTAGAGCGATAAATAAATAAATAAATAGTTTATTCTAACTTTTTAGACACACCAAATCAGGCATGATCAAGGTTTACAGGCAGTTGTGTATCACAACGATATTTTGCGTTCAATCTTGTATAGTTGAAACGGTCAAGGCACTATAAGTGTAAGGAAACGGTGCATGCAGACGGAGAGTATCATATTCTTGCACTGTCGGGAAAAGTTGAAATATGAGTCTAGTCGACTTGCCAGTATGTAGTTGCGGGCAATGAGTTTATCCAGTAGCGAGTCACATCCGCCACGTTGCAATGTGGTTAAACAGACATTTGTAGCTTTTTATAGGGAGAACGCTTGCCAGGCGGAAACCCACCACGTCCTGCAACATTGCCGTAAAGCATTTTGAGGACTGATTTATAACTGGCAAAGCCGCTTGACGACTGATTTCATATTCGGTTATTCGCAGTCAACTGGCTTCTAATTTCCTCGGTTGGTTGAACAGATCATTAGATCATTGGATCATTGGATGATAGAGAGTAGAAAGAAATTCATTTGTCAGCTCCGCCTCTTCCCAATCGTTTCGGAGATAACCTAGGTCATTGCGGAACAAGGTTCTACAGAGAACCATTAAAGCTGCATTGGAAACAGCTGGAAACCCGTAAACTGAAACGAGAATCCAATAAATGCTTGAAACGTTCCTCGGTCTTGGTAACGACGATGGACTCCGGAAGGCGGTTCCAGTCATTCACAACGCGAGTGAATAAAGCCAGGCTAGATCGAACTGGATCTCTCCTCCGTTTGAACATTTTCAAACCGTGTCCTCTTGTTGAACTCTCTGTGTTGAGATGAAAGAATTCCAGTTATTCCCTCCCCAACTCGCCTCTAAGAATACGTCGGGCGAAGATCAGGTCTCCGCGATGACGAGGGTAATCCATGGAAAAGAGTTTTAGTTGTTTCAGTCAGGGAGAATAGGACAAGGCCGCCATAATTGTTGAGGCCGGTTGAGGATGGGAACAGCGCGAATAATCGTCCTGTTGTAAGTTCAGGTGAGCAAAAGTTCAAATTTTTTGCTGTCTGGATTTTTCAATGTATAAGTTATGGGAGTGTGAGGATGTGTCCAGCTCACCACATTGGGCAACGGTTGTGGTGATTGTAGTTGAGTTTCTTTGGTCTAAAACCTGATCCATGTAGGTCCTTGTCGGTTGTTACGTCCGTCTTGGGCGAAAACTGTTCTTCAGTTCAATCGCAGATTTTCAAGGTGTTATGAAGCTCGGAGAAAAGAGAAAG
>OX104064.1:193109275-193136391 GCA_944474145.2 Dicrocoelium dendriticum | reverse complement strand
TTAAACGCTTTACGGTGGTGAATCAGTTGCTTGCTTGTAGCGATTGCAGCAACGGTGGATGACTAGTGCCTTCCTACGTATCTTCAAGGGTCCATATCTGGACTTTTCATCCATCAACTTGGACCTGAAACGCTTTCAGATTAAAACGGCGACATCATGCATTCCTCGGAGCGTTGAAACGGCGAAAGCTTACCGAAGGGACACTGGATAAGTGCTGCCAGAATGATGCCCGTATCCATGTATTCAGTGTGTGTGGGTGCATACCAAACGCAAAAACGTTGCTGGAAAGTGGCAAATGTTCTGTATCCGCCTGCTGAAACTATTGTAACAGGTGTGGGTATTACAATTGTCCTGCTCGGTCCTCAGCGGCTTTTACAGGGGAATGGCGCGAGGTTGAAAACGCCTGTCTTCTCCATTCGCACAGTTTTCACTTGGGGAAGCCCTGGCTTATGCCAAAAGTCGGCGGCTTCCAGCGAAACAGGAAAGCATGGGACTTAACCTAATAAGGACGTTTCGTCGGACGCGGGAGATGCGTGCACTTGCGCGTCTTCAATATAACATTCGTTTAACGAGTCGCGACTTGAAGGACATACGGTAGCGTCATGGTAACGCTTGTGTCACGGAAGTGAAGTAAGTTACGCAACCGTTGCGAAGCAGTAGTCAGGATAAAATTATGCATGAGGTAAAAGTGATTTGGTACCTGTTTTGCGTCCCTTGGTGCATGCTGGAATTGGTGGGCCAAGGTGGGCAGGTAATTTTGGCGGACTCCACCTATCAGATCAAGTACAGGATCGTAGGTTTGTGGACTTTGGCGGCCTTGGTATGCGCTTCCTTTATGCGCTTTTGTCCAATGAGACTGCTGCTGCCTACTAATAGGCGGTGCTAAGTATGCTGGAGTTCTCCCCCGAGGTTGCCTGTGCTCGAAGTTTGGTAAGGGCCAAATGGGCGGCGCAGGTGCATGCGTTTCGCCATGCGTATCCCACTGCCAACGTGGTTTTCTGCCGTGTACACATTGTGCGTGACATGCAGCGGCGATGTGCTCGTCTCCGCATCTATTACACGGAGGATAAAAAGCTCTGTTCAACATGCTGTATTCCTTGTTGTATACGCCCGGTTGCGCGCATTATCATCGGCCTATGGAGGGTATACCGGCGCGCAGCGTGGAATGCTTCCAGTACTTCTTTCGCACGTGGAGCCAATGACGGCATAGCTTGGCGGCGCATTTGATGGTCCACATGGTGTTATTTGGGTGCGACAGCACCAATCGCGTTGTTTATGAGTATAAGCATTTGAACGAAACTTAGGGCGCAGTCCACTCTACTGCATTTGCTTCAGGTAATATTGCAGCGTTGCGGTGGCGCTTTGGATGAGGGAGATACCGTTCTTGCAAGCGATACCCTAGGTAGGTGCGAGGTTGAGCAGCGTGTAAGCAGTGGACTGTCGCTTTTGAGGAAGATGATTTCATACGCCCGGCGGCAGTACGTACGGCACAACCTAACTGTTCGCATCCGCAGTGTGAACCCGGACGGCGGGTATTGGCTAGTGGATGAAGAGCGCCTGGGCATGTAGAGTGTGGTCATAGAGAATGGCAAAGCTAGCAGACGTCGTCTTAAGTGTCCGTGACGCATTCCATGTGCGCACATTGTGCAGGTTGCCAGTGTGCATGCATACGACAAGGAGGTGATGCTGCGTGGTTGCCGTTGGGTGCTGGCAGCAGAAAGTGCAGGAGTGGCGGACCTTTCGTAGGACAGTGAGGGAACGGACACGGCCACGCATATGCCATCTCGTAGTGATGAGCTCATAGACTACGCTGGAAAGATTCGCATCACCCGTTATATGTTTGGCGACTTCGTTTTGTCCTTGTTGAGTATGAGCACGGAGGAGTTCACCAGCACAATGGGCGTTATGGCCTGCGCTCGGGAGCTGCTGGAGAGGCTTGGTGCTTTGGAAGTGTTCGCCCTGTCATCCGATATGGAACCATTACAACGGTTTTCAAGGGAGGACCTTCCCATATGCCAAGGAGTGGATGAGTCATCCTCCGATGCTGCTGCCCTGGTGAGGTGACGAAACCTTTCTTCTTCCGGGAGGTATGCATCAGAGACCAACGTTGACCAAGGGATCCCGTTGGGGAGGCTGGGACTGATGTTTCGCAGCGAATTGACAGTGACGGCAGGCATCACAGACGGAAATCACTTTTGATACCCTTGTGGTGGTGGTTGCGGTTAACATTAGTATGTCAAGCGAATTGAAATTCCTTACCCTGGGAACCAGAACTTCCTCTCGGCTCCGTAAAATAGGAGGGCAACGGGTGGTGCAGATGCGGACTGCACGGTTTGCGCTCTGTGTCAGCCGGAGGAGTACTACTAGCCCAGCTCCACACAAGTGGATTGGATAAGTTGGAGGTTATGGACGCCATGGTTATGTCAAAGTTGTGCGGCATGCCGTGGTGAGCCATAATACACATGTAAGCGCTGCTGCGGGTAAGTTAACCTTGGCGTACGTTACTTTGCATTGCTTTGGAGTTGCCACTCACGGTAAATCGAAGGATGGCTGTTAAAGTTTCCTCTGTTGTTTTCCGTTGCCCGTTTTCTCTCGAGATTTCCACAGATACATCCGCCAAAACAAGAAGGTTTATCCACTGGGAATAGTCGACCCACTTTCAATAGCCAGCTGGTTTACATGCTTGTACCTTTCTCCGGGAGATGAAGAACCCACACATCGTTCCAAATGGAGCTCTTTTCGCCATTCTAGAGAAGCTACCACCACGGGGTCTAAACAAATGGGTTCAGCTCGCCTCGTACTCACAGTAGAACAATTTACTCACCTGGAATAATGTAGTTACATGAATCCACTGTTCCACAACCGGAGACTGACAATTCTGGCGTGATTACATTCACTGCCTCAAACATTCCGATTCTCCAGTCACCTGGAGCTTTTCTGATGTCATTTCACGGACAGCACTGCGCGCGCATAAGCGGCTTTTCCGATGATTTTTCCTGGAGCTCTCACTTGGTTATGGAGACAATTACACTTACATTTGAAGGAAATACTTGTCCACTTCGCGGAGAATAGCATTTATTCCTGTTTTGGACATATTCAGACACAAGAAACAACTGCACTCACCGTCCCTATGACAAGTCCAGCATGGATAGCTGGACACGGGTTGCGAGCCGGACAATATAATAGAAAAAGCCGGCCTCTATTAACAATATGTTTACTCACCCGCATCATTATCATTCGACTCTGCGACTCTTTTACATCATTGACTGGCTTCAACGACTATTGCCGGTTCAGTACTAAGCCATTTGGCCAACCAACGAAAAATTTTGGCTGTCAACCGACTGCGAATAATAGAGTGCAAAATCGGTCTATACGATGTATAGCCGACTAGCACTACAGTTCAACGGAAGCTACGACAGTGTTCCAGGACGTGGTGGGTTTTCGCCTAGCAAGCGTTCTCCCTATAAAAAGCCACAAATGTCCGCTTAACAACACTGCAACGTGGCGGATGTGACTCGCCACAAAATAAAGTCACTGCTATACATTTCACACTGACGCAGTCCTCAGCCTCCAACATCGAACCTGTGCAACTGATTTTACTATGAAGAATGCTTTAGTGGAGTACCGATCATCCCGGCTTCGTAATGGTCATTGATTGCACTAAACCTTGTTCGGGCTCCTGTGCTTATGGATCCCTACATGTCAAATTTACCCCCCACTTGTATCTTGACGCAACGGTTTTTGCGCGCCACGGCGCCATTATGATCCTTGGTCTGACTACTACCTGACAATATGCTCGCTCTTATGGACTACATCTTTTCGTTTATTCCTTTCATTGTAACGAAATGTTTTAATATTCTAAAGAAGCCGTGCTTGTATGCATATTTGATCATGCCTTTTAGAGGTGTGTCTCGTTTTACAGAGAATATACTATTTGTTTATTTATTTATTTATTTATTTATTTATTTATAACCTCGGTAAGTGTGAAGGTTACCCTGTTGCCTCACGTAACCGTTTTATTCCTTGAAACGTATGTATGTAATTTCATTCTTCAGTCATTCTTCTTCGCAGGTTCCTGTGGCTTTTACCTAAAGCGCTGTGCGCTTAAAGGGCTATGCAGCGCCGCGCATACCGTGGACGGACAATGGGCGCATAGAAACTGACGTCAACTCCCGCATCGCACTGGTAATAGCTGCCTCCTTAAATCTGCGGCATCATTGGCTACGGAACGGATTGTCGCTCCAACTAAGGTTCCGTGTATAAAAGAACATAGTGAAGGCTTTCTTGCAGTATGATCTTGAGACTTGGCCCAATCGGCCCAAATATCTGAGGATCCTTCAAGTCCTTGATCATGGTTGTATGTGCACCATTGCTGCTGTCGCTTGGCAACCTAGTCCGCGTCACTCGCCTTGTACTTGGCTCGAGACGTTACAGGAGATGGATCGCAACCAACCCCAGTGGCGCGTCTGCTGCCGTCTCGTAATCGCATTGTCTAGTTAAAGTGTGTTTGATGCTGAGTTATCCGCAGGGTAATGGCTGATAATGACGCGCAGCAGTGAAAGCCGCAAGGAAGCTGTCTCGCCGATGCCGCCTTATTTTTGCACGATAGCTAGCGGTTTGCGACCGTAGGTCGCGTGCACAGGGTGCGGACGCCTTGGTCTTAATGTTTGACTAGGGCGTTGTTTTTCAGGTAAAGCCCCTTCTGTCCCCTTATTAATCTTTATTTCATAGCTCAGCATTGCAGCATGGCAACGCGGCATCAGTACTATTAGCTGATGTACTGCAATTCTCGTCATGGAAACCTTTGTTCACTGCTTCTCATGGTTGAGTTTCAGTGTTCCCGGTGCTTTAGAACCGGTTTTTGACTGCGAACATTAAACCTTGCCGTTACCACCCAGGTTGACAAGTTGTTTTAAGCGGTAATTGTTTCCGTTCTACGTGTTTCAGGTACCATCTTGCCGGTTTTACCTCTTGATACTTGTAGCATACTCGGTGAAAGAGTGCTGTGGTATTCACTGAATACCGGCGCCAATGAGTCCTCAGCTGCTTTGCTTAAGCAATCTAATGCCGTACGCGGCAGTGTGAGATGCTTACAGGTCGTGACAGAGGAGGCCTTAGTCATGCAGCGTAATGTATGCATTTTGTAGTACCAATGCACCTACAAGGACTTTAGCCGTAACCAGTAGGCCATACCTTCGATTGGCGATAGTCTCCTGTCTGACTGCTTTCCATGCCACCGTCGTCCATCAACGCGTATTTAGGTGAAACCGCGGCTCGGCCAGTGCTCTCCTCTGTGATGTGGAATGCGGAGCCGCAGTGGGCGATCTGTGGCAACACCTTCGCGACTAGGTGGCAGCTGCGGCCGCGGTGCCCATCGGGCGCGCAAACTGTAAGCGTCATAATTCCTTTAAAGCGAACAATGCTACCATGGATGCCTTGGTGTGTGCCAAGGATGCGGCATTTGTTACATTTTTCGCAGACCCCTGTGACTTGGGGGCAAGGAGTTGGTTTTGCAGAAATCGACGGCCAATGAATAGCGCGCTCCGTCGCGGTACAAGTGCACGGCGGACGGAGAAGGCGAAGCAGATGGAATGCTACCACTACGCTTTAACGGTGGTGTATGGACGAAGGTAGGAGCCGCTGAGGACGCAGCTCGATAGTAGTTACCGCGCAACCTGTACACAGACTGCTAAGATACTGCAACTAAGGCGTAAACACTTTGACTGTCTCGAACCACCGTTCGGACATAGACTGGCCTACACTGAACGACCTCAAGCGGCATCATGCGAAGGCGAGACTGGCAGACACGCGGACACGGGATGTGACGCAGAGAACACAACTGCTTAGCCGCGAAACCGCAAGTGTGCCGATGCCAACGGGAGCACGCCTGAAGAAAGGAAAGGCGGTAGACCCGCGTTGGGTATTGCGCTGCACCAATTGGCGCAACGTTTATTGATTCAGGAAGAGGTGCCTCCTGGACTGAAGGATACCCTTGTGCTACCGCTGTACAAGGGCGAAGGGAGCAAGCAATATTACACGAAGTAGCGTGGCATTCACGTGTTGTGTTGTGCGCAAGGTGATTGTTCGATTCAAACGAAACCGCCTCGTCAGTCAGGATGTGGGACGGAACGCGACGGAAGAGCGGTGCACCCGGTTTATCCGCTCTTAATTGGTCGTGCACATTCGGAGACGGCGATGCAACACTCACGGGTCAACATGCTGTACGTCTCATTCTAAGCTACATGGCTGAGCCATCGGTGCTTGATTGGATTCCTGTGAATGGCCGTTTATGTGCAGCCCGTTTGACCACATCATCTAAGGTGGATTCCAGTAGTATTACGAAACGCTATTGGATGGTTCTTTCCTCTTATGCTCCTACCGACTGCCGTTGTATTGCGGTCAAGGACACATTCCATCACGAACTGAACGCGCTACAACGCAGTGCTGCTACCTCAGCTATCACAGTAATTGCAGGGGATATGAACGCGCAAGCAGAGGGTCTGAGCTCTTCAGAAACTCAGCTGGGTGGTAATTATGGGCTTAACTCCGAATAGAGCGACAACGGTGCGCGCCCGCTGCAAAGTTGTGCGGGGAACCAGTTGCTTATTAGTAGCACTGCTTATAGACACAGTGGCCGCCGAAGTGCCACTTGGCGTCATTCTGTAGCTGGTCAGCGATTGACCCGCGTTGACCACATAGCCATAGGTTGCAGATGGCGTGGTTCCATCCAGGATGGCCGCTCATACTTGATTGCCTTTGACGACTCTGATCATGCCTTGGTACGCTGTCGTTTCTCCATGAACTTTACCGGGAGGCCCACCAAACGCCGCGACCTCTTGGCAACTGAGAAATTGTCTCCGCCCTCGGACAAACAAGCCTATCAAGATGTACTGCTTACCGAACTCTTGCTGTCTTGTCCTAATGACACTGAGCTTCAGTAGAATAAGGTCTCAGCCCCCATGCACGACGCAGGAGCACTTGCTTATGGCGCTATTCATCGTCACCGCACCAGTCACTGTATATCCGAGAGGTCGGTAAACCTGTTGGAATCTAGAAGAAAACTTTCGACTGGCCCTAAACACAATTTGGCCAGACAGGCTATTAGGCGCGAACTAAAGCGCAGCCTAAGGGCTGACAAGGAAACCTGGTGGACCAGTAGGGCACAGGAAATGGGCGAGGCAGGAGCAGTAGGCAATTACCGCAAACTCTTCCAGCTTAGCCGCACCACTGGTCACAGAAAACCAGGCGTCAGGGAGACAAGCAGAGACAGCGCGGGTGCTCTGATACACAATAAGGAGCACCGTATGGCTCCTTAGGCGGAATACTTTCAAGAGCATTTCAGCTGACACCCTCTCCCGGACCTCTTTCTCCTCAGGTGATACGGGACGAGTCATAGACAGTTAGTTTAGAACCTCCTTTGGAGGCCGTGGTCCGAAACGCGGGTACAGCTCTCAAGCGTTTTCTTGGCGCTGGCCGGGATTCCCTCCCACCAGCACTATGTAAGAATGGAGGTTAGGTTCTCTTTAAACCACTGACCACCCTATTGGAACGTAGTTGGAAGGAAGAGTGTCCAGGCTAATTGGAGTGAATCATTGCTAATGCCAATATACCAAAAGCGCACTCGAAGAGCGTGTTCTAAACACAGGGGTAATAGCCTAACGCCAGCCGTGACACTACTACGGACTTCGATTCTCGTTCGTCGCCTCAGTGAAGAACGAGCATCTCGGATTAGGGAAGAGTGGGCCAGTTTCCGCCCATGACGTGGCTGTATAAACCATAGTTTCACTTTGCTGTAAGCGTTATAGCAGCGCCGCGCATACCGCAGACCGACAGTAGCTGTGTTCCTCGATTTAACTGGTGCGTTCGATGCGGACCATCGATGGATTCTGTTGGAAATGCTTGCGCGAAAAAGTGTTCCCACAAAATGTGCGAACATCCTTCGTGCTCTATACTCGAACACTACAGGCCGCGTCAGGGTCTACGGTGACTACGCGTATAATGGTCAGACCCGGAGCTCCCTAGGAGCTGCTCATTTCTTACAATGTTTATTATTTTGGAATGTTTGCGTCACAGCTCAGCTGTTTGTTGACCTATTCTGTGCCACCGTAGGATCCACTAGTACCTGAAGACTTAATCCTAATTCTATGGCTGGCCATTTATCTCACTGCTAGCGCGCCGTTATGCGCCGTTCTACTATTCGCGTCAATCTTCTTGGCAGTAGCTAGTCATTGTAGGCCCCATGTCATCTGCAAGGAGCCACTCCAGCCTACATTTCCCTCTGACGTCTGTCTCCTTATTCGGCGCTCGTCTGTTGACCTATTCATTGAAACTGTAGGTATCCAGTAGTGGTCAACCTTCTTAATCATATGGCTTCACAAGCCACTGATACATCCTTCTCTAGTGCCACTATCTCTGCTCATAGCAGCTAATCACCGTAGCCTCAATTCAACTTTGCTGATACCCGGAGCTCACTAGGAGCTGCTCATTTCTTACAATGTTCATTCTCTTGCATTGTTTGCGTCACAGCTCAGCTGTTTGTTGACCTATTCTGTGCCACCGTAGGATCCACTAGTAACTGAAGCCTTCATCCTAATTCTATGGCTGGCCACTTATCTCACTCCTAGCGCGCCGTTATGCGCCGTTCTCCTTAGTCGCGTCACTCTTCTTGTCAGTTGCTAGTCATTGTTGGCCCCATGTAGCCTGGAAGGAGCAACTTCTTGACATTCCAGCGCTCATTTTCCTCTGACGTCTGTCTCTCTATTCGGCGCTCGTCTGTTGACCTGTTCATCGAAACTGTAGGTATCCAGTAGTGGTCAAACTTCTTAATCATATGGCTTCGCCAACCACTGTTACATCCTTTTCTACTTCCACTATCTCTGCTTAGCAGCAGCTAGTCGCCATAGCATCAATCCAACTTTGCGGATACCCGGAGCTCTCTAGGAGCTGCTCATTTCTTACAATGTTCATTCTCTTGCATTGTTTGCGTCACAGCTCAGCTGTTTGTTGACCTATTCTGTGCCACCGTAGGATCCACTAGTAACTGAAGCCTTCATCCTAATTCTCTGGCTGGCCACTTATCTCACTGCTAGCGCGCCGTTCTTCTTAGTCGCGTCAATCTTCTTGGCAGTAGCTGGTCATTGTTGGCCCCATGAAACCTATAAAGAGCAACTACTTGACACTCCAGCTTTCATTATCCTCCGACGTCTGTCTCTTTATTCAGCGCTTGTCTGTTGACCTATTCATTGAAACTGTAGGTATCCAGTAGTGGTCAAACTTCTTAATCATATGGCTACACCGGCCTCTGGTACATACTTTTCTAGAACCACTATCTCTGCTTAGCAGCAGCTAGTCGCCATAGCCTCAATTCAACTTTGCTGATACCCAGTGCTCTCAAGTCGTGAACATCGGAGAGCTTCGGGATTGAACTGAGGAACTGCCTCCGTCTGGGATGGGACGAAATAACCAACAAGTACTTACCTGGACCATGGCCTCACTTCCACTCTAACTATTTGCACCCAACCACCGATGTCCAGTGAGGGTAGCTGGACACGAATTCTTAGCTCCCCGACAAATATACATAATCAGAGATGACTTCATGTGGTTCTGCGAAGGATCAACACATCATATTCAATAAGAATGTTTAGTACCCGACCTACCAATGGACAGGACCCAGGAGCGCAATAGGTAACCAGTTATTGCATCAACCAGCGGAAAAAATGGGACGCAACCTGACTGCGAATAACCGAGCAAACAGACTTTTAACAAGAAACATAGCCAGTTACAATTTGCCATTCAATGGATTGGTGGCAGTGTTCCAGGACGTGGTGGGTTTTCGTCTGGCAAGCGTTCTCCCTACAAAAAGCCACAAATGTCCGTTTAACAACACTGCAACGTGGCGTATGTGACTCGCCACCGAATAAAGTCACAGCCCATAACTTTACACTGGCAGGTCAACTAGCGTCACAATTCTACATAGGATCGTTACACTGGGACTTCTACATCTGTATATCCTGTTGTCGTTTTACATCCTACCATACGTTGCCCTTTTCCTTCTTGTGTGCGGGCTCTTCCATTACCTTTCAATGGATCATTCAGGTTTCTCAATCTCTTATTAGCTGTGGTCCCGTATCTCATGACAGCCAACTTATTGTTTCGCATTTTCAACATTGTACAGTTCCAATCATGGATATATGAACAATTTTCTGCGTTACTGTTACAATTGCATTATAATGTTTGTACCGTTGTACATATCTGATCATGCCTCCATGAGCGTGCCTCGCATAGTCGAGAATAAAATATTTATTTATTTATTTATTTATAAATGGCTTCCGCCAGGGTTGTCCGATGTCCCCATTTTTGTTCAATGTCGTCGTGTATTCTATCATGGTGGGTTTCCTTGCAGACCCGCACGACGTAAGCGATGAAGTGCTTCCTGGTGAAAGCTTATTTGATCTAAATTATTCGGACGATATTTTCCTACTTTTCGACGGTGTTGCGGCGGCACCATAAACCCTGAATAGCCTGCGTAGGGTGGTCGCATTATTTGGTGTGCAATTCACACCTTAAAAGTGCGAAGTGTTGCTGCAGGACCACCGACCACTTCATGACCTCTTGACCATTTATAAGAAGGAACTCGAGGTGGTTGATAAATTCACTTACCTTGACAGTTGCATCAACAACTATGAGCGCATGGAAACTGCCGTCAGCTCAAGTATTACAAAAGCGAAAGCTGCCTTCTTGGACCTGCGGCATCTTTGGTGACAGGAAGGAGTTTGTAACCTGAACCGAATGTCTGCACAGTTGTATGCAGGCGCGGCTGCAGCTGTGTGGACATACCTCGTATGAGTTTGCAGTTTTCTCTAATGTGAAGCTAGTCTGTGTCTTATATCCCTACCTACTTAATACTTAGCTTCCTGCTATTATGTCTTTGGCTTTTCATGCCGCCTTTGCTTAGGGCGTTCGTGTGGAGCATTGTGTGGCTGCTGGGTTGCTGAACGTCCGTTGGTTCGGCGCAAGAACGGTAGACTGTGAGGCAAAGGTACCCAAGCTGATTTTTCCTGACGACTGTGGGTTGCATGCACACAGCGCGGATGAGTTGCAGCACAGGACCTTTTCTCCGGCTTCGACGGTTGCCGAATTCCGCCTCACTATCAACACAAATGAAACCATTTGTCTCTTTCAGCCTTCACCGGGGTGCCATCCTCCATCATGCCGCCAATCAACATTGGAACTCGCCTGCGTTCCCGCAACCTCGGGCGTACGATGTCCGTGGCCGCACATCCTGTTGCTACCTTTCGAAGCATGAGTGAATCCAAGCCATAGGTAAGGTCCCACGTTCAAGTTGGCTACGCTAGAACAGCCAAGCTTGAAGTGCCACGCCATCCTCGGCCAGCGATTCTACTGGCCCTCCTCCCGCTTGATGGTACAACCCTGTTAAGCAACCATGGCTAGTCGTAACGGTTTAGATACGCTTTTCATGCTGCCTTTCGATTCATAGCGGCTTCACAGCGGAGGCAAATTGGTATGCGCCGTCCTACTTAATGCTGCCACTGCGCCTTCTCCCATATACTACCACCACTCTATGAGGCAACATTGCTTCATAGCCACAGGCACAATTGCATTTCCATGATCGCTTCTCTTTCAGCGCAACCGGGTTATGCGCCGTCCTTTGACGTCCTACTTAACGCTGCCACTGCGCCTCCTGCCACGTACTGGCACCGACATGTGATGCATCATTGATACATAGCCACAGGTACCATTGGATTTCCCTGATCCCTTCTCTTTCAGAGCCCCAGTGATATGTGTCGCCCATCGCCGTCCTATTTAACGCTGCGACTGCGCCTCCTCCAACGTACGGTCGCCGCCATATGATGCATCCGTGAAACCTAGCTCCAGATATCTTTTCATTTCATTAATGACAGCTCTTCCACAGCTCAAGTAACATGCGCCTACGCCAAGTGAACCCTGCCACTGTCTTTTCCCCACGTAATGGCACCAATTGAGCGTTCGTCAGTGCTGGACACAGGTAAGGTTGTATTTCAGTGAGCACCAGCCTTTCATAGCCAAAGTACATATGCGCCGCCCTCACCGTCCAGGTTACCGCTGCCCCTGGCCCTCCTCGCGCCGACTGGTACCATGACATCAGGCGTTAGTGAATGCAAGCCAAAGGTAACATCCACTTTCAATGAGGACCTCGCTTCCAGAGACCTAGTACTCATGCGCAACAGTCCGTCGTCCTCATTACCGCCCTTGGGCAACCTGTGACTACGTGCATTTGCCGTCTCCTGCCACAGCGCCGTGTCCGGTCATCCTGTGCTTTCAAGTTTCGTATCCCTTTTACCTGCCTTAGCGAACGGAGCAACGGCCCTTTACGGGGCCACCCCTGTCAACCTGCCTTGTCGTCCAACAAAGCATAGGCAACTTGCAAATTCTGAAAATTTCTTGCGGCGGACTGAAAGCTCACAGGTTCCGGGTGTGGTTCCGTAAACTGCTGACAATATATGGGCCAATTCCTTCATTCTGAAGTGTGACGCAACCCTGCATGGAATGCAAACAGCACGTGGTACGTCCACCTTATGCAGTTATTTTCAACGATGAACATGCCGCTGTAGCTGTGCCTTCTTCGTAAACTTTGTTTCCCTATTTCACTCCGCCTTTTGAATGTTTACCTTTCGCCTTCATTTATTCCTGTAATAATACTTGCTGAACCATTTTCACTATGCTCGCTTGGTGGATGATGAGCGTTCGCAACGCTCCCCACTTAGACGAGAATATTTGCATACGGTTTGAGCGTCCGTCTGCCCACCTGATACAATCATGCACCACCATACAACCGCACGGTGCATATCAGTACAACGTAGTCATACGGATCCCTTCCAATTCCAGTGACAATCCGTTGCTCCAACGATTTACTTCCTAAGCAGTACGTCATGTTATTCTACCCACCAGCAGATTACTTTTTAAATAAAATGCGACACTAATAAGTAAAGTAAACCCGACTGCATCTTCAGCTAAGCTTAATAGACGCAGAGCAATACGTCTTATTTATCAATCACGATAAACTTTACCTAATTCCATCTTTTCTACTTCACCGCATATACCACATCATCTCCGTTACCCTTCCCGAGGCAATATAATTTAACCGAATTTAAATGTTTAAAGAAGCCCTTTTCCCCAAAAAGGCACTTAAGCTTCGAAATGAGTAACCATGGACTTCGATGCTTACATACCATTACATTATTAAAAATCAGTTTTCCTTGCGTGATGCAATATCATTTTATTTAGTACACTTAGCAGGAAAAGGCTGCTGATCACCATAACTAACAGCTGCATTCCCAACTCTTAAATTTAACATTCCTCTGTGTTCGCAATTGTATAACACAAAACCATTTGAAATTAAGCACAATGGTTCTTTTAGACAATATAACCTTCCAGAAATCGCTTTAATCTCCCCTTTTCCATGTATTACGCATCAGACATGCAGGATTACATACACTTACACACAAACATAAATCTACGTAGAATTCCTTCATTATGGACATACCATTATCACTTACCAACTACATTAACCTACATGGCTGGCAACATCCGGTTTCGGAATTGCCTGCCACTGTGGCAAGCCACAGGACGCCTGTGCATACAGAGGGTTCAAGGGTGGCTTGCGCTGAACCACCCACTGCTCCATCCACACACCCCATATCCAGTGTAAAATTGAAGGAATAAGACCGGGAGGCATGTGGATGGCGGCCACGCTTCATCAACGGAGCCGTCCCACACTCATGCACAGGAAAAAACAATCACGCTGTATTTGGGGAATCAAGCGCACACAAGGCGGTGGCTGGACAGTAGTCCGCTCCACACTGACTGCATGGAACCACTCTTTGATCCTAACACGACCACAAGGACCGTGCACCCCGTCGCCTCTAGTAACGCCCGACGATCTGTTAGAGCCAGTATGAATGAGGTAGTGGGCAATAGACAAGTAGACACCTTGTCAACATGCACATCAAGCGCAGCCACACCGGGGATATCAAGCAACAGCCATTCGCTGTAAAAGACAAGCTGAAATAAAATAAACAACAATGCATAAAAATACGGTGGCACAACTCTTCGCTAAATTACCATATGAAGTAATTCGGTTAGCAACGAATCCGCGATAAGTAAGAATTGTCCAAAAGTGACTTAACATGCTACAAACGCAACAAAATTACAGAAGATAAGCGCAGTTAGCTCAAGCAACGTGGCCAGTTAATAGAACATTATTGACGTAGGCAGAGCAATCCAAATAACGTGGAATGAAATGTATCCAGCTGAAGAACGCCTAGTTTAATTGCAAGTTGGTTTAGCCCAACTGCGGTGAAGAAGCATCAAGAACGCAACCTCAGCCTCAGCATAGAGCAGCACTACCCTAATATACTTATATATATATATATATATATATATATATATATATATATGGGGTGCTTGTGTTTACCTGTGAATGAGTGTGGGCCGGCTCCGTTGATGAAACGTGGCTCCCATCCACATGCCTCCCGGTCTTATTCCTTCGGGTTTACACTGGATATGGGGTGTGTGGTTGGAGCTGTGGGTGGTGCAGCGCAAGCCACCCATGGTCCCTCTGTAGGCGCAAGCGTCCTGTGGCTGGCCACAGTGACAGGCAAATCCGAAATCGGATACCGCCAACCATATATATACGTGGTGCCTTTGCACCTGTTCGTGGCTTTCCCACTAGGCATACGGACAACCAAATACCATCTCCTTTAGATTTGGTTTTCGCTAAGTCCCTGGACTTCGTGACTAATGTTTCATGCGGTTCACCTCTAGGGTCCAGCGATCACGTATGCATATTTTTTCGACGTGCTCTTTCAAGGCACCAAGAGACCGCCGTTGAATTACTTCCGAATATTTGGCGGGCGGACTTTAGTGCAATGCGAGCTAAGGCTTCTGTTCTGAACTGTGAGATCTCGATGGCTGACTCTGTTCACTTAGCCTGGGATAAATTTAAGGCATACCTTACAGAGGTTTCCACTCCCTATATTCCACTCTTTATGAAAAGAGGGTTAAGGGCACAGCCTCCATGGATAGATACCACAGGCAAGTACCTACTCAAGAAACAGTCTAGATGCTGGCGAACCTACCAAGCAGCTCCATCAGCCAGTACCTATGATAGTTACCGAGAGATTAGAAATAAATGTAAACAACATCTCAGAACTGCTCGTCTCCAGTACGAGCAGGGTTTAGCGGACTCGGCCACAGCTAATCCCAAGAAGTTTTTTGCTTACGTTAAAAGACGCAGCGGGGCAAAACGGTCTATACCAGCGTTATTGCGAGCAGACGGGTCCCGTGCGCAAACCGACTATGAAAATGCTTGTATACTTAGTGATCATTATACTGAGGTCTTTGCTCTCGAGACCTCTTTACCGCAGGTTAAAAATTGGTTTCAAGAGTTCCAGAGAATTATTGCTTAGATGAATTTAGCATAACGGAGACTCAGGTCTTCGAGCTACTGCATGGCATTAATCCCTCTAAAGCTTCCGGTCTTGATTCAGTTCATCCGAAGCTGTTGCATGAATTGGCCACTGAGCTGAGTGGTTCTCTTACATGCGTGTTTTCAATTTTGCTGGACAGCTGCATCCTGCCTTCGGAATGGAAGGAAGCAATCATCTGTCAGATTTTTAAGCGCGGTGACAGCGCTCTACCCGCGAACTACTGGCCTGTCAGTTTGATAAGCGTAGTAGTCAAGTTGTTTAGATAGCTGATAAGGGATTCAGTGGAGAACCACCTGAATCGATTCAGCCTTCTCAGTGTTGCGCAACATGGATTCCGCAAAGGATTTTCATATCAGACTAATCAACTTGTAGCTCGTGAAAGCTGGGCCGAAGCGGTAGACAGTGGCCACGCTGTAGACGTGCTATTCATGGACTTTTCGCAAGCTTTTGACACTGTTCCACATCTTCGGCTCTCACTAAAGTTGAGATCTTACGGGATATCTGGTCGCGCCCTTCAATGGGTGTCTGCCTTCCTTGAGGGGAGGGAACAGTGCGTACGGGTGGGGCGTAGCCTTTCGCTCAGGCAAACTGTCCTTAGTGGCGTCCCGCAGGGCTCGGTATTGGGGCCACTGTAGTTCGCGATCTATGTAAATGACTTGCCGGGAGAGCTAGGGGTGTCATCACTAATGTTAGCTGACGACCTTAACCTCCGGAATATTGTGGATATCCCGGGGGTCCTGAGGCAATTCAGCATGCCTTGGATAGGCTCTGGGAATGGTCTATCTTATGGTTGATGCCCATAAATAGGGCCAAGTGCTCTGTTCTCCGAATCGGAGCTGCTAATGCTCCCACCAGGTGTGTTGTCGGCGGTGGTGAACTCCCTGTTGTCACTCAGCAGGTTGATTTAGGAGTCGTACACGCATCAGCACTTCATTCTGGAGACAACTAGAAGAAGGCTGCTTGTCCAGGGTTTCGTATGATTTGGTTTATCCGCCGCTCTTTCGGAATCTTAACGGCCAAGTTGTTTGTAAAGCTATTTTCGGCATTCGTCCGACCCCACCTGGACCATTGCATTCAGGCTTGTCCACCATGTCTTAACCGAGACAAAATGGACTTGGAGAGGGTGTTACGAGTGGGCACTCGGCTAGTGCAGGGTCTACGAGGACAGACGTATCCTGAACGCTTGCTCAATTTGGGTATGTACTCCATGCACTACCGAAGGATAAGAGGGGACCTGATTCCCACTTAGCCGAACAACCTCCTCGTGGTGCCAGCTAGGTGGTTCGGGTTTGACCCGTTCCAGCAAATAGTTCGGCGGCAGTGTTCCAGGACGTGGTGGGTTTTCGCCTGGCAAGCGTTCTCCCTATAAAAAGCCACAAATGTCTGCTTAACAAGACTGTGACGTGGCGGTCGTGACTCGCCACAAAATAAAGTCACTGCCCCGTGGGTATCCGAATAATCCTTTCCAACGCACGGACATTCATCTTCTACTCCAGCATTTCCTACGTTATGAGAGTCAAAGTTAGAGCAGCACATTTACAAACAGGAACCTCACATTTACACACCCACACACA
Source organism: Dicrocoelium dendriticum (assembly GCA_944474145.2). NCBI lineage: Eukaryota > Metazoa > Platyhelminthes > Trematoda > Plagiorchiida > Dicrocoeliidae > Dicrocoelium > Dicrocoelium dendriticum. Next base: position 193,119,329 of record OX104064.1, on the reverse strand, counting down.
CAGCTACGTAATTACGTACCCCCTACATAAACATGCACTGGTACGGCAAACATAACGTATGCTTGCACATTCTTGACTGCGCATTGTTGTCATATTGATAATGCCTGTAAAGGCGTGCCTCGCCTTGTCGAGAATAAAAACTTTATTTATTTATTTACTTTATTGACGGGTAAGGTTGGCCCGGACTTGTCAGGGCCATTTAGTCCAGCTACGTTACTTAATCTCCGCGGTCACCCACTGAAACTGCATAAACCACGGTCTGATAGGATTAGGACGGAAACTCGTCTGTCGCGACGAGTTATAGATCGCTGGAATTTGCTTCCAGACCACGTGGTTAGGGAACCTACGGTTAAGGGTTTTGCGCGCCAGCTCGATGCTCTTGGGTGGCGACAGCAAACTTCGCCTTTTTCCTAACTGACGCACCTTCACTCTTCAGTTCTTTTTTAATGACCCAAATGTCTTGGTATTCTACTTGTTTAGCTCTTCCCACTTTCTCTTTTGCCTTCTGAGTTTACTTTTTTCTCTTACTTCACGTAACCGGCACAGCAGGGACTGCTAGGGCAGGATACGTGGACATTATTTGGTTGGGCAGGGTATGATGCGGTCTTTGTTTTAGGTCCATTAGTATTTCAAAGTCTGCCAACTCCTGGTTCAACGACCGGCCGAAGAAGGAACACTCACGGGATAATCCTATCGTTCCAGTGCGGATTGAACTTATATATATATATATATATATATATATACCTTGTTTGCGACCCGGGGATATGTTTTAACGCACACAGTACATTATCCAGCCAGTAATAATGTTTTTAGTAACCAGTTCAATTACCTGCTAACAACTTCCACAGGTAACCTGCATTGTAAACCAGTCCCTACTTACACACCATTTGCTATGCATGGACACATATATTTGAGAAAAGTTACATACATGCTAGCACTTTGTTGAGTTTACGGAGGCATGGCGCGGCCTTTCCTTAGCGATTTTTACAATTTGTTTCTTATTAACCACTTGCATACTGTTAAACATTAGCTTTTCTACTTTTATGTTACTTTTCAATTAAGCATGGTACAGTACAGTATTCAGCTGCTTGGAGTTTGCAAGCTCATTATAAACACCTTCCGCAAGAATTTACCCTATGAAACCCGTACATTTAGAGAACTCAGAAACCAGTTTTCCTGCTGAGCAACCGGAGCGTTTGATTTCACAATGTCGAAAAAATACTCCTCAGGCGGGAACTCCGCAGTACAAATTCACCTTGCAGACGAGTATATTCTCAACAAGCTGCATTATTTTTGCTGATAAACAGTAGTGCCGTCCCAAATCGAGGCCTTTTGATTGCACTATGGGGAAAATGTGTTGCTTGAGGACGTTCCGTGGTACAAATGGTACATAGCAACGGTGTTACCTAGCGACGTTGCCAAGGAGAGAAGTGGGTAATACCTGGAACGTGTGGAGGGAATTGGATTGTGTATGAATTGTGGTGCAATGAAAAGGGTTACGGTTAAGCGTGTGTATGTATGATGTTTGTTTTATTAGTTCGGTGGCCGTACTTGCTGTTGCTGCTACTACTATACTTGTGGATGAGAGTGAGCCGTTCAGGTCATTGGCTATGGGGAAGTACGACAGTGTTGAAGACCTAGAGAAGTATTTGGGACGTTTTCAGCTTGAAACGGCGACATGTTTTTCCCGAGTGCCCTCCGTGTCCGCGGCGGTGTACAAGCGTGGAAGGCGAAAGCAGTTGTCAGTTGCAGATGGCTACGGGTACATCCTGTACCGCTGCGTTCATTGGCAACGTTCTATATCTCGGGCAAGCGGTGAGTTAATAGTTATGCATCACATAAACTAATGAATGTAGATACAAATCGTACAATGCAAGGCGCGGTTCTCGGTAGTAATGACGGAGGGTAAATATGTCGTCCGAAGTTACTTTATGATCCATAGTCATGATTTCCAAATGGGTAACCCCTGGTTGTATGCAGGAAACCGTCGGCTGTCACCGCAACAGGAGAAGGAAGTGCTGCGTTTTATGGACAGTTTCCACCGCAAGCCGGATTTGAGGCGGTTCAGGAATACTGCAAGCGTGTAACCCGCATGGACCTGAGTACTTTACGCATACATCATCAAAATGGAGCGTTACTTGAGGTTTCGGAAGTGGCTTCGAGGTTGGAATATCACGGTGTTTGTCGGTTGGTGTCGGAGGAGAGCCAGTTTCGGTATGTGTTCTTCTCTCCATCTGTTGTTCATGGCATCGTTAAACGGTATGGCGAGGGGTTATTATGCGGTGCTACCCACCGGTTAAATTATGGTGGACACATATTGCGGCATTGCATATTCGTGGACGTCACCGTTCTGGGGATTACTTGTTTCTACGCCATATTACCGGATGCGACGGCTAACGGCTATGAACAAGCGGTGGAGGCGATGCGGGAGATGGTGCTTAGCAGCAAACGTTGCCGTACGGTGGTGACGGATAAAGGTGCTGCTCATTCGAGGGCGTTTCAACGTTTCTGTTCCAACGCGAAGGTCGTGTTTTGCCGGTACCATGTTAAGGTTGACATGACTCGATATTGCGGTTGCTTACGTGGGATATCTGATGCTTGGCGAATACAGTTACGCGCATGGCTGCATAACCTGATATATACTCGTGATGCGTCCTGTTATGTGTTTTTGATTTTGCCGTATTCCATGATTTGGCATATTTACCGTTCTAATACATGTTTTTGTTTTTATATCTCATACGTCCGAATTATTAACCGAGTAAAGCCTCCTTATCGGCTTTTGTCTTCTTCCTTTATTCCTGGAATAATCCGTGTTCATTACAACTTACTCGATTAATACAACAATCTCATGGATGGAATCTTACGCCCAGATTGCTTTGATGTGGATCCTTAATCTTCTGACGCCGGCAAACGCTTGGCCAATTGGATCTACACTTTCAACATTTTTTTAAGAATCGATGGAGTCCATGAAGCCGGAAAAGCTCAAAACGTTAATGAATTATATCTCATCTGCCCCGTTCGAGGTGGTTTTACAGTGCTCTTCTTATGAGGATGCCGCCAAAATGCTACAAGTTATCTTCATAAAACCCAAAAACGAAATTTTTGCACGTCACATCCAGCCACTGCCAGGCAAGAGAACGGTGAATCGTTAGACCAATTCATTCAGAAGTTAAATTCCTCTGTTAGTGACTAATTTTCTACCAGTCACTGCCGACGAATACAGGAATCAAGCTATCAGAGGTGCTTTTAGCAGCGGTCTACAATCTAAGCTCATCAGGCAGAGATTATTGGAACAAAAATCACTCGATCTTCGGTCCGCTTTCGAGATGGCTAGATCGCTTGACTTGGCCCAAAAACAAGCCGCTTCCTTTCAGCTGACGACTTGTAACTCCGCGATGAAAACTGAAATCCCATCTGAGCGGCAGCTACCTTCACAAGAAGAACCTTTCGTTGCGTCCTCCCAGTCAACATGTTGCTTTTGCGGCTACGCCAGATATCCTAGATCAAGATGTCCCGCCAGAGATCCGACATGTAAAGAGTGTACAAAGGAAGGCCATTTCCAGAGCTTTTGCAAACCCAGGCCAAGCACAAATCACGGCTCGAACGTTTCTATGTCAGTTTTATCTTCTGTGACGTCTGCTGCCGCACCCGGCAGCCTTTGCAGTGCCGTTACTAACATCTTTATGAATGACATACCGCTACAAGCCCTTGTTGATACCGGGAGCTGTGAAAGCTACATTTCCGCTTCAGTTGTAAAACTTAGCAAATTTCATATCGAAACCTCTCAGGAGCACATTGTTATGGCCTCCACTACTCATTCTAGTTTCACCCAAGGACATATTATTTGCTCCATTCGACACAAAGACACCTGTTATTCCAATATGAAACTATCCGTTTTATCTAACCTTTGCTCTGACGTATTACTTGGTCACAACTTCCTCAAAAGTCATCGTAAAATTGAGATATCGTTTCATGGATCCAGACCTCCTTTTACTATTTGTGGCCTAATGGCGGCCCGTGTGGAACCCTTCTCGCTGTTTGAGCACCTTGCTCCAAATTGCTAGCCGATTGTTACAAAATCTAGACGCCATGGCAAATCCGATGAAACTTTCATTCAAGCTGAATTCAAAAGACTTCTGGCAGATAGCATTATCCAGCCTTCGAGGTCGCCGTGGCGAGCGCAAGTCTTAGTAACTACGAGCGGACATAAGAAGCGTATGGTTGTGGATTATAGCCAAACTATCAATCGAGTTACCTATCTTGATGCCTGCCCGCTTCCAGGGATCAATGGCCTCATTGATAAAATCGCTCGTTTCGATGTGTATAGTACTTTAGATTTGACGAGTGCTTACCATCAAATACCAAACAACGAGGGAGAATGTAAACACACTGCCTTTGAAGCTGGTGGAAAACTTCACGAGTTTTGCCGTATTCCCTTCGGTGTTACCAACAGCGTCGCCTGCTTTCAACGAGCCATCGGCAGTTTTCTGAAACGGGAAGGAGTTGCAGATACCTTTGCATATGTTGACGACGTTACGGTGTGCGGTAGAAGCAAAGAGGAACATGACGCAAATCTTAAACACTTCCTGACGGTAGCCAAACATTGCGGCATCACTTTTAACGACACAAAAAGCATTTTTGCTGTTAATAAAATCACCTTGCTCGGTTACGAAATATCCAAGGGCATTATCAAACCTGACCCGGAGCAACTACGACCTTTGGCCGAGTTGATGCCACCGCATGATTCCAAGTCACAACAGCGCCTAGCAGGAATGTTTGCATATTATTCGAACTGGATTGTAACATTTTCCGATAAAATCTATCTATTGATTCACAATGGAACTTTCCCGCTGCCCGAACCGGTAATGAACTGTTTCGAACAACTCAAAAAGAATTAGAACGATCTACAGTCGTGACCATCACACCCGGTGTACCATTGGTAGTCGAAACAGATGCGTCTGACATTGCAATCGCCGCTACCTCGAATCGAAAATGGCAGACCAGTAGCATTCTTCTCCCGAACGCTATCTCACAGCAAAAAGCACCACACCGCCAGCGAAAAAGTGGCTTGCGCTATAGTCGAAGCAGTGCGAAAATGGCGTCATTTCCTCCTTGGCAATCCATTTACGATAGTAACTGACCAGCGATCAGTGACATTCATGTACGGTGACAATAACAAAGGAAAAATTAAGAATGATAAAATCCAACGTTGGCGTTTGGAACTATCAAGTTATCGGTTCGATAGAATGTATAGACCAGGAAGGGGAAATAAAGCAGCCGACACGCTCTGCAGAATTCATTGTTCAGCGTCTCTGAGTGGTACGGAACTTAACGAACCACACAAGTCAATGTGCCACCCTGGTGTTTCTCGTATGATGCATTTTGTCCATTCTCATAACCTTCCATTTTCCTTGGACGATGTCAGGACGATGACCTCATAATGCAAAGCTTGCGCCGAAATCAAATTTAGGTTCTAAAGACCCCCTGTTGGTCGACTCGTTAAAGCTACATAATCATTTGAACGGTTGAGCATTGATTTCAAAGGACCAATTCCATCTACTTCAAGAAACAAGTATCTCATGACCGTGATTGACGAATACTCTCGCTTTTCCTTCTCGTTTACCTGCTCTGATATGACTTCTGCAACAGTGCTCGAATGCCTCACTCAGCTGTTTGCTTTGTTCGGAATGCCATCTTATATACACTCCCCTTGCCGTCCTTCTTTTGTGTCCGAAGAAGTAAGAAAGTTTCTGCACGATAAAAGAATATCCACCAGTAGGACTACCGCTTATAATCCGCAAGGCAATGGGTAGGTTGAGCGTCTCAATGGAACTTTATGGCGCGCTAGTACGCTTTCACTATCTTCAAAAACTTGGATGTCGGACAGTGGGAGTCGGTCCTCTTAGATTCTCTTTACTCTATCCGATCGTTGCTGTGCACAGCCACCAACGAAACTCCACACGAGCGCTTATTTCGATTCAACTGAAAGTCAACTACCGGCACATCCCTTCCTACGTGGCTATCCGAGCCTGGTCGGGTACTCATGAAGCGTGCCTCACATCAATCGAAATATGAACCATTGGTTGGAGAGGTTGAGCTACTTGATTGCAACCCAGATTATGCTTTTGTCCGACTTCCCGATGGCAGAGAGGAGACGGTTTCTACTCGCCACTTGGCTCCTGCTGCTGGCAGGATTCCCGATGACAGCAATGTCCCTCTGACGCCCCACGTGCTAAATGCACCGGATGCTATGGTTCCTACTACTACTCTGCCTGCAACTCCCGACCCATCTCCTGATGATACTACTACTAGAAGAGAGACTACTCTGCTACAACAACAACAACGAACCGGACCGTACCATCTAAGAAATCGTGAAGCTTGACCCTGCTCTTCATTTATTATACGTCGCTTTTTTGGACAGCTCTTTCATTCTCATCCCGCATGTTATTCTTATCCAATTTCCCTTCCTAACACGGACCGCTTTGCGCCGAACCCCTCTCTACAAACGTCATCAACTACTAAGCAACGATTCCCTAGCGAGGGAGAATGTTATGTGTGTTTGATTTTGCCGTATTCCATGCTTTGGCATATTTACCGTTCTAATACATGTCTTTGTTTTTATATCTCATACGTCCGCATTATTAATCGAGTAAAGCCTCATTATCGGCTTTTGTCTTCTTCCTTCATTCCTGGAATAATCCGTGTTCATTACACGTCCCCGTTTGAAATGTTATTAAACGCGGTGCGACTGGGTAATGCGGACTGCTACCGTTATTTGTGTGCAACGTGGTTCCAATACGCTGACTCTTGGGCGGCTCACAGGCAGTGAGATGTTGTGCTTTTGGATGCCATACGACCAACAGGGTGGAGAATGAAAACAAACATCTGAAGGAGTATTGTCTGAGTGGTCCTCCTTGCTCACTCTCTTCACCTGCGTTGTTGATAGGGTCAGCAGTATCGTGCACTAACGAAACAGCATAATAGGTGGGCGTTGCATGAGCGCCGTTTCCATTCCATCTGAGGTGTCTTCAGCGGCTTCGGTTTTCACGAAGCTCATCAATTTTGCAGGGAAGGTACTCTCAGCTCATTTTCGGGCATCCACAGTTCTGGGTTGTCGGTCTGATGGGCCATATTGGTTAGTTTCCTGTCCCCGTTCTAAAGTGCTTCGCGTATACATCACACGCGGAACTGATTGAGATTGCGAGTTCAGTCGGCAGTGGCGGATCCCATGTGCTCACATTCTTTACATCGCGCGGCTTCACGGACATTCGGCGGAGGACATCTTGCATGCAGGTCGGTGGATTGCACCCCGGCACCTCGCGCAGGTAGCTCAGACTGTGTTCCGGGGGATAGTGCTTTGGAGATTCAAGAGCCTCAGCCCGCAGGTAGCAATGCCGTTGTCAGCCGTACCTTAAAACTGCGCAAGACACAAGAGGTGTTGTCGGACATTGGCACTCAAGTATGCAGCTACGGATCCGAGAACTTCTCCGCGGCGTTGAACTCGTTGCAAATGCTTGCGTCACTGATGCCGAAGGAAGGCAGTTTTCAGTTGTATGGTCACACATCTAAGTGGCCTGTTCCCCTTTTCCTGGATACGGAGGCTAACGTAAAGATGTTATGTGGTATACAAACGCTGGGAACGTCACATGATGTCACAGCGGTCGCGGTAGGCACGACGTTGGAAGGCGATGTTCCGAAGCTCGTGTGAGCAAATGAGGTGAAAGACGTCCGCCCCATCAGTATAACGCAACCACCAGTACCATCCACATCCGCGACAGGGTCCAGGAAGCGGAAATCGCCACTGAAGTGCCGCGTGCCGGAGGTCGGCCGCAGTAAGAGTGCTCTAAGGGGCAAAGATTTTGGGAAGCTTCACACAACCATATCCTCCTCCCACAGGGTGCCCGTTAAACCGAGACGGCATACTCAGGGAGGCGGCTCCGCGGACCTCCGTGGAGTCAGTCAACGGGAGGATGATGTCCAAGGTCGCGGAGACGCAGTGGAGTGGGCTACGTGCGGTGTGTGCTCTCAGTGGTACCATGCGTCCTGTGTTTGCTATGCTAAAGACGCGGATTTCGTACTGTTCTCTTGCTCGGCGTAGTGCCTGTGCAACCTCTGGAAATGGCCTCGGATGACACTCCCTGCAGGCATGCGTCATTTGCACGCACATCAATTATGCCATTTCTTGTTATCGCAGACGGCGTTGCACCTTTCTTTGATGGAAATCCGTGTACCTGAAAAGCGAACAACGTGTCCCTCCACGGCGCCTGTAACTTCCTAGTCAACACCGTCAGAGCCGCAGCTGCGCTGCGACAAGAACATTGCGCAGGCACACTGCGATCTGCTTGACGGCCGTCACACGCACCCTTGGAGATACAGTAACTATGCATGTGGTCCGTATACAGCAATTTTACCACCAGCTGTCTGGCTTGAGTCGGGCAGTACGATACGGTAAGTACGCATCGACATCGGCCACCGGATCCCTATTTGCATGTCGCGCTACCTGGCTACTCTAACCCGCCTAAACGTGTTGTCTTGCTGGATCCAGCGCAAATTTTAGGGCAGAAAAGAGCACCATGTACTACACGTATTCCTCCTGTATTCTTCCATTAGAATTCCAATCGCAAGAGATAATGCGCCATTAACGATTAGTTCCTGACGTGCTTAGGCCCTCTCACTGACACTTTCATCAAAAGGCTGAATGGAGTAATTGGTATCCACAACTCTCCCGCATCATTTTTGTAACCGTCACTTCGTCCACGTTTGAAACGTTAACAAACATACGGCGTTGCCTACTCACTGGCATGTTCGCCAACCCGTATATCTTCCTAATATGGGGTATTGCAGGTCATGACTAAGCCCTCCTTGCGGGCGGAATCCATTCCTTAAATCTTAGCTATATCATATTTGTCCGTCTTCAGCTTCCCATACATCACTTTCCAGCTTCGCAGACCACTGGGTCCGTGGATACATAATTAAGCTTATGGCTTTTGAGATACTCCTAGTAAAGGCATCATACCAGACATGGACCTTGCCGAAGGTACGGAAGGCGCTTGTTGCTGCTGATGCACATAAGATTAGCATTAGAATACTCCGAAGCCATCTAAATGGCGGCTTCAGATGAACCTTTATGTGCATTCGTATACATAACTTGTACCCGGCCGTTAATGACGCTTTTTCATTAAGCCGCAGCAGCAGCTACCGTACTCCGCAGTTTCAAACTGCTATCAGGATGTAAACAGCATATATATATATATATACGTCATACCATAGACATACACAGCATCTTAAAAGTTACAGCCCAAGAATCAAATACTTTGCGCAGCATCCACTGAACATGTTACGCTGAGGACTTCCAACGGTGGGTGCGTTATAAACTCACCTGAGGGCCCAAGGAGACATAATATTCATTACTGGATTACTAGTGTTTTCGCACAAAATTGTAGCTCATTCGCACATACTGCCCACTTAAATAAATAAATAAATATTTTATTCTCGACTATGCGAGGCACGCCAATTGAGGCGTGATCAGGTATGTACAGCTGTACAGACATTTTATGGGAACTGTAGTGACAGTAGAAAATTGTCCATATGTCCACGCTTGGAACTCTGCAATAGTGAACATGCGAAACAACGATTTGGTTGTAGTGGGATCGGGATCCATTTGTTTGGACATAATCGCTCTGCCATATATCGCAGTCATACCTCGACTAATAATAAATTGAGAATCCTGAGTGATCCATTGGAAGCTAATTGAAGAGCAAGCGATCCTGTATGAAGAGTCTAATTGAGCTGCCAGTGTGAAGTTATGGGCTGTGACTTTATTCGGTGGCGAGTCACATTTTCCACGTTGCAGTGTTGTTAAACGGACATTTGTGGCTTGTTATTGGGAGAACACTTGCCAGGCGAATACCCACCACGTCGTGAAACACCGCCGCCAATCCATTGAATGACAAGTTGTAACTGGCTATGTTTCTTGTTGAACGTTTTTTGCTCCGTTATTCGCAGTCAAGTTGCGTCCCAATTTTCTGCTGACTGATGCGTTATGCGAGTAGCC
>OX104064.1:193086679-193108810 GCA_944474145.2 Dicrocoelium dendriticum | reverse complement strand
GGAACTTATGGCCCCTGTGCTCAATAAAAGCAAAAGGAAGAGGGCTAAGATAGTCCCTAAGACCCTCAAAACCTGAGAGCATTAAGGTATTGGAGGTGGAGCACAAAGCTCCAACTCCAATCACCCCAGTTCCATTGGCGAAGCAACGCGCCGTGTCGACTTCGGCCACACCCGCAAAGTCTGAAAAGACTAGACCGGTGAGGGAGTTGGAGGCAGAACATAAAACATCAACCTCAATTACTCCAGCTCACTTGGCAAAGAAACGCGCCGTGTTCAAGCGCGAAGCGGGATCGGTACGCTTTAGGACAAATACGCTGATATAAGGCCAACCTCCAGTGAGTGGAGAACACCAAAAGTAACGCTAGGAAAAATTTATTAAGTGGGCGAAAGGCTATCTAGTGCTAAAAATAAGGCACCGAAAGATAGCTAGCTAGGGAAAGGTGTGGTCGCGTGCGCGGAGAGCAAAGATGGCAGCGGAGCCGAGGAGCGTCGCGCCGTTCGAAGGCGAATGCTATGTGACTCAAACAAACGCGAGCAACGTTCAAACAGGCGAGCGGCTAATTTGCTATGTACATCGATAAAATATAATTTTGTGATTTTGTAATATTTTACGCAGCATGCGGCAGCCAAACAGGGGAATCTCCAGGTCACTACACAGCCCCCCTCTTAGAAGGGAACCGTAGGTGACCCTTCGATCTACGTGAGGACTGTCCGTCGCCGGCCAGCCTTCTGCGAGACCAGGCGGTGAAACCTGATGCAGCTGCTGGGGGAGAACCAATGCGATCGGACGCTAGGGGGGCTCCCACCCGTGTCCTCCCTACAGGTGCCAAAAACACAAAATGGGGGAAATGTTCGTAGCGTTCGAGTGCGTAGTGTCAAAGCACACGATGTTTGAGCACGTAGTGTCCGCAAACGTAACGTTCGATCGTCGTTGAACGTCCGCGTGTCGGGGATATGAAAAAGAAGTGGAAACGCGGAGTGTCAAACAAGTGCGAGCGACAGAGCTAACAAAAGGCGATAGCACTTACCGAGTGCGATAAGCGAATAAAGCGAGAACCATTTTGTGTTTTCAAAACGATTTTCTCCTTTTTTGGGTTTTCAAAACGTCTTTGCGGTTTTTGGGGTTCTCAAAACGCTTTGCAAATTTTTTTGGGTTTTCAAAACGTTTTTGTTGGGCGGGTTAGGCCACAAGCAAAAAGGAAGCGGGAAAATAAGAATGAAAAGAAGACTAATCTTTTAATCGCGCTGGCCAATGAACCCGCCTACCTGACCTAGTCGATTTCGGACGTTCGGTCGGAGGCGTTGTCGATCCAGCAGTTTTGTCGGATGAGGACGCTTTCGGCTCGATAGAATCGGAAGGAACTGAGTCGGAAGGGTTGGTCGGAGAATGCTTCGTAGCATCGGAAGTAGGCGTATCGTCGATCATGGGCTGCGTTGACTCGTCCGAAGGTGGACAGGAGTCATCGTCGATCTCAGGTTCCACATGGGCAACCTTGAGACGGTCGATAGAGACGGTTTCACGTTTACCGTGGCGGTCGATAATGAATACGCGGTCCTTACGTTGAAGAACCTTAAATGGACCTTCGTAGGGTCGTTCGAGTGGTCTGCGTAGACCATCGACTCGAAGGAAAACGTAAGCGCAATGCAGTAGATCTTGTGGAACGAACGATTTACGTCGTTGTTCTCGCACGTCGGTTGCTTTGATATGGCGCATGCTCGTGGCTAACTGCCGAGCGTAATTCGCGTCGTAGCGAGATGTTCTAGGGTTTTCAGAAAAGAAGTCCCCAGGTAGTCGAAGAGGTTGTCCATATACCAATTCGGCGCTGGACGTGTGCAAATCAGCTTTAAGAGCTGATCGGATACCAAGTAGTATCATGGGCAGTGCTTCGGTCCAGCTTAGTGCATTAGCGGCACTAAGTGAGGCCTTCAGTTGTCGGTGGAAACGTTCCACCATGCCGTTGGATTGCGGGTGATAGGCGGTAGTCCGGATGCGTTGACATCCGAGGACTTTGAGAAGATCGTTGAAAGTCGAGGATTCGAACTGCGGACCGCGGTCGGTAGTCACTGTGGCTGGACAGCCATGTGAAGCGACCCAGCGCTCAACGAAAGCGCGCGTTACGGTGTCCGCGGATACGTCGGGTATAGGTACTGCCTCGGGCCAACGGGTGTATCGGTCGATCATGGTCAAAATGTAGACCATTCCTCTGGATGGTGCCAAGGGTCCAACTATGTCGAGATGGACATGGGCGAAGCGAGCTGAGACTTGCGGAAAACGACCAAGCGGGGCGGACACGTGCCGCTGTATCTTGGCCTGCTGACACGTTAGACAACCGCGTGCCCAGCGCTTAAGATCGCGTTGCATTCCGGGCCAAACGTATCTCTCGGATATGAGCTTGATCGTGGCTCGGATGCCTGGATGAGCGATGTTATGAAGTGTGTCAAAAACTAGACGTCGAAAGTGAAAATTATAGTGTTGCTCGTCCCAACACCGGCACCCCAAGACCGCGGTTTCGTCCTGTTGGGACTCATCAGTTGGAGATAGGCTGAGTTGGTCTTTTTGATCGGAATGGCCGAGGTCCACATCAAGTGAACCGAGGTCTCAATTGAGGTTGCTTGTAGCAACCCAGCCACCAGCGGATTCTCCAAATTCAACTTAGCGCGAAGGTTTCTGGAACGACGGGTCGAGGTCGTCCAGTAGAAGTATCGCACAAGATTGTGCCATCAGATGACGGCAGTGGATGCGGTGTGATTCGTAGCGAAGAATCTTGTTTGACGTTCTGACAGTCAGTGTCGTTTAGTGGCGCGGTAGCCATGGCAGATAAGTCGATTGCCTGGCCAGCGGTGTGGATTGCGGAGACGCGCAAAAGGGCGTCAGCAACGACGTTATTCTGACCAGAAATGTGTCGGAGGTCAGTAGAAAATTGAGCCACGAAATCCAGCTGACGAACCTCACGTGGTGAGTGTCGAGCTGATTGATTTCGAAAGGCGTAAATAAGCGGCTTATGGTCGGTGAAGATAACGAACGAATTACCTTCTAAGACGTGCCTGAAATGTCGAACGGTAGAATAAACTGCCAGCAGTTCGCGGCTGAACGTGCTGTACTTGGCTTCTGCCGGTTGTAAGCGTCGGGAGTAGAAAGCGAGTGGCTTCCAGCATCCCTCAGTGAATTGCTGCAGGACGGCGCCAATGGCGGTGTCCGATGCATCGACTGCAACGCTGAGTGGAGCCTTCGGGTCGAAATGGTGAAGCATAACGGCTTCGGCCAAGGCCTCTTTGCAGGCTTTGAAGGCTTCGGTTGCAGCGGGCGTCAATTCGACATTGCCGTTCTTGCGTCCACGAAGTAAGTCGGTCAATGGACTGAGCAAGTCGGCACAACCTGGCAGAAATCGACGGTAGTAGTTGATCATTCCACTAAAACGGCGGATGGCGGCCAAAGTAGTCGGAACGGGAAAGTCCTTAATAGCACTGACTCGGTCTTCGAGCGGCCGTATGCCATGCTGGTCAATTCGATGACCAAGAAATTCGATAGATGATTGCTGGAAGATGCATTTGTCAACGTTGACCGTAATGCTATTAGAAGCTAACCTCCCGAAAAGCATCTTGAGGTGCTTCGCGTGCTGTTCTTCGGAAGAACTAGCTACTAAGATGTCGTCTATATAAGGATAAACAAAGTCGAGACCTCTGGTGACAGAATCTATGAAGCGTTGAAAAGTTTGGGCTGCGTTGCGAAGACCGAAGGGCATTCACAGGAATTCGAAAAGTCCGAAAGGCGTGATGACTGCGGTTTTCGGAATGTCATCCTCGGCTACAGGGATCTGGTGGTAAGCGCGAACCAGATCGATCTTCGAGAACACACGGGCGCCACGTAGGCTAGCCGTGATGTCCTGAATGTGCGGAATGGGATAGCGGTCGGGGACGGTAGCGTTATTAAGAGCGCGATAGTCGCCACATGGACGCCAGTCTCCTGACTTTTTAGGCATCATGTGTAGAGGCAACGCCCACGGGCTCTTAGACGGGCGAATAATGCCTTAGTCTAGCATGTGCTCGAATTCGGAGCGTGCAATTTTCAGCCTGTCGGGGGTCATGCGCCTGGCTTTTGCGAACACAGACGGATCTTTCCTAACGATGTGCTGTGTCGCGGCGTCGGTTGCCGAAGGCAACGAGACGGCAGGACGGAAGGTCTGCAGAAAACTATCGAGCAGCGTTTGCCCGACGGTTGAACTAAGTTGAGTCACGTACACCGGACTGATTGACGCGGTGTCGGTCAAAGTCCCAATGACGGCGAGATTCATAAGGCGGTCGACTAGCCGGTGTCGCGTAACGTCGACGAGTAGTTCGTAAAGACGTAAGAAGTCGAGACCAAGGATAGGCGTTTGAACATCGGCAACGAGGAATATCCATTTGAAAGCGCGTCGGAGGCTGAGATTTAGCGTGCGCGAGCGTTGACCATATACGCGGATGATGGTCCCGTTAGCTGCGCGCAATGAGCTAGTCACCTTTTCGGTCGGGTCATTTGGATCACGCGGGAGAACGCTGACTTCTGCGCCAGTATCGACGAGATAGCGAACTCCGGTTCTACGATCGGTGACGAAGAAAAGGCGACTGCGTTGACCAGCTACGTCCGTCGCCCCTACGTGCTGGTCCGCCCGTTTCCCTGCTGCTGTCGTTTGAAGGAACAGGGCATGCGACATGATTTAGCTTGCTGGCCGAAGCGTTCGTGGTACCAGCAGTAACCGTTTCTATTCGGTGATCGCGAAGGAGACTTCGAACGTGAACGCGAACGGCTCCTAGAGCATTTACAGCGGTTATGTCTGGAGGCCGAAAAGTCTGCGAATTGTCGAGTCAACGTTGCCATCTGGGATTTAAGCGTAGCGATATCGTTGTCCGGTTTCGTGTGGACCTGCGAAACCTGGCCGTACGACTCCCAAATTCGGTCGGCTGTATCGGCCAGTTTGGGTAAAGGTGCATCCTCGCTAGCGCAGAGGATGTGTAGCATCTCGCGCGGAAGTCGTTGCAACCACATTTCCCGAAGAAAAGAATCATCTATCGAAGTGGGTTTAGCTAGGCTCTGCATTTTTCGAAGCAGCTGAGACGGCTTAAGATCGCCAAGATCGGTTTCGTTGAGGAGTTTCGTAACTCGTTGTCGATCGGATAAGCCTGTTCTTCTCAGAACAGCTGTCTTGACTGCATCGTAAGTCTTTTGGTCGTCAGGAAGATCTAGAATGTCATCAATGTCATCGATGACATTTAGCGGAAGCGCGGAAACGACAAGGTGGAACTTGGTCTTTTCAGACCTAATACCACGCAAAGAAAATTGCGATTCTAGCTGACCAAACCAAGACTTAGGATTAGTCTCGCGAAAAGGTGCGATAGGAAGCGTAACTGTGCCGATCTGAACGTCAGAATCTACACGATCAGTTTCCATAGCGAGCAAAATAGCGAGCCAGCAAGATTAAATCGGAAAATGAAAAGTGAAAATCAGACGGGTTAGCGAAAAAATGTGGCCAAATCTGAAAAGAAAGGTTAGCGAAAACTCACCGGATAATGACCAAAATTCGGGGTCACCAATAAAGCGCGAAGCGGGATCGGTACGCTTTAGAACAAATACGCTGATATAAGGCCAACCTCCGGTGAGTGGAGAACACCAAAAGTAACGCTAGGAAAAATTTATTAAGTGGGCGAAAGGCTATCTAGTGCTAAAAATAAGGCACCGAAAGATAGCTAGCTAGGGAAAGGTGTGGTCGCGTGCGCGGAGAGCAAAGATGGCAGCGGAGCCGAGGAGCGTCGCGCCGTTCGAAGGCGGATGCTATGTGACTCAAACAAACGCGAGCAACGTTCAAACAGGCGAGCGGCTAATTTGCTATGTACATCGAGAAAATATAATTTTGTGATTTTGTAATATTTTACGCAGCATGCGGCAGCCAAACAGGGGAATCTCCAGGTCACTACAGTGTCACCCGCCAAGCCGGTCGAAACTGGGAACGCTTCGAAGACGCGTGGAGTGAATACGCCTCGTCGAGGTGATTCTTTTACGGATAGTAGCGTTATCTTTCGTTGCGTTGCTGAATCTGCGGCAGCTCTTCCAATGGAACGCATGCTGGATGACTTCCAGTGGTTCAAGCTCTGCGTCAACAAGATGCTCCCACCCGGTTTCCCCGGTGTCACTATCAGGAAACTAACGGGATTGGGGCTCGTCCCTGTAGATACGCCAAATCCGCGACCCCGACTAATACTTGTAGTCCTCACAACCCCGGAGGAACGCAAAGCGTTAATGCGGTTTGCATTCATACTCAAGGGTAGTAATGTCAGCATTCAGCCGGACATCCCACTGGCAGATGGACTGAAGTTAAAGGAAGCCATCAAAAGCCTCAACAGCTGGCGGGCGGCTGGTGAGCAAGGCCTTCGTCTTGTGGGTTTTCAGTTGGTCAGCCGGAAGTCAAATTCTACCCTACCAGATCCCCTCCTGGTAGCGTACGACCCTGGGCTGGTCTTGCTGAGTTCCTTCGTGAAGTGCTTGGTAATATGCGTAGCCTAAGGAACAAAGTACACGAGGTGGGTCTACTTGTAGACAAATCTTGTCCCGACATACTTGCTATCACCGAAACATGGCTGTCCCCGGATATCACAGACGGTGAAGTATGTTTGCCTGACTACGCACTGCTTAGATGCGATCGCTCCGTCGGCCGCCAAGGTGGGGGCGTCGCTCTTTATGTGAGTTGTAAACTTGATGTGTTGAGGACCTGTGTGTTCCAGTCGCCGGATCAAACTATTGAAGCCCTCTCGACTATTGTGTGCACTTCCTCTGCTCAGTTTACAGTTGTAGTGGTATTTCGAAGTCCTGGAAGTATCTCTACGGAGGTTATTGAATTTATTCGTACTCAGACTGCCAATAGGGGTCCAACACTGGGTGACTTCAATCTCCCTGAAGTCTGCTTTGCTGATCTATCTTGCAGTTCGGCGGTGGGCACTTTCGGTTCGGATCTCCTTGAGCTAACATTGCAACCGCCTTTGTATCAGTTCGAGGACTTCCCTACTAGATATATGCGCAACCAAATCCCGTCTACCTTGGATCTCCTTTTTGCGAAGTCACACGATTTCGTAAGTGATATTACCTGCGATTGTCCTCTAGGAGTTAGTGACTATGTCTGCATATCCTTTCGATGTGCTCTAACTAAGTGTCATCAAGCTACCTCTGAGGCATGTCCAAATATTTGGCGGGCGGATTTAAAGCAATGCGAAACAAAGCTTCAGTTCTGCGTTGTGCGATAACCGTGGCTGATACCGTTGAGACAGCCTGGAAGAAATTTAAGGCATACCTCGCCGAGATCTCTGCTTCCCACATCCCACTCATGAAGAGACGGCTGACACGGGCACAGCCTCCATGGATATATCATACAGGTAAATACTTGCTCAGGAAGTGCTCTAAGTGCTGGCGAAATTACCAAGCGGCTTCATCAACCAGCACTTACGAAAGCTATCGAGCGGTTAGAAATAAATGTAAGCATCATCTTAGAACTCTTCGTCTTCAGTACGAGGAGGATTTGGCTAACGCAGCCTTAACAAATCCAAAGTTCTTTGCTTACGTAAAGAGACGTAGCGGTATTAACTCGTCTATACTGGCTTTACTTCGCGCGGACGAGATGGGCATACCGACTATGATAATGCTTGTATACTTAGCGAACAGTGTACTGGTGTCTTTTCTCATGATGCCCCCTACCCCAGGTTGAGCTGGTCACAAAAGTTCCGGAGGATTCTTGCCTAACTGAAATCAGCATAACGGAGACACAAGTCTTCGGGCTGTTGCAAGGGTTAAATCCTTCCAAAGCTTCTGGCCCTGATTCAATTCATCCGAAGCTGATGCATGAATTGGCCGCTGAGCTAAGTCGCCCTCTGACATGTATGTTTACAATATCACTCGACAGCTGTGCCTTACCTTCGGAATGGAAGAAGGCAATCATCTGTCCGATTTTTAAGGGCGGGGACAGAGTTCTTCCCGCGAACTACCGGCCAGCCAGCTTAACAAGCGTAGTAGTTAAGTTGTTTGAAAAATTGGTCAGGGATTCGGTGGAGAATCACCTGATTAACTTTAACCTTCTCATTGCGGCCCAGCATGGATTCCGTAAGGGATTTTCATGTCTGACAAATTTACTTGTAGCTCGTGAAAGCTGGGCTGAGGCAGTAGACAACGGTCACGCCATCGACGTGCTTTTCGTTGACTTCTCGAAAGCCTTTGATACTGTCCCACATCAACGACTCTCATTGAAGTTGAGATCGTATGGGATATCTGGAGCCGCCCTTAAATGGGTTTCTGCTTTCCTAGAAGGGAGAGAACAGTGTGTACGCGTGGGACGTAGCCTTTCGCTTAGACAAGCTGTTCTTAGTGGCGTTCCGCAGTGCTCGGTTCTAGGGCCGTTGCTTTTCGCAATTTATGTCAATGACCTACCCCAGGAGCTTGAAGTACGATCGCTATTATTCGCTGATGACCTCAAGCTCTGGAATATTGTGGATATTCCTGGTGGCTCTGAGGCACTTCAGAGTGCCTTGGATAGGCTCCGGGATTGGTCAACCTTATGGTTGATGCCCATAAATCAGGCGAAATGTTCTGTCCTCCGCATTGGAGGTGCTAGTCCTCCCACGCGCTATGTAGTTGGTGGAAGTGAACTCCCTGTTGTCATTCAGCAGGTTGATCTAAGTATCACCCATACCTCATTGCTTCACTCTGGGGAAAATTGGAGGAAGGCTGCTTGTAGAGGGTTCCGTATGATGTGGTTTATTCGCCGCTCCTTCGGTGTCCTATCGGCCAATATTTTTGTGAAGCTGTTCTCAGCTTTTGTGCGACCCCACTTAGAATACTGTATCCAGGCTTGTCCACCTTGTTTTGTAATGGACAAAATGGAACTGGAGGGTTTTGCGAGTGGGTACAAGGTTAGTGCAGGGATTACGGGGGCAAACGTATCCTGAACGTTTGCTTAGCTTGGGTATGTACTCAATGCACTACAGCAGAATTATTGGAGACTTGATCCTCACTTACCGTATCTTAACGGGTAAGATCGGTCCAGACTTGTCCTGGCTATTTAGTCCCGCCAAGCTGTCTAGTCTCCGAGGTCACCCGTTGATGTTGCACAAACTGCGTTCTGACCGGGTAAGGACGGAAACTCGCTTGTCGCGTCGAGTTATTGAACGTTGGAACTCGCTTACAGCGCACATCGTTAGGGAGTCTACGGTAGAGGGTTTCCAGCGTCAGTTAGATGCTCTTGGGTGGCAGTATCAAACCTTCCCCTTCTCCTAACCGACTTGTAACTTTAACTTTCCCTTCTCATTTTTTTAATTTTCTTCTCACCTTGGTATTATCATTATTTAGCTGACATTCCTCCTATTTTCTTAGCTTACTCTTCATTCTTTTACTTCACATAAACCGGCCTGGCAAGGACTGCTGGCCAGGAAAATGTGGGCAGTAGTTGGTTGGACAGGGTGTGATGCGGTCTCTGTTTAAGGCCTTTCAACATTTCAAGCTCACCTGTCGATTCCCGATCCGACGATACGCAAAAGAAGGAACATTCACGGGATTATCCTATCGTTCCGGTTCCAACTGAACTTGAACTTGAAGGTCACGGCGTGCTTGTCGTGTTTCACCGTTCGAGGTTTTCTTTACTGAAATCCTTGTTTGAGAACAGTAGTTAAATAACACTACATAGAAAATTTGGCTTTGTCAGTTTTCTTGTGATCCGAAAGTACTTAGAAGTGCCAACATACTCGGAATTTCTTGTGTGCCTTCCTTTGTCACGGCGTGGTTGTCGTGTTTCACCGCTTGAGTTTTCCTTCTCGGAAGCCTTTTGTGGAAACAGTGTTGAATAACTCTGATCAAAAAGCTTGACCTTGTGTTTATTGTGGTTCAAACGGGCTTGAAAAAGCTCCTTCGTTCCTTCAGTCTCGCCCAGCTCCAACGGCGAACTTTCCTGCGAGTAAACTTGGTCTTTGTTCCGTTGTTGTCAGCGAGTCAGTGTGTCATTACCCGTCTTTTGACCACTGGACGCTATCCAGCTACCTCTCGCCTCTCGTGCGCTCTTTTCCATTCGTCAAAGGCGGATTTACTTGATTCAATTCTTGGTCGAACTGATCAGTGGATCTTCAGTTATCCGTGTGTCAGTCTCTGCTCCCTCGCAAAGGTCCTGTTGTTATATCCTTGGAGTCCACTTCGGCTTTGTGACTTGGTGAGTCCATTTCAATACACTTATGTCACACTTGGTCTTTCCGACTGGTGCTGTTGTCGCTTGCATAAGTTGTCACCGTAATCCGGTTCACATCTTTGCTTCTTATCTATTACATTCAATTCTTACTCTGAACCCTCTCCGTCACGATGGTTGTCGAGCGCTGCTTAAACTCGCCGTGTTCGCCTTCTGACGACTCTGTGGTCATGTGTGGTAAAGTGGGTTGTCTAGCAGCGGTTACAGATTCGTCCGGGGGCATGCAGTGCGATATCTGTAACTGTTGGTTCCATAAGGCCTGTACTGGATTGGATCGTAAACAGTATGCTCTTCTGTCCAGTAGCGAGAGTAAACTCTACCGTTGTAATGCCTGTTGCATGCTCAGGACTGAGCGTTACACGCCAGTAAAGAGCAGTCCTGTTTATCTGGAAAGTTTGCTGTCTCTGATTGTCTCGCTAGACAGGAAAGTTGAATGGATTGTAAAAGGCCTAGAACGCTCAAGTCTTCTCTGTCAGGAGACAGTAGAAGACACTGGAAAGTTGTCAGATCCTGCATCTGTTTGTTCACTGTCGAATGTCAGTTTACCTGTTAGCAGCGAGCGGTATGTATTTCAACAAGCATCCTACATTATTAATAAACCTTACTATGGGTTCAATGACCTAAAATTTATCTCCTACCACCTACAACCATGTGTACCGGAATCACACTGCCGAAAGAACATTATTTCCAGGTGGCGGATAGGACGCTCCGGGTATAAGACGAAAGCCTGGGATTAACTTGCAGTCTTCGGGACGGGGTTCTCCTCCTGTCGGTCCACCTCCTTGGCAGAAGCGCCCGAGCACTTTGTTCCGATGTTCTTGTTCTGGATTTCTCACTCGACTGTGTGCAGTCGTCCACTGTTACCTTCGGCAGGTTGAAGCTTTCCACCAGTAAATCGAACGCGAGATCAGTAGGCCTTGCTTGTTCTGGTTGTCTAGATGTTGGCCGTAACTGGTTTGCATGCCGTGGCCAGATCTGTGCGCCCACCATCACGTCATACATGACGTTTCCGCGCTTGCTTTTGACCGTCCCTGGCGTCCATTTCGCATGGCCTTCCCGGTAGTCACGTACTAGCACCTTCTGTCCATGCGTGAAAGATCACTTCTTTGCTCCATGCCTCTGGTTAAACTCCTGTTCCATTCTGCGGTCCCTTTCTCCAACAGAGGACTCCGAGCCCAGTCGGATGGCGTCGAAAGGCATGCGGAGCTTCCGGTTCATCATAGCAGGTGCTGGAGAAACTCCGTCTGGCGCTTGTGAATTCGGTGTTGATCGATAGAGGAAAAGGAACCGGTCAACCACCTCCTGTATACGTCCCTCCCCTTTTGATTTGTGGAGAGCTCGCTTGAATGTATCGACAAACCTTTCTGCTTGGCCATTCGACTGTGGGTGAAACGGCAGCGAACGGACGTGCTGTACGGCGCATTGCTTGCAAAACTCCGTAAACGTTGCTGAAGTAAATGGTGAGCCATTGTCGGTGACAGTTGTCTCAGGACAGCCGAATCTACTAAAGGTTTGGCGCAGTTTCGATATGGTGGCATTGGTGGTTGTGTTCTCCATAAGAAATACTTCAGCCTACTTGCTGTATGAATCGACGATAATGAGAAAGCTTCTGCCGTTGATCGGTCCCACAAAGTCGACATGGATGCGGCACCATGGCTTAGTAACTATTAGCCATGAACAGAGTTCTGCTTTTTGTGGCGCTTTCAAGGCATTGGCACACCTTTGACAATGTTTAGCTATTTCTTTTAGCTGTTTGTCCATGAAAGGCCAATATACATAACTGCGGGCAAGCGCCTTCATCCGGTTGATTTCAGGATGCCCGGCGTAGAACTGCCGAATAAGGCGCTCCTGAAGTGCCTTGAGGATGACCACTCTTTCCGAAAACAGTATGCAGTCGTTTACAATAGAGAGTAAGTGTCTCCTCTGAAAGTACTGTTGCAATTCAGCAGATGGACATGAATGTGGCCAACTTGTTTTGTGAAACCGTGTAACTTTCTTGAGGATTGGGTCTCGAAGTGTTTCGGTTCGTACAGCTTCTGCGGTAACTGGTAGACCGTGCAATGCATCAGTTACCAGAAAGTTGACGTCATGTTCAACCTCGACCGAGGCATTGATTGTGTCCTGATGTTCTTGCTGACGGGCATTAATTAGACTTGACAGTGCATCCGCTTTGCCAATGGACACAGTCGACTGGTATTGGGTCTCGAAATTATATCCCATTAAGGTAAGAGCCCAACGTTGTAGCCGGTTGGTGGTGTAGGCCGGGATGCCCTTTTCCGAACCAAAGATAGCCAGCAAGGGTTTGTGATCTGTCAGAAGCTTGAAGCGGCGGCCGTATAGCATTTTATGGAATTTCTTGACAGCATGCACTGTGGCCAATGCTTCTTTCTCAATCTGGCTGTAATTCTTCTCGGCCTTCGTAAGTGTTCTGGCGGCATGGCCTTCTGAGATCCATCGGTGTGTGATCATCATCATCAACAGCAGTACATCAGCCATTTGAACTGATGCTTCGCTGCCTTACAACCATGAGGACCCATGAAATAAAGAATATGAGGGAGAGAAGGGGGACTTACGTGAAAATCTTAATGCCCTAAGCAAACATTCAGGTTCAAGGCGCCTACATCTTGTGTAGACAACATTCCGTCACAAACAGTTGGCTATCGTACAAAGATAAGACGGCATCGGCGAGACAGCTTCCTTGCGGGTTTCACTGCCACGCGTCATAATCAGCCATTACCCCGCAGATAACTCAGCACCAAACACACTTTAAACAGACAATCCGATTAGGAGACGGCAGCAGACGCGCCACTGGTGTCGGTTGCGAGCCATGTCCTGTAAAGTCTCGAGCCAAGCACAAGGTGAGTCACGTGGACTCCAACCCGGAAGGCGAGACGGACCAACGGCACGCGGTTTGGTCGTCAGTGACTTCATTTCCCTCTGCCAAGTCAACTTCTGTCCACCTCGAGCCTTGCGCCATCCTACACCTGGTAGACTGAACAAGGCCCTCCTAAGTAAGCGGTGACCAGGCATGCGTAGCACGTGTCTGAGCCAACGCAACTTATTTAGTGCTATCTGTTGTTCTAGGCAGCTAGCATGATTATCACCACCTAGTACTCGCCTACGCACATCATCGTTGCGGACACGCTGGTGCCATCCGACACCAGCAATGCTTTGCAAACAACGATGATCAAAGACTTGAAGGCGCCTCAGATCTTCAGACCGATGGGGCCAAGTTTCGCTACCATAGAGCAGAACGGCCCTCACTGTGGCCTTGTATACACGGCCTTTCAGACGTAGGGAAACTCCCTTCTGTCGCCAACGATGCCGCAGGTTCAAGAAGGCAGCTCTGGCCTTTGCAATGCGTGAGCTGACGTCAGTTTCTGTGCGCCCATCATTGCTTATGCAGCTGCCAAGATAGGTGAAATGATCAACCACCTCGAGTTCCTCGTTAGCAAGCGTCAAGGGGTCATCAAGTGGCTGGTGGTCCTGCAGCAACACTTTGCACTTTGAAGGTGCGAACTGCATACCAAATAATGCGACCACTCTGGATAGGCTATTCAGGGTTGATTGTGCCGCCTCAGCGTTGTCGAAAAGCAAGACGATATCGTCCGCATAATCTAGATCAACTAACCGTTCACCAGGCAGCACTTCAACGCCTACATCGTGAGATTCCGCAAGGGAACACTCCATGATAGAATCCACGACGAAATTGAACAAAAATGGGGAAATCGGACAACCCTGATGAACGCCACTTGTAGTTGAAAGCTATCCGATAGGGCACCATAGACCCTGACGCGGCCTGTAGTGTTCGAGTATAGAGCACGAAGGATGTTCACATATTTCGTGGGAACACCTTTTCACGCAAGTAATTCGAACAGAATCGATCGATCGACTGAATCGAACGCACTCTTGAAATCGAGGAACACAGCTATTGTCGGTCAGCGGTATGCGTGGCGCTGCTCTAGCACCTGCCGCAAAGTAAATATATGGTCTATACAGCCACGTCCTGGTCGAAAACCGGCCTGCTCTTCCCTAATCCGAGATTCCCGTTCTGCAGTGAGGCGACGAATGATAATCGAGGCCAGTAATTTTGTCACAACTGGCGTTAGGCTAATACCCCTGTGGTTAGAACAGTCTGTGCGACTGCCCTTCTTGTATATTGCCACTATAATCGATTCGCTTTAATTAGCCGGCACACTCTCTTCGTTCCAGATACGTTCAAATAGGGAGGTCAGTGCTTTGCCTGGTCCACCAGGCTTCCTTGTCAGCACGTAGGCTCCGCTTTAGTTCACGCCTAATAGCCCGTCTGGTCACATTGTGTTCAGAACCAGCCGGGAGGTGTCTTCTAGCTTCCAACAGGTTCACGGACCTCTCGGATATTCAGTGACTGGTTTGGTGACGACTGATAGTGCAACAAACAGATGCTCTTGCGTCGTGCATGGCGGCCGAGATCCTGTTTCACTGAAGTTCAGTGTCATTAGGACAAGACAGCGAGAGTTCGCTATGCAGTGCTTCTTGATAGGCTTGCCTGACAGAGGGCTGGAACAACTTCTCCGTTGCCAATCGGGGGAGACGCTTTGTGCGCCTTCCGGTAAAGTTCATAGAGAAACGACAGCGCACCAAGGCATGATCAGAGTCGACACAGGTACTCCAGTATGAGCGGCAATCCAGAATGGAACCGCGCCACCTGTAACTTATGGCTATGTGGTCAATTTAGGTCCATCACTGGCCAGCTACAGGTGGACGCCAAGTGGCACTTCGGCGCCCACTGTGTCTAAAAGCAGTGCTAGTAAGAAACAACTGGTGCTCCGCACATAGTTGCAGCAGACGCTCGCCGTTGTCAGTCCGTTCAGAGTTAAGTCCATACTTACCACCCAGCTGAGCTTCTGAAGAGCTCAGACGCCCTACTTGTGCGTTCATATCCCCTGCAAGTACTATAATATTTGAACTAGTAGCACTGCGTAGTAGGGCGTTCATTTCGTGATAGAAAGTGTCCTTGACTGCATTAGAACTGCAGTCGGTGGGAGCATAGACGGAAATCACAAACAAACAGCGTTTTGTTTTACTTCGCGAATTCACCTTTGCTGATGTCGTCAAACGGGCTGCACATAAACGGCTGTTCACCGGAATCCAATCAACCAACGATGCCTCAGCCTTGGAGCTGCGAGTGATACCTACACCAGCTTGACCTGTGAGTGCCGCATCGGCGTCTCCGGATGCGTGCAACCAATAACGAGCAGATAAGCCGGGTGCAGTCAATTCAATAACCCCATTAGGGTCATTAATCCTAGTTTCGGACACACAACACACATCAACACCCAGTGTGTCCAAGGTGTGTGAGAGTGCAGCCTGCTGACCTGTTTTTCTTAGAGTGCGGACGTTGAATGTCGCCATGGAAACGGGACAGCGTGGCCTTATAAGGGACTTTTGCCGATAGGCTTCCGATAGGTGCTGCGGGATGGTGGCTGCAGATGGTACTACTTCAGTAGCACTTCGGTTGCTGTCAATTAAGCTGGGATTTATAGAAGAAAGGTTAGTAATGGGGGCCGGGATGGGAGTGAGAAACAGGTGGAAAGGAAAGGAGGCGCCAGCAGTAGCATGTTTTCGCCTATCCGCCGTGCTGTATGCAGCAGATAAGGCGACCCTTGATAGTCTGCGCGTAGGTGCGTGATATTACCGCACCAATCCCATGGCTTGATGCATCAGTTGTCAAGACAATCTTTTTGTAGGGATCGAAATGAGTCAAAAGCAAGTTTGAAGACAGCAGTGACTTGACGCGTTCGTAGGCATTCTGGCATTAGGATGTCCAGTCCCATGTTTGGCCTTTGGCTAATCGCTTGTTTAACGGGGTACGCAGGCGGTGCATCTCAGGCAAGAATGCGTTGTAGTGGCTGATGAGCCCACAAAAGGAACGCAAAGACTGTAAATCTGTTGGCGGAGACATTTTTCTAATGGCTTCTGTATTTTCCGGGTCTGGTCGACGTCCATCCTTCTCGAGGATAAAACCGAGGTATTTGATGAGCGGCGTGAAAAATGTGCATTTATCCTCACGGATCCGGAAACCGTACGACTGTATGCAACCAAGCACTTCATCCAAGCGGTTAAATAGTTCTCCCGGTGTTCGACCCATCACTATGATATCATCCAGATATGCAGCGGTTCCAGAAACACCCGCTAGCATGGTGTCCATCAACTGTTGGAAGATGGCTGACGCCGTTTTCACGCCAAATGGCAAGCGGTTATATTGGAATAGCCCACGATGAGTGTTGATCTTTATCAGCTCCCTCGAGACTTCGTCAACATCCACTTGCAGATAAGCATCGGATAGATCAAGCTTGGCAAAGTACTTACCACCATTCAATTTTGCAAAGATATCCTCCGGTACAGGTAATGGGTACTGGTGGTCGTCCAGCGCGGCGTTGAGGCCAGTTGAAAAGTCAGCGCAAACGCGTATCTTGCCATTTGCTTTCTTCACTGCGACAATAGGTGAGGCCCATGATGACTAGTTGACGGCTGTGATGACCCCGGCGCGTTCCTTTCGATCGAGCTCTTGCCCAACGGTTGACATGGCTGCATATGGTACCGGTTTTTTGGCCTTGAACACTGGTTTAGCACCTGGTCGCAAGTTCAGTGTCGCTTTGGATTTTGTACAATGGCCCAAGCCATCCTGAAAGACAGAAGCAAATTTTCGCTTCAGGGTATGTGTCATGTCTTCGATGGACTTTGCAGATGGGTTTGGACTTGCTCGAACTCGGTTGCAGATCTGATTCAAGGGAACATCGAGGAGGTTCAACTTTTCAATCCAGTCGAGGCCAAGAAGATTCAAATTCGGCCGGTCTGAAACGTATCATGTTCCCGACTTTTCCACACCTTGGAAAGCAATCTTGCAACTGAGTTCGCCCACTAAGTGTAACACCGCCGGATACATTATGTGCAACTTTCTGAGGCTCGACCATCTTCGGCCTCTTTATGTGATTCCATGTGCTCCTGGAAATAATTGTGATGTCTGAGGCCGTGTCAAATTGCAGCTTCGTTGGGATCCCATTGATTAACACTGTGATGAATCGTCGTCTCGGTTTACATTCGTTTTGGAATGCAGCAACTATGGACAGAGACTCAGCGCCGTCCCTTCTAGAATTACCCTTTCGATAAGACTTCTGCACTTTCTTCGACCGGACTTGACTGCAGCATTCCTCTTTATGCCCACGCTTATGACACGTTTGACAAATATGATGTTTGAAGGGACAAAAACGAGCGAAATGCCATTCGCCGCATGACCAGCATGCTGTGGGCAGTTTCTTCGTAGGCCTCTTGAAGGGTTTGCTTGCGTTGACGGTTCTGGTCTTTTTCACGAGTTGCACGATATCTGCTGGTGCGAGACCATTTCGTTCGACCATGGCAGTGTCGTGTTTTAGAGTGAGAAGCCGTTTGCTTTCGCTTACGAGGGCCTTCAGTGTCAGATCAGCACCCTGCTCCAGCTTAGCTAAAAGCCGCGTGCGGATCTCAGCATCACTGGGCGATTATAGAGCACTGACGAGAATGAGACACTTAAACTGATCGTCCGTTAAAGAGCGTCGTTTGAAACGTTCACACTCACGGTTAAGCATGTCTGCTAAGGCCCCAAAGTCGTCAGATTCCTGTTTGACAATTTTCAGGCATTGATAGCGAATACTAAACAAGGATACCGACTCACCAAAAATTTCCTTCAGCTGCGACACTACCTCATCAAACGTCAGATCCTTCGGCTGTTTGGGCAAAATGTGGTCAATGAACCTTGAATGTTCACTTATTCCGAGCTTGCGGAGTAGCAATCGCACCTTCCAGGAGTCGTCTTGACGAATGAAGTCCGTCTGGAGTATGTCTTCCCAGCGCTTGAACCACGCTTCGAAAGTGCATCCAGAATCCCCGTCATAAATAAATTCAGTGATGGCGTTCGTGAGAAGATCAACAGAACTCGCCTGCGTGTCCCGCGCCGCTGCTCCTGTTGTCTGCAAACGCAAACATTTTGTCAGGTTTTCAACCTTGGGAAAATAACTTATTAATCGCCGCCAACGAACACTGTACAACTACTGCAGACCTTGGCTGTATTTATGTCTTTTACTGACCTTCAACTTTAGAATTGGAAGGTAAGCTTCCAAGGGTAGTGGTTTTCCAAATCTTTTGCCGAAATGTCAGGTAGCTTTTAATCACTTGCAGAAGAAGAACATTCCGGAACGTTCGAAATCGATGCGATAATCGTTAATAATCGATTAATCGCTAAAATAGGGAATTTCCAAGGCAATTCTTACTTTCTCCCGGGCAGTCATTTTGGAAAGTGACGACATTCAAACGGCCTGGGACAGATTTAAATCATATTTGAGTGAGCTCTCTCTTCCCCATATACTACTATCTGGCAGGAATAATACTAGGGCAAAGCCACCTTGGTTTGATGCTGCTGTACACAAACAACTCAACAGACGTGCCAGATGTTGGCGTACTTATCTATCTGCTCCTTCATTATGCACCTTCAAGCGATATCGTGAGGTTCGAAATGCCTGCAGGCAGTATCTACGAAGTGCTCGTCTACAGCATGAAGTAGAGCTTGCTCGTATAGCCTCAACAAACCCGAGACGCCTCCTCGCTTATGTCAAAAGGCGAAGCAACATGAATTCGTGCATCCCAGTGTTGTTTGGCCCGAACGGAACTGCTGTTGTCACGGATCACGAAAAAGCTTGTTTGCTCGGAGAATAGTATGCCGGGGTTTATGTTAGAGAGTCACAGCCGCCGCATATCAGTCTCCAGGCAAAGTTCCTGAGGGCTCCCACTTGGAGGAGGTTTCTATAACGGAGGCTCAAGTGCTCCGGCTTCTGAGGCAATTAAATCCCACTAAAGCTGCCGGTGGGGATGCTATTCACCCCAAGCTGTTGTACGAGTTGGCTGATGAACTTTGCCGTTTGATTACGCAACATTTTTGAAGTCTGTACGAGGCCGCTCTCTACCCAAGGACTGGAAGGAGGCTATTTGTCCCAGTTATTAAGAAAGTTTATAGGCACCTCCCTGATAACTATAACTATAACCGGTCAGTTTAACGAGCGTGCTGGCCGTGTTATTGGAAAAGCTCGTGAGGGACGCTCTCAAAGGACCCTTGAAAGCGTTTGAGTTGCTTAATCCTTCTCAGCAAGGTTTTCGTAAGGGCTATTCTTGCCTTACTAACTTGTTAACCGCTCGTGAACGCTGGGCCGAAGCTCTTGATTGCGGGAAGGCAGTGGACGTGCTGTTTATTGACTTTTCCAAGGCTTTTCACACCGTTTCACATTGGCGCCTTTTGTACACGCTGAATTCCTGTGGTTTCTCTGGACCAGTCTTACGATGGATTTCAGCTTTCCTAATCGGAAGGGAAATGTGTGTGCGGGTGGGTTCGAGCCTGTCCTTCCGCCAATGTGTTCTCAGTGGCGTTCCTCAAGGTTCGGTTCTTGGCCCCCTTCCCTTCACTTTATATGTTAACGACCTACCTGATGCATTGGGTGTGCCATCTCTAACGTTTGCGGATGACTTGAAACTGGTTCACGATAGACGAGCCGATTGGTCCACTGACCCTACAGGAGGCTCTGGATAGACTTTGGGAGTGGTCAATTTTGTGGCAGTTGCCTGTTAATTTAGGGAAATGTTCCGTTCTACGCGTTGGTCCAAATGACTCGCCGACGCGTTATTTGCTTGGCGGCAATGAGGTATCGCGAGTTCAACTCCAATCTGACCTCGATGTTTTGCTGTCATCTGACTTCAAGTCCAGTGAACACTGGACGACAACTGCTCGCAAAGATTTCAACTTGTTGTGGGTGATCCGCAGGTTATTGGGGATCATGACAACCGACATGTTCGTTAGACTATTTTCGGCTTTTGTAAGGCTGCACTTGGAATACTGCATCCAGGCTTGTCCTCCATGCCTGGTTCGTGATAAGATGGCAGTTGAACGAGTCTTGCGGTCCGGGACGAAAATGGTGCACGAATTAAAGAAGCTGACGTACCCGGAGAGGCTACGTAAGTTGGATATGTTTTCCATTTATTATAGGGGGCTTCGAGGCGACTTGGTCCTCACATATCGTATATTGGTGGGTCAGATTGGTCTTGATTTGACTGGACTGTTTCGCCCAACTCGACTGCCAACCCTTCATGGCCACCCATTCAAGTTGTACAAACCCCGGTCTGACCGGGTTTGGGCAGCTTTTCGGTTATCGCGTAGGGTTATAGCTTATTGGAACGCAAAGGTTTATAGCTTATAGGGTTATATTATAGGGTTATAGGATTATAGCTTATTGGAACGCATCGCCTGCAGACGTCGTGATGGCACCGACGGTGAAAGAATTCGAGCATCGCCTTGACGCTCTCGGTCTGCAGTTTAAAGTCTTCCCCTTCATGTCTTAAACTTTTCTTCATCTACTACGGCCTACCCTTCTTTCACTCATTTTAACTTACATCTTAATATTGCCTACGATATTCGATAAGCTTGTCTCCTAACCTGTTTACTTTTCTTTACTGACACTACTGTTTTCTTTTATTCTTCACGTGGCTGGCACAGCGGGGACTGCTAGTGCAGGGCACGTGGGCATTGTTTGCTTGACCATGTGAATCGTGTGTGTTGATTTATATATATATATATATATATATATATATATATATATATATATATATATATATATATATATATATATATATATACACATACATATATATATTTGCAACAGTCTATGAATAGACATTGCACCATCGGAAACCATGGAACTCAAAACAAGGTACAGAAATAGTAAAAGAAAACACAACAATGTCCACGGTTTCGTCAGAGGGCGAAATACTACCCGGTTGCCCAAGCCGAAGTAGGGTGTTGACTTAGGGGACACCACCCCAGCCTTTGGCTGAATAGCCTGTCCGCAAGGCAGCGGAGCGAATTCAGATAATCGCGCCCATTGGGAGCCGGTGACTGATTGATCAGTTCATACGCCTTTCGTTTGTTCCTTTGCCAAACAGGGGCCCAATGCTCCCCGAAATTACAGCATCAACTTGCTGGAATACAATGCTCCGCCAGGATGAAGCAAGGGGCAGTGACTTTATTCAGTGTGTGTGTGTGTGTGTTGATTTGGCTCTCCTTTGGCACATCAAGGCACCGGTTTTCCTGTTGGATCAACGACGTTTTCGCAGGTGGAACGACCGCGGGATTTTCTTACTGTTCCGGTCCCGCTTGAGCTTGTCACACTTGGAGTTACGGGACTTGCCTTATCCACTTATCCATGCCCGCCTCCACCACCAGAACCCCTGGAAGACAGGATGAGGTGTTTGGAGTAGGCACCGCAGTTTGTGTAGCACGCGATGGGGTCATCCGGGGTTTTTCACCTCCTGCCTGCACAATCTTAGGTGAAACTGAGGGAATTGCATCACTAGGTGGTGTTTCCCGCTCAGGCGGCTGCATCTTGAGCGACTTCTCACCTCTCGGTTTGGGTGCGGAGGGTTTGCGCACTTTTCTTGCTCTCTTTCGCCTATTCTTTTCTGGCCCAGGAGCCCGTGACTCGCCCTCCATTTGTGGAGGGTCAACAATGCCGTCCGAGGCATATGAGTCATTTATCTCAATGTGTACTGGAGCATCCGGTAAGATGAACGACCCATCAAGGGATGGACTGTCAGCCGGGGGACAGTCCGCTACAGAGTCCTCCTTTGCAATACTCAGGTAATTCATAATCAAGTCCACTTTAGAGTTAAGCGAGGCAAGCCCGACTAACGCCTTCTCCACTACTGTGAACCTGGATGCCAGTGCCTTAAATTCAGCACAGATGATAGCCGGGCACTTTGCTTTCTGAGTATACTGAATACTGTATCTTGGAGCAAGTAGAAAATAATTCTGTACAACTCCATCGGGTGG
>OX104064.1:193046332-193086180 GCA_944474145.2 Dicrocoelium dendriticum | reverse complement strand
GGCAGTATCTACAAAGTGCTCGTCTACAGCATGAAGTAGAGCTTGCTCGTATAGCCTCAACAAACCCGAGACCCTCCTCGCTTATGTCAAAAGGCGAAGCAACATGAATTCGTGCATCCCAGTGTTGTTTGGCCCGAACGGAACTGCTGTTGTCACGGATCACGAAAAAGCTTGTTTGCTCGGAGAATAGTATGCCGGGGTTTATGTTAGAGAGTCACAGCCGCCGCATATCAGTCTCCAGGCAAAGTTCCTGAGGGCTCCCACTTGGAGGAGGTTTCTATAACGGAGGCTCAAGTGCTCCGGCTTCTGAGGCAATTAAATCCCACTAAAACTGCCGGTGGGGATGTTATTCACCCCAAACTGTTGTACGAGTTGGCTGATGAACTTTGCCGTTTGATTACGCAACATTTTTGAAGTCTGTACGAGGCCGCTCTCTACCCAAGTACTGGAAGGAGGCTATTTGTCCCATTTTTAAGAAAGTTTATAGGCACCTCTCTGATAACTATAACTATAACCGGTCAGTTTAACGAGCGTGCTGGTCGTGTTATTGGAAAAGCTCGTGAGGGACGCTCTCGAAGGACCCTTGAAAGCGTTTGAGTTGCTTAATCCTTCTCAGCAGGGTTTTCGTAAGGGCTATTCTTGCCTTACTAACTTGTTAACCGCTCGTGAACGCTGGGCCGAAGCTCTTGATTGCGGGAAGGCAGTGGACGTGTTGTTTATTGACTTTTCCAAGGCTTTTCACACCGTTTCACATTGGCGCCTTTTGTACAAGCTGAATTCCTGTGGTTCTTCTGGACCAGTCTTACGATGGATTTCAGCTTTCCTAATCGGAAGGGAAATGTGTGTGCGGGTGGGTTCGAGCCTGTCCTTCCGCCAATGTATTCTCAGTGGCATTCCTCAAGGTTCGGTTCTTGGCCCCCTTCCCTTTACTTTATATGTTAACGACCTACCTGATGAATTGGGTGTGCCATCTCTAACGTTTGCGGATGACTTGAAACTCTGGTTCACGATAGACGAGCCGATTGGTCCACTGACCCTACAGGAGGCTCTGGATGGACTTTGGGACCGGTCAATTTGGTGGCAGTTGCCTGTTAATCTAGCGAAATGTTCTGTTTACGCATTAATCCGAATGACTCGCCGACGGATTATTTGCTTGGCGGCAACGAAATACTGCGAGTTCAACTCCAATCTGACCTCGGTGTTTTGCTGTCATCTGACTTCAAGTCCAGTGAACACTGGACGACAGCTGTTTGCAAAGATTTCAACATGTTGTGGATGATCCGCAGGTTATTAGGGATCAGGACAACCGAAATGTTCGTTAGACTGTTTTCGGCTTTTGTACGGCCGTACTTGGAATGCTGCGTCCAGGCTTGTCCTCCATATCTGGCTCGTGATAAGATGGCAGCTGAACGAGTCCTGAAGTCAGGGACGAAAATGGTGCACGAATTAAAGAAACTGACTTACCCGGATAGGCTACAGAAGTTGGATATTTGGTGGCAGCTTTCAGTTCCGTCGCACTTTGGCAAATCTTTCAACCATCCCTTAATGCTGATCGCCTACCTATCGATTGGAAGACGGGTGTAGTTATGCCGAAGTACAAAGGCGGAAACCGCAAAGACCCTGCGAAATATCGGCGAATTTGCTTGAAGTCGGTCGCCTGCAAGCTTATGGAAAAGCTGATTAAATGTGCTGTCAACCGACACTGCGAAGATCTGATCTTCACTTCATTTAGCCAGCATGGCTTCAGAAACGGACATTCCTGCAGCACTAACCTGCTGGTCGCTAGAGAAAAGGGGCTAATCAGTGGACGCTGGAACACGTTTATATGTGGTCTTCATCGACTTCAGCAAAGCTTCTGACAGAGTCACACGTCAGGAATTACTCTCTAAGCTCCGCGGAATGGACATAACAGGGATCATCCTACTATGGATCATTGACTTCTTGCAAGGCCGGAACATGGAAGTCAAAGTCAAATATACGCTTTCATTCCCAGTGCCTACGAATACTGGCGTACCACAAGGCTCCGTTCTCGGACCGGAGTCGTTCAAGATATATCAATGATCTACCTAGTATGCCACAACCGGACTGTCTGATCTATGCAGACGAACTCAACCTATAGTCAGAAGTGTCCAGTTTTGAAGACTCCGACCGATTACAGGAAACGCGTGATCTGCCATACTCTTGGTCTTTCAACGACCACCCTCGAAATGTGCCAAGTGCTTTTTGCTAATAGCGATGCTGCACTGTCCGTGTTAGCTGACACCACCGACCGTAGCTGGAAAGATTGCGCCCAAGTTCCGCATGTCTAATCGACCTCTGCTGCTGTGTTACATTACATTACATTACATTAACTAGCTTAATACGTAAATAGTTTATTCTCGAATTTAGCAGGGCGCACCAAATCAGGCATGAGCAACAGCAGTTAAGGTAAAGAAAAACGCTACTGGTTGCAACGCTGACATGAAGAAGCCAATAGGTTGGACG
Source organism: Dicrocoelium dendriticum (assembly GCA_944474145.2). NCBI lineage: Eukaryota > Metazoa > Platyhelminthes > Trematoda > Plagiorchiida > Dicrocoeliidae > Dicrocoelium > Dicrocoelium dendriticum. The sequence goes on along the minus strand of OX104064.1, from coordinate 193,083,696 downwards.
CACCAAAAAGCGAGTTGGCATCATCATCATCATTATACACGTTAGCTAGAGGTGGGAACACCTTAGCTGCAGTGCCACAATACACAGAAAATAAGGAGAAAAGGAGCATTCAACCGGGGAAAGCCGGCTGAGCTACCGGTAACGGACGAACATCGTGCCGGTAAGCTACCGGCTGGCTAAAATGCATCAATAAAGAAATTACCATGTAAAATTATATAAGGTTAAATAATGAGATCGTGATTGGAGGGGAGGCTAAGAGGGATGGGGTGGGACAAAGAAACTCAGAGCGGGAACGCCACTGAGGTCGACTCCTAGCCATGTCAGCAAGTGTGTCCAACCAAACGTGGCTGGCTAGCCGAACAACCTCCTCGTGGTGCCAGCTGGGTGGTTCGGGTAAATCCCGTTCCAGCAAATGGTTCGGCGGCAGTGTTCCAGGATGTGGTGGGATTTCGCCTGGCAAGCGTTCTTCCAAAAAAAACTACAAGTATCCGTTTAACAACACGGTGACGTGGCGGATGTGACTTGCCACGAAATAAAGTCACTGCCACCCCTTTTCCTGAGGATCATTCACACATCACGAACGTCATCCGATTCAAAGCGTTCCAATGATTCGCCCCTTTGATGGCAAACACAACGAACAAAAGCACACACAGTCCCACACAACAGATTCCCTTCCAAATACGCAGTTAAACAAAGTTTTACATCTCAACACACAAATCCCTGTGCTACTGGTGAAGATGCACTAATTTGTGCAGTTGCTGATCATACATGTCTGTAATACCATGATCACGTCCTTGGTGGTGTACCTCGCAAGGAATAAACTGTTTGTTTGTTTGTTTGTTCATCGTTCTTTGGACCCCAACCAGGGAGCCGAGACGCTCCAACCGAGGCCAGCACAGAAGTGAGGGCCTTGGATCCGTTGGCGGAATCAGTCAAACTCTTGGCTGTCGATGACACGACTGCTTCCCGTGCTGTCTTTTTCAGCGCTTTTACCGCCGTTTTGAGCGTTTCGAAGGTAGCTCGAAGTGCTTCCAATTGCGTACTGCATCATATATTTTCAAAGCAGACGTCCTGACATCTGAGGCGTATCAGAAGAGAAGCAGTAAAGAGTCGGCAGTGTGTGCCGTACAGAACAGTACTCTATGGCTATGCTCACCGTGGGCGACGTGGGTACACATGCAAACGGTAAGTTGATATGTATACCCTATATGAAATGCTAATGAATTGTAGATACACAAGTTATGACTGCAAGGCCAATATTCACATAAGACATAAAGACTGATGCTATGACACAGTATCCTTCAGTGTTAAGCAGTTATGCCTTTCATATAAGCAATCCGTTTCTCTGGGTGAGCGGCACGTGGACGAGGACGTCCGTCGTATGATGCAGTCGGGTACGGACACACGCGATGTCAATTTGTATGCGTTTAAGCAATACGGTAGAAGCTTGAACCGTTACGACCTCCGGACCATAAGACCTAAGTTGCGGGGAATGTAGACGGTAACTCAGTGAAAGCTGTGGTACAGTAGCTGGAGAGCGTATGTCAGGGTAATATCAAGTATGAGCAATCGAATCTACGGTTACTAGTTTTTGTTTCGAGGTAGGGAGTTTATCTCGTGGAGCTTTACAGTGAGATACTGCTGGCGAATGCCACCCACCAGGTGCACAATGGTGATTACATACCGTGGCACTGTACGCTGGTGGATATACACAGTATATGAAGTGCATTTTTCTACGCCTTGCTTTCGAATGAAACGACGGCACCGTTTTGGAACCCTGTACGCAACATGCGTCTTATGTTACCAGCAAATGAGACAGCAAGGATAGTGAGGATTAATAAGCGCATGGCCCAAATCCATGCTATCTAATCCGTGTACCCCTATGTGCGCATTGCATCGTGCCGTTTCCAATTACTGCGGGAGGTTACTTGTCGCTGCGCCGCATTATCCGCCAAAACAGCGAAGGACAGGTTGCTCATTAAGCAGAGGGTGCGGAAAGTGGTGTATGCTAGGAACTCTTTGTTATTTGACAGGTACTTGACAGTCAGTAAGGCGCGAAACACCTAAGCGCTCAGGTACTCTGTAAGACTTAGCTGCTGTTTGTCTCATCCTGGACAGCGCACCGCCTGACCTCAACCAGTCTGTTCGGTCAGGGTGGGGAATAAATATAAGTATTTAAAGAGCGGTCTTTTAGTGCGATCTTTATAATTAGGTATGTGTACCGCGGTCGTTACCCGCGTGCTTGATGCCCAAACACGATGGTAAGCTTTGTTGTGCAAAACGGACTTGTCCTAGCAAGCATAGCATCGTTGCTGCGATAGCTATATACAGGGTGCTTCTAAGTTTTCAGGGTACGTCGTGACGCGTTTGCGTTGCTGTTACAGAAAAGTTGATCGTACCCGATTTGTCCAATAGTAAACGTCAAGTGCAACATTGCCTTAAGTAATACCCCGCGTCAATGCGTGGTTGCGTACCTTGTCAATGTAGCTGTTGTCGGAAATGGCCGCTTTCGTACGCTCACATATTGCATGCATTTCACGCGGCCGGTTGACCGCTGGAAGAGATATTGCGCAACGGTCGCTGGGTTGTGCCCCACGCGCAAGATCAACGAGTAACCACGTCCAAGTCGTCCTGCATTGTCCCGCTGCCGTCCACTTCCACAGTGGCTCCAGTAACTAGGGAACAGACGCCTCGCGAGTTCAATCAGATACTTGGTGATATTCATCTGCAGGTATGTAGCCTTGGCGATTCAACGTATAGGGAGGTGTTGGAACAGTTGCGGAAGTTTATACACAACCTAACTGGTTCTCATGAGGACGCTGAGATTCTCCCATCCGCAACCATAAATGAATCTGCAACAGAAGAGATGGATGAACAGACCAGGAAAGGCGCAAGATGTAGGCAACGCATTGTGTCCACTTCAGCTGTGTCCGTCGGTTAGTAGGAAGAAGAGAACCCCCTTCCTTTTAGACCTTTGAACAGCAACACCGCCAGGGTGTATAAGCCTCCAGGGTAGCGTCCTTGCCATGCAAAACACCCAGGCGATTACGATGATGACACGGGCGCTTCGCGCCTTCAAGCGGATGGCGAGGCACGGAGGGGACATGTGGCTGCCTGGGTCATGTGTTCCCACTGAGACCTTGAGTATCCTTAGCTGTGGGCCTCGTACCATAGACTGGTGCCTTGTATCTGCCATCGATGCTTGTAAGTCGTCAATTTTCGTGTATATTTTGCTGCGTTATGACCGCGCGTCGTTAGGTAAACCCACCATTTCCATACGCGGTACCACCCCTAGGTGACGATTACTGCACTATGCCAAACTAACAATGGAAATCACACATGATGGGAGTGGCCAGATATACTTAAGGGCAGCAAAAGCACCCGCAATCCTGCTGCTTTGTGATCATACTCATTTTACCCTAGGTTCCGTTAGTACATCTTAATCTTCCAGCCAACCGGAAGAACCATTTTGCATTGCCTAGCACGTCCACTGTCGTCATATTTCAGTATTTTCTTTACAAGTACAAGAATATAACGCTCTCTCTCTAGGAATAATGTTTTCCCACACACTTATAGTGCCTTAACTGTTTGCATTTTGCTTACTTGAACCCAGAATATCGTCATCCACTGCTGACCTTTTTCTCAAGTGTACTTCCTCAATCCCTGCAGCCTGTACATCTTTGGGCCAGTGCCGCTTACATAAACAGCAACCTGTCGGTTGCGAAACATAACTGCCTGTAACTTTAGGTCATGCCTTGTTTTGTGTGCCTGGATACATCCGAGAACAAAGCAGTTATTTATCTATTCATCCATACTCTATGCATTCCTTGCGCTCGTACTGCACTTGTAACTTCATCTTCCCTCCCAGTTACTCAGTGATCCGTTGCGTGGTGATGAGTGTGCATAACCACACTCACAATGCGTGAGTAGTTTGCCTGGGACTGAATAGCTTCTGACTTCCATAACGTTTCGGGCCGCTTCTGGCTACTCTTGCTTCAACGACCACCCTATCCGTTTGGGTCTAACTAACGTTACCTTGCTCTCTAGTAAAACTATCCGTTTGGCTAACCCAAGGTGTTTCCAGGGCCGATCCAGCAGTCACGGTTTTATGGCCTTTGCTTTTCTGCATTTCTGTCAGTTAGTCAGAAAGGAGCTGGTGCTGGTTACGTAAGATTTATTCCATTCACCTCTCCTTCAGTATTCTGACGAACCATATGTTTGGGACGCTATATACCGCTTCTAGGCGACCACACTCAGCAGGCTGTGTGAAGGCTTGTACACCGTGTCGCTCAGGCGTTTAAGCGATGCAAGGTTTCGACAAGTTTTTTGTGCCCTCCTGCTCACATTCTGCATTGTAACCCGTAGCCTCAGTCAACTCTTGCCGCAGCTACGCAGTCAGGACGGATAGTCACCGAGGCACCCACTGCTGCTGCAAAACATACATTCTCACTAAGTAAGAACGGCTTCTCCGATATCGCACCGGGTTATTGGGCGTCGCACATCCCTGCCGGTGCATGCCGTTAGGGAATGCAAGGTTGAGGGTGGTCAGCGTCTCATACGTTCCCTTGCAATTACCAGTTGTAGTATACTTAAAAATAAATGGCCGATTTCTACAGCGATCAATCGATCTTACCCGGTAACTTAGGCTAAGTGAGAATGAAGTCCCCTGTTAGCCTTCTGTAGTGCAAGCACTATATCCCGAAACTGAGCAAAGCGAACCGGATTTTTCCGTCCACAGATAACATCCACAGTAAGTCTATTTGCTGTCGGCTAACACAGGTTGGAAAAGCTTGGATATAACATACCAAGTTGGGTCGACAAATGCCGAGAATAGCTACGCAATGAAATTGGCCGTTACAATTGCAAAAGAGCAGCAGACAGTCAGCATCGTACAAATCCCCAGGGCAAGCAGTCTGCTTCCAATCGTTGTCAGGATGAAGTGCTGATGTGTGTACGACCCAAAAATCAACCTGCTGAGTGAAAAGTGGGATTTCACCCCCGCCGACAACATACCACTTGGGTGGACTAGCAGCTTCAATTCAGAGAACGGAGCACCTGGCCCTATTTGTAAGCATCAACCATAAGTTGAAACATTCCCAGTGCCTATCCAAGAAAACTTGCATTGCCTCAGGAGCCGTGGAATATCCCCAACACCCCGCAGCTTAGGGTATTTTATAAAGAAATAAAGAAATCTTTTATTCTCAGCAAGGTTTGGCATGCCTTTACAGGCATGATCATTTTAACATAACGACGCATGATCAAGGATGTGTAAACCACCGATATGTTTGCCATAGCAGTTTGTGTTTGTGTAGGGGGTATGCATGTAGGTCATTGTGTGTGTATGTGTATGTGGCTGTGTATTTTGTGCTTTTAGTTGTGCTGCTCCAATCTTCAATATTTGAAATCGTCATCCATATGCGAGTAGGAGATTGGTGTCCGTGAGTTGGAGAGAATTATCCAGAGATCCACAGGGCAGTTACTTTATTTGGTGGCAAGTCACGACCGCCACGTCATAGTGTAGGTAAGCAGACATTTGTGGCTTTTCATGGGGAGAACGGTTGCAGGCGAAATCCCACCACATCCTGGAACACTGCCGCCGAACTACTTGCTGGAACGGGTTAAACCCGAACCACCCAGCTGACACCACGAAGTGGTTGTTCGGCTAGCCAGCCATCTGTCCATACATGAACTAAGCAACGTGAACACATAATTGGCGTGATACCAAATGCAACACCATGGAACACGTGACGAGTAAAAATTGTGAAGAATAACCCAATAAACTTTATTATGATAAATGACTACAGATAACCAGTTGACTTCCAACCGGTACGCTTCTAAGTGATAAAATATGCCAGCTGAGGACCATCAATGTTAGAGTATCACAGCTTCTGGCGCAGTTAAACGGTACACGCAACATAATTTTATTAAGCACATGGGAGTTATTTTTCATTACCTATGTATATGCTTAAAATATACTATCTGATAATAAAATAGTTTTTACAATATGACTACCAGCACACACATCGTTAGGTGGGAACCCGTGCAAACGATCGGGCAACACCGTCTCTTCATCACGGTGATTCCGTTTATAATGCCAACAATTTGCCTCTTCACACATTGCGACCGCATAAGTCTCCACACTTCACTTATCTAGATTTATTCACCAAAGCTTTAAAAGCGGAAATTGCACGTAGTTTATGGTTTCGGTATAGTTTAAGCACCGCACGCAGGCACCACGCCATGCTGCCACAAATTACATGCGAAGTAAGTAACTAATTTCCCATCACATGTGCTTCATATTCACTATACTTATTAAAGCATGCTTCCCTTTCGTACACAAACAAAGTATAACCTCATCAAAAACAACTACTTTTATGTACGCGTTGCTTACGTTCAGCTACTATATCAACCGTAATCATTTAGCTTCTGTAAGGAAAACGAACACGTCAGTGGAAACCTTAGCGTATGACATTTGCTCAAAACAACGAATCTAAGCAATATCATGATAGCGATTTTGGTTTTCTTTTCGTTATGTCTCAAAACTTTAGTTATTAACATATATTGTGAACTTAATACTACCCATTTCTATGCGAAGGATTTATCCGCATACATTTCCACGGCGTTTTCAACTTAGGAAAAAGAAGCAGTGGTTGGAATCTGGTTAAAGTTAAGTTACTGCGCTTGCAAACTATCAATTATTTAAAGCATTTTGTAAAAAAACATGGAATATAAACAATTAAATAAATAAGTGGAATATTCTCGGTAAAATGAGACGAACCTGTGAAGGCGCGATCAAAGCTTCAAACAATCATACCCTTTTTAAAATGAGAATACATTCCGTTTTATGAAAGGCATAACCGAAATGACGCAGTTCATACGAGTGAGCATTTTGTCAGGTAATAGTCACACCAGGAAACAGGATGGCGCAGCGGCGCGTGAAAATCAGGCATGACTGTTGTGTCAAGAAAAATGTTAGGCGTGATTTCGCCATGTAGTAATCCAGGAGCACAGGACCCCAACCAAGGTTTTAGTGCAATCAACGAACATTAAGAAACCGGAATGTTCTGTGCTCCATCAAAGCGTGCATTATAATAAAATTAGTTGCATACGTTGTATGTAGAAGTCTGCTCACTGCGTCAGTGTGCAAGGTTCAAGTGTGAGTTTATTCAAAGGCGAGGCACATCCGCTACGTTGCAGTGTTGTTAACCGGAGATTTGTGGCTTTTTGTAAGAAGAACGCTTTACAGGCAAAAACCCAATACGTCCTGGAGCACTAACGTAGGTTCCGTTGAAAAGTAGGGCTAGCCGGCTATGCATCGTACAGACCAATTTGGCACTATATTATTCGCAGTCGGTTGACAGCCAAAACTCTTCCTTGGTTGACCGATTAACTTGGTAATATACCGACAGTAGTTGTTGCAACTGGTCATTGATGCCAAAGAGTCGCAGGGTCGAATGAGAAAGGATGCAGGTGAATAAAAATAGTTTAATAGAGGCTGGCTTTTCTGTTACATAAATAAATAAATAAATAGTTTATTCTCGTCATTGCGAGACGCACCATCAAGGGCGTGATCATGGCAATACAGACAGGTATGGTCGGTAATTGCACAAATTAGTACATTTTGACAAGTAGCATAGGAATTTATGTGTGTGTTGAAATGTAAAAGTATTTTTAACTGTGTATTTGGAAGGGCACGTGTTGTGTGAGTGGGTAAATGTGACTCAGTGTTTGTGTTTGTTCATTGTGCTTGCCATCAAAGGGGGGAGTCAATGGAACGCTTTGAAGCAGATGACGTTCGTGATGTGTGAATGATCCTCAGGAAAAGGGAAGAGGCAGTGACTTTATTTCGTGCCGAGTCACATTCGCCAAGTCACAATGTTGTTAAACGGATATCTGTGGTTGTTTATAGGGAGAACGCTTGCCAAGCGAACTCCCACCACACCCTGGAAAACTGCCGCCGAACGATTTGCTGGAACGGGATTTACCCGAACCACCCAGCTGGCACCACGGGGAGGTTGTTCGGCTAGCCAGTCCTGTCCGGCTATCCACGCTGTACCTGTCATAGGGATGGTGATTGCAGTTGATCCTTGTGGCTGAATACGTCCATAACAGGCGAAACTGCCATTGCGTTGTCCGGTGCGGGAACGTTACGAGTTTCGTACTCCTCTAAATGGTATCGGAATTCCTTCAAATGTAAGTAAGTGTTATTGTCTCCATGGTCAAGGAAAATCTCCATAAAAAGCCCTCGGAAAAGCCTATTATATGAGCGCACAGCTGTCCGTGAAATGACATCGGAAAACCTCCAAGTGAATGTGGAATCGGGGCATCCCTTCGGAAGCGTATGGCACCGAGACCAATTTTTTGAAGGCCGGGGGGAATAAACAATGCTAACCGAGGTAATCTTGCCAGCGTTGTTTGTCTTCCGTTGTAAAAGAGGGATCCATGTAAATATATTATTCCAGGTGAGTGGATTGTGATACCGTGAGTACGAAGCGAACTAAACCCATTTGTTTAGACACCGTGTAAGTTGCGTCTCCAGAATGGCAGAAAGAGCTCCAGTTGGAACGATGAGTGGGTTCTTCATCTCCAGGAGAATGGATCAAGTGTTTAAGTCAGCTAGCCATTGAGAATGGGTCGGTTAGTCCTAGTGCATCCTACTTCTTTTTGGCCGATATAACTGGGAATCTCGGGAAAAGCCGGCAACGGCCGAGAGGCAGCCAAACAGATAGACAGCAATGAATCAAAAAGCACTACCGAAAGACTGGTGGTGCGCGAAGGTGCCTATGCTACACTAAAACCTATGTACTTTTGCTTAGTATACATGATTTGCAAGCGCGTTCGTTACATAACGTCGTTGGTGTGGCTCAGACTACAACTACTACTAGGAAGAAGATTATGCATGCGAAGGGTTAAGAGACCGATATAACAAAGCGGGTTTACAGAATTGAGCGAATAATACAATTGTTGGAGAGAAACGGGTAAGTCAATTATGATGACTGCAGTCCGAATGCGAGAGGCACCTTAAGTGAAGCTAAGGCCAACTAGGTTGAGACCGAAGGCGGGAGCAACAGTAGGTAAAGCACCGTTTCAAGGGGAAAAGGAAAAGCAAAGATTCGGCAAGAAGTGGGTGAGGGCGGATGGCATTGCGAAGAGTAATTCGTAAGAGTAATTACGCTATGGCGATCATAATTCCAAGGTCCAAAAGCCGACAAAATCTAGAGAGAAGGGTCACAGAGGGCCGAAACTGCCGTACATTGGGAATCGTTATCCCACGTACAGTCAAACTTATATTTAAATAAATAAATAGGTATATTTCTAGACCTGCTAGAGGCTGCACCCTAAAGGGTTCAGATCAATGCTTACATTAATCCGATGCTCTTGCGTGGAAGTAGGCAAAATATAAATATTTGTTCATCGTTAGCAATTACAAATGCATTGGAACCGTTTGGTATACAGCTACTGGGTCTCAGGCGTCCAACTTGACGTTTTTCTGGTTCCGTCGGGTGGTATTGAGCTCCTTGTTCTTTTATTGTGAAAACTTCGCGGAGGTGTAGTTGTGCCTTTTCTCCTTGGAACAGAATGCAATTCGCCACAAGTTCACTTTAAATTGATCGCACATTAATTGGCCACTCAGTTGCCCCTATTGTTGTTGCGCATTTGGAAAAAATGAGTGAAGGGATTATAAGGCATACGAAAAGTTGAAGAAATTTCGACAAATGCAGACAAGAATAGAAACAATTTGTTAAGAGAGAAAATATATCTGCGCGCTTCAGTAGAAGAATACCAATTAACAAAAATAGACCCCTACTTTTCTTATGCTGATATTGTTCTCCGGCGCGAAATTTCAACCTGAGTTATTCTCAGCTAAAAGAAAAAGCCTTTCTACAGTTAGAATACCGCCTAAAGTAGCACAAAATTACACTGGTCTGGGCCAGCTTTAGCGCCTGAATACGATGAACGTAAAAGCAACACAATAAGTGCAGTAGTTTGCGAGTTATTTGCAATTAAATGATGGTCTACGAATAAGGCCATTTTTATTTTTCGCTAAAAATAGCTTTCTGCTTTGCAGGCAGATAGCAGAAAAAAGAAAAGAAAACATAAAAAGTAGGGAAACGGTGTATGTTCTAGATAGGCATAGCTATCCAGAAATGCTCTAATTAGCCCGTAATACCCTGCGACAACTACGGGCTGCGTAGGTGGCCGAAAAGTAAACTTTGCAGGCATACATGATAAATATATGCACATAAGTAATGATTTTGCGCGAAAATGCTAGAAATCCAGCAAGGAATATTATATCTACATGGGTATTTAGGGGAGCTTGTAATTAACTCACGGTTAGAAGGCCACAGCATACCGTTTTCAGGGGATACTGAGCCACATATACAACCAGTAAAGTAGAGTTTAGCATATTTTAAGCCTCTAAGCTTCTCTAAAGCTTACAACAAGCCCGCATGAGCCAGGTCTACCTGAGTAACTCAGGGGATCTTTCAGATCCGTTGACAGATTTCGGCCTGCAAAATACACACATTACTTAGCTAAACATCACAAGATTTATCCCTTAGAGCCGATTTTCTATATTAATGAGGCTCTGTCTCCAACATCAGTAAGCTATAAGAGCCTGTCACTAATAATAAAGAAATAAGCATGGGAAAATTTAGTAAAAGTTAGCTAATTGCATTTGGGCGTGAAATCCGTTTTGGTCTACATTGGTTGGGCTTCAACAACTCTACTTCTGGTGGTTGAGCTTGCTTATACTTGAGGTATTGTTATGCCTCATGTGTAGATGCACACCATTGTGCAGCTCTTCGATGAATTTCGATTTATTTCTCTCCATGTTTAAGTTCCGAATATAGTGCCGGCGGTGTTCATCCAGATGGCAATGTTAACTGGTACTCTAATGTCACACCGACTGTTTCTTTCGTGATTTTCCTGGCAAGAGCTGTTCTAGCACCCCAGGCAAAGAGCGATAAGGTAAATCAGGAGTAAAACAGTAACAAAAACCAATGGGAGCTGGTCGTTCACCCGCCATAACGCATAACGCATGGTAGGCTTTGGAGCCAGCTAAAAGATACATGACACACGGACGGCCAAGATAAGAAAGTGGCGATGGTAAGTTTCTGGTGCTCCAGCCAGCCAGTGTGTCGTTGGTTAGCCTTCGTGCCAGTGAAATGAAATCTGGAAATGCGAGTGTTTTACGAGCAAAAGCAGTTAAATAAGAGGATTTGGTTTTCATTATGACTGTCTACTAGTGTTGCCAATAGCGAAAGGCACATGTATACCAGATAAAGCTAAGTATATGGGGCCAAGAGAGTCTAAGTGGAGAGCAAAATGTCTGATTCTTGGGCCTAGAAATTTCAAAGTGCGCTCTTTTTTAACAATAAGAAAGAAATACCTTTTTATTTTGCGGCTTACCTACTGATATTGTTTGGAACCTGCTTAGTAAAGTAACTAGTGCTCAGACTTAATGAAAAAGCTTCAATTAGGGCCCGCTGGCAACCGACATCTAGGAAGACACACAAAGGTTCATTTAAAGCCGGCATTTAGACGATTTTGGACAATACTAATGTTAAGCTTGGGTGCATCAGCAGTAGAAAACGCTTTCAGCATCCTATGCAAGGCTTAGGTCTGGTAGCATGCCTTTACTAGGCGTACCATAGAGGTCATAAGCCTAATACCTTTTTCCACGGATCCAGTGGTCAAGAATTTGGAAAGTGATAAATGTAAGTCTGAAGAGAAGGAATGAAGATATAGATAAGAAATAAGGATTGAAGGAAGAGGTCGTTGAAGAATAAGATCATATTGTATTCAGTTTGTTATTCTTAAACCCTGGAAAATGGGTGCGACGGATACCGTTCAAGTCTCTTAGGCGCTAGAACGGTAACCACAATGAATGTGGATGAGTTTTGCGCTCAAGGTGCTTAGATGTCTTGCACTACATTTTGAGCGTCCACAAGCTACATCAGGGCCAGTTTCAAAGAAGTGGTCTTGCGAATCGCAGATATGGAAGATGCTTTGTAGATTGCCAAAACATAGGAATTTTTGTATCTCCTTCCTGAAGACCTGCAAATTTTTGGATTAACCTTATTCTGGGAGGCAGTCTGTTCCACCTGCCCACGTACACAACCAAGAAGAAACGAGACCGCAGTCTCTTCTTTGCCTTTAGCGGAGTAATGGAATGGCCCCTGTTTCGGAGTCTCGATTCAGACGCGCTCCTTAGTTTAAGACAAGTGATATTACTGTGCAACTTTCTATGAATTAGCTAATGTAAGAAGCACAGGTTAAGGATAATTCACCTTTGCCATAGCGGCTGAATTTTAAGGTGTTCACACCGTTGTCGGTAATTCAGCGCTTGCTGCGGTGAGTCAACATCTGCGTAAAGCGTCGCTGAGCTTTCTCAAGCAGAACACGGTCCGACTTACGTAGATTGCTGCATATAAAAGAGTAATATTCTAGATGTGACCTGACGTGACTCTTATACAGTTCTAGCCTTGCATCGGCAGTTTCTATGCAACGGCGTATGTGGAACGATAATCCTCTTACCCTTGCGACTTGATAATGCACTTGCTCTGCAAAGTTGAGGCTCATAGAGTAGCGCAAGGCCAGATCTGTTGTCATGGCATGCTGTTTGATAGTTATCCCGTTTGTTGTTAGGGACCCAGCAGGTATAGATAATCTGTGGGTTATGACATTAGAGTTTTGAGCGGAGAAGGTCATTTGCCAGTGTTTGCACCACTTTTCAAGTGCATTAAGATTCTCACGGATCCTATTAAATGCGGAAAATTCATTACCACAGGGAAAGTCGTAGACAGCTTTCACCTCGTCAGCAAAGATAAAGGAGCGACCGTGTTGCAAAATCTTGCAGAGGTCTTTGATATAAATCAAAAATAGGGTAGGGCCAAGGACACTCCCCTGCACCACGCCACTGCGGACGGCGGTCGGGGTGGATATAGTTTGTTCAATCTTGACAGACTGCGTACGTCCTATTAAGTAGGAACCCAGCCAGTCTATTAGAGGACCGTCTACCCCATATGCCTTCAGCTTATGCATCATGTGTGGTACCCTGTCAAACGCCTTTTACATATCGAGGTAAAGAATTACAACTGATTGATTAGAGTCAATGTCCTCGGTGACCAAATTAAGGAAGTCCAGCTGCCAGGTTGCTCAAGACCGAGCACTTAGAAACCCGTGCTGAGATTCATTTATGTGCTCGCCTGCGTACAGATGAGTCATGAGGGCTTTTTTAATCAACTTCTCCATCACGCGCGAAATAATAGAAGGGTGGTTAATGGGGCGATAGTTACCAACTTCCTGTAGGCTTCCGCCCTTATGCCTTGGCACTAAAATTGAATGTTTCCATGCGGCCGGGCACTGACCTTTTTACATTGATAACGCAAAGATTTTCAAAGGAAGCATAGGGATATCTTCACCACCATTCTTAAGTAGACTGGGCGGGATTCCGTCTGGACCGGGGTCCCAGGATGGCTTGGTATTTGAAATCGCGGAACGGACACTACTTAAGTCAAACTGTACAAATGACAGGGACTGGCTACCGGGCACCTTCATGGCCTGATGGGTTGAGCTTATTTCTAAACACTGAGATTCTTTAAAATGTGAGCTGAAAGCTTCGCATAAAAATTTTGGGTCATTAGACGTTTCGTTGGGACTGATCTTTAGAGTAGAGATCTTTCGTCCAAATTTTGGGGTTCGAGAGCGCAGCAGCCAACCGAGACTCTTAGCTTTGTTCTCACTATTTAGTGCGGCGATTTCTTGCCTGGTTTGCTGCTGCAAATGCGAACATAAGGTAAAGAGCAGAGGCGTATGAAGAGAGGTAAGATGAGCATACTAATGGATGTAATAGTCAAGAAACACTTAGCAATAGTCCGAGTGCCACCAGTAATCAGGAGTGAGGTCGGAGCGAAGGAGACCACACGCCATAGGATAAGTTGGTTCGGCACAATGAGTGTAATCCGTGGGAATAAAAATGTAGCGCAATAACAGAGAAGGCCATGAATAAGAGGAAAGCAAAAGTACCAAGTGCCTAGACGTAAGTACTAGCGAGCAAAGTCGCTGTTCCACCCCGATCGGAAATGGCACAGACATCTGGGAGTTGTAGGAGGGCAGAAGACCGTTCGGCTTGGGGATAGTTTAGTCAGCGCACTGAGATTTGTTCGTACAATTGTAGTGAGAACGCCTGTGGGGATGGTCAGTGGAAATGGACAGGTAAAATAGCAAAGCGGCTATAATATCTAGGGAAGATGAGGTACGACAAGCATGTTGAATTGAGGGAGACCGATTAGAAGACACTTGATTAGTCGGTAAATTGAGTCGTATAGTTAAAACGGAAAGAAATTAGAGAGGAACAGCAGTAAAGGGTAGGAACGAGAGGGAGGAGACTGTCTTGACATTGAATGAGCAAGTTCAGCAGATTCTTAAAGTAATAAAAAGAGCATTGTCTGCATAGTCTAGACCGTTAACATCCCGGTGGTCTGGAAGAGGTCATAGAGAAGCAGAATGGTCGGATGAGACTAGGTTAAGGAAGAGCGCAGAGATTTGGCTGCCCGTTTAAAAATTTGAAAACACAGAGCGCAGCAAAGTGATGACAGTCAGGATGAATACTGTTTACTGCTAAAGTATGGAGAAGCCAAAGATGCTGTTGTGCGAAGGAGTATGAAACGTTTGTTTTGAATAAACGCCATTTATATCTCAGTAGTCTGAAAAATTCCGGTAAGCAGGTGACCGACCAGACGGGACTGGATTAGCCGGCACCTTGAGATTAAGTCGTATGGTTAAGAAGGGAAGAAATTAAAGGGTCAGCAGAGATGGACGGTTTCGGGGTAGAAGAGGTTATACGTACTTGGGGTACGCCACTGCAAGTCAGGTAGGCTCGCAATGTGATAGAAGTTGTGCGTTGATTATGCAGAGCCTAAAACTACATTTAGTTAATCAAGAAGCAGGTAAAGAGGAGAATAGGCAGAGTACTGAGAGCTCGCTTACCGGTTATGAAATAGATAAAGGCAGAGAGCGCGATAAATAGAGGACAGATGCAAGGTAGAAAAGGATTCCAGATCAGAAATGCGAAAGTTAACGTGGCTCTCGAGGTAATAGGGACAGGGCTTTCAATCTTCCGAGCAATGGCTGGCAACATCACAAGAGTCGGAGAGAAAGAGACCCATCATACGAGACTAGATTAGTCAGCGCATTTTGTTTGCGTCATACATTTAATTAGGGTAAATCAATGGAGTCAATAGGATTGGATAGGTCAGAGCTAGAAATGGCTATATTAACATAGGGTAAACAAGTCCACCAGGCTGTCGAGGTGAGGGAGATATTGCGTTGAATATATAGAGCTTAGACCGTTAACATACCGTGGGTGTGGAAGAGGTCACGGAAGCAGACTAGTCAGAAGAGACTAGGCTAGGGCAGGGAACTGAGGTTTGGCAGTCAGATTGAAGAGGGATCGAAAACAGAGACCGCAGCAAGGAAACGCCGGGATCGGGATCGAAACGGTTAACTGCTACGGTTTGGAGAAGCCAACGAGGCTTTTGTGTGAAGGGGTACCGAACGTTCAGGATTCGGAACAATCACCGGTAATGTCACAGGTTGATAAAATTCGGTGAGCAGCAACCCATCAGAAGAGACTGGATTAGCCAACGTAGGGAGATTGAGTTATCCAGCTAAGTTTGGAGATCAAATGGTGTGGGTCAAGGGATTGACAGGTTAGAGATGGAAGGGCCAATATTACTGAAGAGTGAACAAGTCCAGCAGGCTGACAACATGAAGGAGGTCCAGCTCTGCGTCTATAGTGGTAGACCGCGTATATCTCGGTAGTTTGGAAGAAGACCAATCAAAGCATACTGGTCAAATGTGACTAGGCTAGGGCCGAGCGCAGAGAGTTGGTTGTCCGCTTGAATAAGGACTGCAAGTAGAGCATACACCTTTCAGTACAGGAACCGGTAGTGTCACAGTAGTCGGAAAGATGAAGACCGATCAGACAAAACTGGATTAGTTGGTACACCGAGAATGGGTCGTAGGGTTAATGTTGGAAGTTGAAATATTTATTCCCCTGGCAGTTGCAAGGTAAAACTTATTAACTTAATAATATGTTGCACTGTATAACACCTTTAAAGCATTTCACAAATTGTTTATCCATTTTTCTCTTTAGCGCGCATCAAGAGCACCAAACAAAATCTTCCGTTTCATGTACCATAACATTTATCATGTCTACACAATAAACATCAACACATATTGCATCCATCAACACGAATTTAAGGAGTTTTATTATCTTCAACATATAGCGTTGTTTCCCTCTACTATTCATCCGTTTCCTTTCGTAACATGTGCCATTTTAGCAAATAGCACCATTCTTTTACTTATGGAGCGGTGTTCTCATGGCGACCATCAGCACGTAGTTCGTGCCCACATCGTTCATCCATTAGTTGCTCCTTTTAGCACTACATGCCTTAACGTTCAATATCACGCAAAGTAGTATTCCTCACCTATTCGTAATTTACCTTCTATAATTACAAGCCAAACCACATTAATTCCACCTCCTCCTTAACCTTGTCGGGTTTATCCAGGGGCTAATATTTAATATCCCCTTAGACCGACAGTCATGGAGCACGCCCCTATCAAGCAAATGCTTCCGGACTGTTTTCTACAGGTCATTTTGCTGTCCCGCCAATGCCCGCCGCAACCGATGCCTGCCAACCATCAGGTACGTACGAAAGAATCGCTTGTTTTCGCTGAAGCTAGACAACTCACAAGGGATAAACTTCGTAGAGCTGAAGGCGAAGACGAGGACATGTTCGAACTAGGTATAGTTAGACTTTCCAAGAGCCGGTGGGCGTAGCCGTTTCACGTTGTGTCTAAGAAGTCAGGAGACCGGTGTTCAGGTACGGACTACCGCGCCCTCAACCATGTAACCGTTCCCGACTGGTGCCCCATACTGTACATTTATGAGGTGCACGTGTGTTCTCGAAAAATGGGCTGATACGCGCTTACCACTAGATCCCGGTTGCCGACAAGGATATAGCTAAAACTACTTTCAATACCTCTTTCGTGCTGTTCGAATTCCTTACCTGCTATTTTGCTTGCGCAATCTAGCGCAAACCTTTCGGCGTTTTATAGATTCCGTCCTACGTAGGTTAAAATTCTTCTATTCCTATATGGAACATATATTAATAGCCAGCGCCTCCGAGGAAGCTCATCAAGTGCATCACAAAATCCACTTTGAAAGACTCCCTGCCAATAGTATCACTGTCAATCCAGACAAGGGTACCGCACATAGCGTTCCTCAGTCATCACCTTGATCAACCTGGCATACGTTCTTTAAACGACAAGGTCCAAGCTATCTGGGACTTTCCGCTTCCAAACAAGGTAGCTGCCATTCGCCATTTTAACGGCATAATTATTCGCTAGCGATGATTTCTTCCGTGTTGCGCTGATTTGCTAGGCTCGCTGCCCGACCTAATCCGTGGTCGCAAGAACGGGGGTGTGGAAATGACCCGACGCTACCGAAGCTTTTGATACCAATAAACGTGCTTTAGTCACCTCAGTTATGCTTCATCATTTTGGCACCAAAGCGCCGCTTAGCCTTGCAGTTGATGCAAGGAGTGCCGCCATTGGTGCGTTCTTACATCAGATGACTACTGGAATTAAAAATCAACTAGCTTTCTATTCACGACGCTTGCAACCAGCCGAAATTAAACAAAGCCCATGCAGCCGAGAACTGCTGGCTGTTTACTTGACGATCCAGCACTTTCAACATGTCCTTGAAAGTAAGCTCTTTGTCATCTTAACCGACCATAAGCCCTTACCTTTCGCCTTTCGAAACCAATCGGCTTGACGCTCACAGCGTGCGTTTCGGCAAATGGATTGCATTGCCTAATCTTTGCCCTTTGTTCGACACATTGCTGGGCAAAAGAATGTTATGGCTGAGAATCTGTCAAAAGTGTCTGCAAGTTGCTCCACCTAACAAGTAATTGATGTATCTGCAATGGCAGCTGCGCAATTAGCTGCTCTGGGCCCTACAGAGATTACCGCTTCTTCCTTGAAGATAGTTCCACAACACTCGCCATCATCCGATGGCACAATTTTACGTGACACTTCTACAGGACAACCACGACCTGTCTTTCTGAAAACATTCACCGTCTTATTTTCAATAGGCTCCACAACATTACCCATCCCGGCATTAAAGCCAAGGTCAAACTCATATCCGATGGAAATGTTTGGCCTAGGATGCAACGTGAGCTTAAGTGTTTGTCACGCGCTTGTCTCACACGCCAGCACGCGAAGATCCAGCGCCACGTATCCGCTCCAGTTGGTCGCGTCTCGCCCGTTTCAATGTGATTTGCCCAGGTCCCTCTCGACATAGTTGGACCGTTGGCCCCGTCTAAAGGAATGGTCTACGTATCGGCCATGGTCGACGGTTGCACCCGTAGGTTCGAAGCCGTCCCCATTCCTGGCGCAGTTGCGGAAATTCTTAAAAGAGGTTTCGTTGAACGCTAGATCGCTTCCTTGACTGTCCGGCCAGAGTGACTATCGATTGTGGTCCGCAATTGGAACCTTCGACTTTCAACGATCTTCTTAGGGTCTTTGTATACCGAATCATTAGCACCACGGCCTATCATCCACAGGCGAACGGCAGGGCGGATCGTTTTCGCCGACAACTGCTAGCTTTACTCAGCGCCACCAAGGCATTCCGTTGGACTAAATGCTCTGTCCATGGTGTTTCTTGGCATCCAACCATCCTTTTTCTCTGAGGTCCGGAAGTTCCTAGGGATGTGGGATTTGATAGAGGAACAGCGTTCTCGCCCAAGGCAGGCAGTAATAACCCACAGGCACCTACAATGAACCTGGCTGTACACCAATGTGATTCAACTGTATTCACTATCACGACCGTTGTCCAGTAATGCTAGCTGGACAGGCGGTCTTCACACCCTCGAAAGGCATACTTAAACTGAACTACCCGGACACAATAACCTCTGAAATTTTGCGAACATGGGCACTCAGGAGGAAGAAGTTTCGTGACTCCTCAACATCTACTGGCCTCAGCGATTAGGGCGGCCCTGACCAAGCTATATAATTAGCTAACAGAGGAAATTGAAGTCATTTGACAGCAAATAACCGAGTGTGAAAATAGTCGGCAAGCTGCTTTTCCAGCTGTACTTTAGTGTACAGACGCAGCTATGACAGCGTTCCAGGACGTGGTGGGTTTTGGCCTGGCAAGTGTTCTCCCTATAAAAAGCCACAAATATCCGTTTAACAATACTGCGACGTGGCGAATGGGATTCGCCACTGCAAAATGGCACTGTCCACAATGACATATTGGCAAGTCGATTGGAGTCATAATATAATATTTTCTTGTCACGTACATGACTTAGCTATTCTCTCTCTATATCTATGGCTTTCACCACATATATAGTGCCTGACTGTTTGCACTACACACACGAAACTAAAATAGCGTAATTCACGGACGACTATATTCCTTATGGTTACTGCCACAATTTCCGCAGCCTGTACAACTTTCGCTTTACTGCCGATTACATGAATAGCGACCTGTCTGTTGCACAACGTAAA
Organism: Dicrocoelium dendriticum; assembly: GCA_944474145.2. Taxonomy (NCBI): domain Eukaryota; kingdom Metazoa; phylum Platyhelminthes; class Trematoda; order Plagiorchiida; family Dicrocoeliidae; genus Dicrocoelium; species Dicrocoelium dendriticum. Next base: position 193,064,118 of record OX104064.1, on the reverse strand, counting down.
TGTCTGTAAATGTTGATCATACCTGGTTTGTTGTGCCTCAAGCAATACGAGAACAACCCTTTTATTTACTTATTGCTCTGCATACCCTAGTGCCTAGCTGGCAAATGGACGACCTCTGCGTTTACACGGTGACTACTTTCCCCAGCGTGCCAGAATCCAAGTTACGGCACAAGCTACGCTCGGCAGCTAACCAAGAGTGTGCGTCATAGCAAGTTTACTGACACCAGGAAGCAACAGCATAAGTCGTCTTCGCCTCAAAATCTTCATCTCTGCTTGTTTGTTTTCCTCCGTGTTTTTGGGCTTCCTAGACCACTTGAGCAACCTTGGGAAGGTCCTTTCTAGGTTCCACAACGTAAGGAGGTGTACGTATCATCGGCCGAGACGGAAAACGGTAGTCCGTTACCACTGTCTTCAAGAAACCTGAGCGCGACGGGGATATCTGCTCAGCTTCCGAAGAATCAACGCAGCATATCAAGGAAGCTACGTCATCTACTGAAGGCACTGGCTCCAAGGAGAAGAACCCAGCTGAGTCTCCTAGCTCAGCTCAATCAAGCCGGGCGGCAAACCAGCATCCACTGCACAAGCCATGCGTAACACCTAAGTCAACAACCTCGTCACCCGAACAATAGAAGTCGACTAGGTCAGATAGGAGAGTTCAATGGCCAGCGCGTTTGAAAGATGCGTTTTCCTTCCGCTTCGCTTTTCACGCTTTCTGTGGCGTCCTTGCAAACTCCGCAGGAAAACCCAAAAATGTTTTGAAACTATCACAAAACGAACAAAACCTTCATAAAACCCATAAATATATTTATTTCGTTGCAGCGCTATTCGGTAAATGCTACATACCAGTTTGCTCTCGCCGCTATGTTTGCGAAGCACATATTTGTTTTCGTTCCATCTGCGAACGGGGGAGGAGGAGCTGAACGCGAACATTTGGCGTTCACTGGGTTGCGAACATTTTCCTCCCAAGAACATTCCCCCAATTCGTGTTTTTTGTATTTTTAGGGTGGACACGGGTGGGAGGCCGATAGGGTCCGATCGCACTAGTGCTCCCCAGCACCTGCATCAGATCGCACCACCTGGTCCGCAGAAGGCTGGCTGACGGCGGACCATCCTCCTGTAGATTTAAGGGTCACCCATGGATTTGTTCTTGGGGGGCTGTGCAGTTACCTGGCTATCCCCCTGTGGGATGGGTAAATCAATCCTAACTACTAGGAAATCAGTTTTCTCATTTACTAGGATAGTAAGTAGTTTGCATGTAGGTATGGTGCACGTGTTCGTATGAGAAACACCAACAACATCCGGACCTTCTCCCTGAACTTCGAAAAGAAACTCTGCTCGCCGCTCGCGCTTAGCACCATACTGCATATGTCCCCGTTAGTCATCTTCTAGTGCCCTAATTTTCTTCTTAAGAGTTCGCAATTTAAAGAACAGTTTTCCAGCTTTTCCCTTTTGTTCTGCGCACAAGTTTGGCTGGCCATTTAAAACTGTAGCTCGGAGACACCGCTAGACCAAGGCCCTAAAAGTCAAGTAAAGTAAGGGGTAGAAAGAAAGAGGAAAAGTGGAAGGAGTCATTTAAACGATGGATAATACCAAAGAGAAGCACAGAATACGAAATAAACTCTGGAAGACGGATACCGGATCGACCGTCTTACGGAAGGGTTACAAAGAGAAAGTTGCACGGATGGGATGGTAAAGGTCAGTTCATTTTCCAGGAACAATGTAGGCTTCCGCAAAACGGGGCTCCTGTTGCTTTCACCTATAATTACAAAAGAGCCCCCAGTACTTCCCCGTCTGCTTGAGTTCAGTGGCTTCTGCAAGCACTTGAAGGATGGGCAAAAGTATGCTCTGTACCATTGCGCAGTACGTGGTTACAGCAACGTAATGCAGTAAACTTGTAATAATATTACAGTACAATATTTATTTAGGTCTAATTTAAAAGCCTTTGCTGTGCTGCATTCTATTACTTCTGGGGGTATCTTATTCCAGCTGTGGACTTCGCGCTTCACATATAACTTCGCCTAGATTTCTAACCTAGGTCGCTGCTACTTGTACTTTAGTTGCTGTACTTGCAGTTGATCTGACTCGCTGCCGCAAACGGTTCAGTATACTGGATATCCCTAAACCCATGATTTCAAAGCGCTCAATTGGGTCTCCTCTAAGTCTGCGCCGTTCCATTGAATAACAACCTAAGCTTTCTAGGCGTTCAGGGTGTGGCTTATCCCCTAGACCTTTACTCATCCTAGCCGCCAGCTTTTATACCTTTTTATACTGGCAAGGTCCTTCCGGTGGTAGGGTGCCCAAGACTTACACAGTGTTCTAGAAGAAGTCGTACAACGGCTTTGAATAAAGAGAGCAAAATATTAGCTCTAGTGCTACATAAAGGTCTTTTGAGGCAAAACAACTCATTCAGCACTTGGTTGGCATCATGCTTACATTGAGTTGAGGTGGTGAAGCCATTCACCACAATGAAACCTAAGCCCCGTGCTTCATCTGCAAATTGCAGAACTGGGGGCTTGACGGAAGTTAACAGAATAATCCCTTCATAACGAGAAGTTGGTAACTGGCATTGGTTTACGTTTAATGGCGGATTCCATTTAAACTACCAACCTACTACATTTTGGAGGTCCTTTGAAAACATGTCGTGATTACCCATGCTGACGTTCGTTAAAGCATCAACAAACCTATGGCAGGGGTAATGAAGAAGAGGAACAAAACCGTTGATAAACATGAGACACAATAATGGTTGCAAAACGGAACCTTAGGAAACGCAGTTGTGAGCAGTGCCGAGGCTTAATTTATTTTCGCCCACCCTAAAGCGGATGCTAATAATGTAAAGAAAGGCAGCAATTAGAGTCGAGTTCAGAATGCAGCCCAAACCATTCCAGTTTCGGAAGTAAGCAACGTTGGTTAACCGGGTCGAATGCCTTGATAAACTCAATGTAATTCAATTAAGGTTGCATGATTGCGCCAGTTCGTTAATTCATCTAAGCACCTCCAGAGCTTACTAGGTCATGCTTGCCACTTAACAAAACCATGTTGGTTGGCTTCAATTATGTTATGGTTAAGTAAGTGCACACAAATTCGTTTACGAATAAGCTTTCCCAAGTATTTGAGTAAAACGCCGGTTAGACTTACGGGCCTATACTTGACGGGTAAGGTTTTGGAAACTACTTTGTTTATGACTAGCCTCTCTTCACTCGCGGGCCCTGGAAAGCCCCTTACAGTACACTCAACGAGCCTTTGTACAAAATGGCATATAAAACCTGCTTATGTCTTTATCAACCCACCACCTGCAAGTGAAACCATCGACAGTCCTTCAACTAACTTCGTAATTTAGGCAAACTACTAATTAAATGTCAGTAGAAACGTTCACTTCGTTAGTTCAGAATAGCCACCTACACCACGCCTAACTGGCGATACATATACGCTGCTCTTTTTGGTTATTTGACACCTATAGGTATCGCTCATAACATGAGACTGGCGTACAGGATTGCACTCCCAGTATCTGAAATGTCGCGAAACTAGCAGGTGTTTCCCACGCAATGTTGTCGGTGGGCGACTAATGCTGGATTAACGAAGGGTGTTACAGATGCCTTACAGAGAACATCAGCCCTAGCTTCGACACTGGAGCTGCCAAGTCATGACTGCTTGTAGATTCCGGCGTAAGTTACGGCATGTAACAGCGAGGGATGGCGGGGATACCGACCAAAGGATATGAATAATGTCAGCGAACTGTCGAGCTGCTAGGTTTAACGGAAGTAGTGATCCATCAAGGTAATTCTGGAGTCTAGTTGTTGGTGCACGTTTCGGAGTTCGGTGACCGGGCCTCGAAGCTGGGCGGGGATAGAGATGGCTTAAACGGTATCACTGGATCGCATGTTTGTGTGGTAGGTTGTTTTGCGCGCGCCTTTTTCACCTTTCGCGGTGTTCTGCAGAGTGATATCCGGAATGTAATCACAGTTTTCACACTTAATGTGGAAATTAACAGAATAGCGTGCAACAGTTGTGCTAACTGTCCAGATTGAGGCCAAAATCATGGGTTATCTAAAGCCATACGTTAGAGAATACGCAAAGATGTATAAAAATGGAGCTGTTGAACCTTCCTTCGACAGTCCATTGCCAGTCCGGAACGTTCCGTTATGGGTTATTTCGGAATCACAGCAGTGTGCCGGCAGAATTTCGTGCTAGTAGGGTCGCCAGCTGTGTGGAATTAACATAACGTGCAACCAATGGTGGTAGCAGGGAAATTAATATGGCTAGGTTATTCCTACAAACAGCGAAGCCAGTGGAAAACCAGGCGTTTGGAGTGAATAAAAGCTATTTTCTAGGCGTGTACCCGAAGAGAGCCTTATGGCTCGTTTGTACTTCAAGACAATATTTGTGTTTGAGATTCAGGCGATTCCCGCTTGATTGGTCCGACGTAGTTAACTCAGAAAGATAGGTGCGCTTCCTATCACTGCGTCGCTTCGTTATCTTAAGCGTCTCTAATAAATTAATCCCAACCTACTTAGAGGAGATTCCTACTACTTCCTTCATTGTCTTTCGTTGGTTCAGCTTGCAAATTGCTGAACCTGCTTTATACCCATGGCGCCACTACGGAAATGCGGTGCCCAGCATTGAATACTTTATTCTATATTTTGCCCAACCATAGCTTTACATAACGGCGGAAATAGTTCTGCGCCCAGCTGAGAAAACCCACTCTTATTGCGCATTATTGACAACATGGCGACGCTACTACGGGGCCTAAATGCTGCTCACTATGACTACACATAAATCGCGAGCAGCATCAGTACAGTGCAAGGTTAGAGACCACACATGAGACTGGACTGAAATTCCGCTACCACTACTTATCAATAGCTAGCGGTTATTGGCAATCAGAAGTAAATTTCATTGGCTCGTTAAATACACCAAAGTGATGATATCCTTAGTCGATGTTGCTCGATTTCCCTTACTGTTTAGCCTCAAGTCATCTGAGAAGATATAGCAGTGATAGACAAGAACAGGAGTCAGGTAGTTTATAAACATTGAAAACAATAATAAACCTAGTACTGAATCCCAAAACGCACCGCTGTAGGCAAGTGCCACACTAGCATTCGTTTCACTAATCCTGACTTCGAATGTTCTTCCGCGTAGGGATGCAGAAAGCTACAGTAATGCTTGAGGATGCTATGCAAAACATGTCCGCTTCTCAAGTAAAAATCGATGATTCACCTTCTCAAAGGCTTTACTGAAATTCGAATGGTAAACGTCTGCCGACCTCCCACTAAAAAAACATTGATAAGCTCATCTAAAAAGCACAATACATTAGCAAGACACGAAGTCGTTTTAAAGAAGTGTTGACGTCCTGTTTCATTTAGATTGTGCTGTCAAGTGCTCATCAGGCCTGTTTCTTATAAGTTTTGCCAAGCACTTCAGCATGATGCTGGCCAACCTAACAGGTCTAAGAGGCGTCGACTTCCAAACCCCATTGTGGATGATAACAATGGTCATCTCCTTCTAACTACGTGGTAGCGTGCGTTTCTGAAGACTGGCTGAATAATTCCCGGACATGATACTGAAGTATGCCAGCCAGTTGCTTAAGCACGGCGTTATGTGAACCGTCAGAAACAGTGGATTTATACAAGTTAAAGCTAACCAACACCGTGAAGAAATCTGACACAGTGAGATTAATTTCCTGCATTGTATAGCTACTTGGCCAATGCGGTTGTGAAGGCAAGTTTGACCCACTATCCTTCCGATGCAGTTATTGGTAGACACCTAGCAGCACCTCTGCTTTAGCGACTTTGTCCACAGCCTGTCTGCCATCCTCCATAGGGTGAGAGCCGACCGCCGACCATCTCCCTTAGAGGAGCCTCTGCTTGGACACACCTGTAGTAATACGGGATTGGTTTCGCAAACTTGGTAAACCTAAGCTCATTTGTGTACTTCGTCCGCAGTTGCAAGTTAATAGCCCTGTTTTGTCCTTATGCTATTGCAGCCAAGGTCGGAGGTCCCGAGTTTCTTGTAAGTTTCCCCACTCAGACGCAATACTTTAGCGCTTCGTTGAGCATTCACTTGCAACCTTGGGATATGCGAAGATGTCTCCCAGGGCGTATAGGTGCAAATTTGTCCAGTACCTGCAGGAGTTGCATCGAACCGAGATATTTCTTAATTTTGTGCACAGTTGTTACTCAATCGTACAATATTGACTTTTGGGTTACTGTCGCCCATAAAGCTATTTTTACCTACATCCGGCTCATCACTTGTGTCCACCGTGAGCTCCGACACTGACGTACGCTTACGCCGCTCTATTCGTTTTTCCTTCGATTGCAACCATTCTCGAACACAACACGTTGTGTCCGTACTTTTGCTTTCCTGGAATCCACACCAGAGCGGGGACACACTGGGAAAGCATAAACTATTCCTAGTCCTGGGCTGGACTAGTCCTGAGAACATGCCACCTCTGTCATAAAGAGGCTTTGTCCTGAGCAGGATGCCAAGGGACTTTTCATGAGTCCGATCGCGCAGCTTAGTAACCACAGTGCGATTGAAAGTTCTCCCAACTCGGTGGTTCTTTGTAAGGCTCGGTATGTTCACAGCAAAGTTTGGAACCCAATGATCACTCTTACCTAGGGGCGGCTTCACGCGCAGGTCCAAAAAATGACTTCCTCGGGAGCACGATATCAGGTGTTAAAACAGTACTCTTGATATGTCTTCTTGTCGGAACATTGCTGTAATTCTTGAATGTATCCTTTTGCATCCAGTGCACAAATTCCTTCTCCAGGGCACTCGCCCTGTTTTCAGAAGGCTACCTACCCTGATTTGCAGTAACGAAACAAGATGCCTGTCATCACACGTGCTGGATGGGTTAGGATAGACATATACTACAACCTCCAATCTATCCCAAATCTAAAGAGGCAGGGTACCAAAGGAACATCTGCAGAATTCATGGTACATTTAGTCCCCGGGGTCCACACTAACACATTATAATCAACGGGACTACGCTCCACGCAGTGACATAATGAGCCTCTCCAAGAGAGGGTAAGGGATTATGTCAGCCACCCCTATCTGCTCGAGTGACCGATAGCCGTCCGGTGACCTACCGATAGGCGACCGATCTGAATCCGGACGGGACGTGATTTTGAGGTGGAACCCGGACGGGTAAATCGGGCACGCATCCGTCTGTCAGGCCGGACCTAACCGAATGGACCTATAACGCCTTGGTTCAAGCTCGTTATTACCCAGCTGTCCAATGCATTTGGCGCCTGATAATTAGGTCATGTAACACGTATACAACACACAGCAACGCTTCTGTAGTTAAAATGCTGCGGCAGTTACCGAAAAATATTTGATAACATACGGTTCGGGTTGCAGGAATGGAACACAGTTCCAGATGGCACTAGTTGTCGCAACGTTTCACGTTCAACGATGGGTTGGACTTGTCGTCGCATTTTGTCCGCAACTAAAGCACCGGTACATCCGGAGTAACTGTTTTGCATTGTGGCGCCTGAACTACTTTACGGTTAAGAAATACCTTATGATTACCTGTGATACAACGTACCTAAAGTGAGATGTTTGATTGGCGAGGCGCCAATCGACAGCGCTTGCCAACATACTGCTAATGGTAGTAACTAGGATGTTGGGTGCCACGTCGAATAAAGTTTTTCTACCTACAAAAAAAGAGGGCTAAACGGATACAGATCAAAGGCATATTTAAATTTTGCTATTTTAGACCTAGTAGCAGTCACCTTTACAGTGTTGTACTGTACCAAGTTGTTGACTGAGTCCAGTGGTTAGTATTAGTGGCACACGTGGTTGCATCCGTGATGCGCTCCTAGGATGGATCACAAGATTGCTTCTCCACCGGAGTTTAGAGGTAAAAGTGCGTGGGTCCCTGTTCCACCTAACCAAAGTCGAATGTGGTGTATCACAAGGATCGGTACTGGAGCCACGATTGTTTTTGATGTATATTGACGACATAGCGGCCCTTACTCTTTTTAACTGCCTACTCTATGTAGACGACCTCAAGGTCTGGAGAGCGATCAATACACCAGACGACTCCGCAATACTTCAAGTGGATCTGGATAAGGTGTATGCGTGGTCAGTTCAGAATCAACTCCCAATCAACACAGAAAAGTGCAGGGTATTACATTTACGTCACCAATCAGCATTTTTCTATAAACTGGGTGACCATGTGCTTCACACAACTGCTGAGGAAAAGGATTTAGGAGTCTTGATTCAGTCCGACCTTGGTTGTTCAGCCCAGGCAAGGAAAGCATCGAAGGTGAGCATTCGAAATTTGGGCCTTCTCCGGCGCACATTTGGACGCTTCGATCCATCCGTTTTTCACCAACTTCTAGGTGCATACATACGACCACACGTGGAGTATGCGATACAAGTCTGGCAGCGTGGCTGAGGAAAGACCTCTCTGATTTAGAGAAACCTCAACGACGCGCAACGGAGAACGTGAAAGGTTTAGGCCAGTTACGCTACGAAGACAGACTGAGATTGCTCGGGATATTTAGTGGTCAATATCAACGACTACGGGGAGATTTGATTTTGGCTTATCAGATTCTGACAGACCCCAGTCATACCTGCCGCCATCTGCTGGAGCTCAGTAACAACAACAATCTGAGAGGCCATCATCTGAAGCTGGCAGTACAGTACAGCCGTTTGGAATGTCAACGGAATTTCTTTATCGTGCGTGTTTGCCAAGCCTGGAATGCTCTCCCAGAATCTGTAGTCAGTGCACCCAACCTGATGGAGTTCAAAAATCGAGTTGATAGTGCACTCACTTCATTGCACTATCTCCCATAGCACAGTCTAATTTTGAGAGATCCAAAATCCATACTTTAAAAATAATTTCCTCCACGCAGATTTCAACAGTGGATTTATATTTATATTTTGACGCTTCAAACTCAAACACTTTGCCCCATGCGAATTTCAAGGGGCGGTGACTCTTTTAACCAAATACTGCATACCTCATGATCCCCTCCGGAGTTATAGCGGATTATTATTTTGACACTTCAAACTCGGTGAGTCCACAAGCTTGTAGTGACTCGTTGTTAAACGATTTTACTGAATTGGTTTCCATTGAATTTTTCACACTTTTATGATTTTCGCACTGATCACCCTACGGGAGTTGTCAAGCTTTAGCTTTTATACCCGCATAAATCCATTGTTCCATTGTTCCATTGTTCAATCGAAGCGCCAGGGTAAGCTGTATCTGATGTGTGATTACGCTATGTTCTTTATGCCGCTCGCGCCGTTTTATCACCTTGCTCATGCAGTTCAAACAACGAGCTATTGTTGCAAGCCAGTGTGAAATGGTGCGCCTCTCTGGCAAGCCATTCGTGTCCAAAACATATTTTTTAGGTATCCGCGATGGGATACACGTGAGAAATTGGACAGTGCAGGGCTGCAAATCACATAATGACGATCGCAAAAACCTGACGCTGTTTGATTTACGTGTTGGCTGGACATTTTCCATCGATTTCAGAGGCGTCGAGTCATATTCCAACTCTTGCCGATGGGTGGAGAGAGTAGCCTTTGTCCGGCGAGAATGCTCTCTGGCGGCTTGTACACTGTATATAAATAAATAAATGAATAGGTTATTCTCAAATTTATAGAGACACACCAAATCAGGCATAATCATGGTTTGTATGGCGGACGCTTCTTTATGAGCAGCCGCTAGTGTCAGCGTGGCTAACTCTGGATCGTACTCTTACACGATTTAGTAGTTGCGCTTGAGGTTGAGCATTGAGTGAGAGGAAATACCTTGTCTGATTCAAGTGGAACAACTTTCAAGCCTGCTACCTATTATGCAATGTTTTTACGCTTATCGCACTTCTGCGCTAACACAGGTAAGCAACTGACGTGAGGCAGAGACGTACACTCAGTGCCGTACCAGAAAACTGGTTTTATATTTAAGTTGTGTATCACGTTGAGCTTAAAGCAAGCACGCCTGGAATGGAAATACCTTGGGCATTTTCAGCGTTTGTATTCCAGCTAGCATAAGTTTTATGCACCTGCCTACGCAGCAACTAAATTTCGTTTCGGAAGCTTTTGGCTTAGCTTTCCGGAGGTAAGCAGTACGTGCCATTGTGACTGTCATATATGCAGAAGCCGTTCGTTGCAATGTATACAATAATATACTGAACACAAAAGCTGCCGGCCTAGCTAATGGTCTGGCAGGCCACGGTTAGGTTGCCATAGAACGAATCAAAGATGGCGGACACAGTCGGCGGTTGAGCCAGCCGGTGAAACCTTTGACCGTAGTCAAAGAATATAGATCAATTTTGCACAAATGGGAAAGTACACCAAAAGCAAAATATTGGTGCACCATTCACAAATAGAAAGCATGCATACCAAAATATGCCAAAAACAAAGTAGAACCTGGCACCGTAAGCAAACATCCGCGTGATCCATGGGAACAATTAATGTAGCCGCGGTTCAAGCTCATCATAATAATATATCAACATGGCAGACAGCAGGTTCTGGACTGTGGTAAACCATTGTAGATTTTGCCTGGGAGTTTGGACGCTAAGCAACGACAAGTGAAGCGTCCAATACAAGGCAGTAGAGGAATTGAAGGCTAATAAACCAAGCGTGCAGTTTTCAGGTTACGAAACTAGGAAGCATCTCAACCACAGTGGGAAATGGGCAGCAAGTTACTCCTTGTAGCGCGATGACTGCTCCGTAGCGAGTAATCATGTAGGTTGTCGTCGGGTGTAGCCTATATTTTGAGCATCGTTTCCTTCTCACTTTCCATTCTAATTCCGTCTTCGGTGTTGTTGTAGTGGCCAACCGTCGTACGCTTTCACCTTATCCATCTAGTCGCCTCGCCCACGGTCTTTAATCGGCAGCTGTGACAGTACAGCTTAGCTAGCCAGAAGGTGTAACATAACAACATTTTCCACTTAGCCCCGAGCCTTACTAAAAGGTCTTCTAGCCGCATACGAAGTAGCTTCTTTGCTTTTCAGCCCCTCTGTCGGATACGAGCCTTGCGCGCAGTAAACACAGAATCCTAAGGGAACACTCGACCGAACGCATATTACATATTTGGCGACCTTGGAAAATTATATCGCCAGTCCCCGAAGTAGGACTGCAGCCGTTGCAACGATCACTACCATTCCATCACGCGGAATTGTCCGAAGCTAAGCGTTCAGCAGTTTGTTTGTGTGTCCGCAGATTGACACGGGTCCGGGCTTCCTTTGGCGCGATGGACAATGCCTCATAAGAGGGAGATAATATAGCGCGTCGGCGTACCCCTACAGCAAGTCAGCAGGTAAGTTGCAGTCAAGCGTAGACTATGTCGTGCGTGTCTTTTCCTCTTTTTTTTCGCCTTCGGCCTTGCTGCATTAGCCAACCGACTTATGCGCTCGCGCCCTCCACCTAGTCGCCTCACTCTCGGTCCTCTATCTGCAGCTGTGACACTTACGCCCGCTAGCCAAGAGCAGTGACACAACCAGACCATGCATCAAGCTCCAACAATTACTAGGAGATTTTCCAGCTTCCCACGGAGTATCATCTTTGTATTTTGCAACCTACGCTCTCGTACGACTTGCGTACGCCCCAGACACGAAAGCTCTCGGAACCCTAAGCAGAGCACATATTGCACTTACCAAACTAATTTAAATAAATTCTTTATTCACGGGCAATGCAAGCCACGTCTGTGTAGGCGTGCTAACGTTAAAGGTACAAGTAAATATTTGGAATGGTATAAAACATAGCGCAAGTTAACATGGAACTTTGGAGCTGTGCGTTCCTTGATGTATGTAGGAGCGCATGTGTCTATCTGCTGTACGAGATGATTATGTGACACTGCAATTGCGAATGAGCACGTGGATAGTGTGAGAGGGGTTGGGTGACGTCCACGGTGGGAGTGTGGAGGGTTGGGTAATCATAAGGCATTGACTTTAGTTAACAGCGAGTCACATCCGCCTCGTCGCATTGCTCTTAAACAGATATATGTAGCTTTTATAGGGAGAAAGCTTGTCAGGCCAAAATCCACCACGTCCTGCAGTACTGTCACTAAACCTTTAATACTCCGGAAAAGTCTTATTTTCGCTGTCGATTTAGCAGACTGAGATTGCTAAAAAGCCAAAAGCAAATGAGCAGACGCTTACAGATTGGACCAAAGGAATGTAGTAATGGTTTGATTCAGGTACGTTGTGTTAAGCAATTGTTTTGCAGGCAGGCCATGGCTGGTCCAATCCTCTGGACAAAAGCATCTAAATCAAATTGCGCAGTGTTAGGAGACAAGGAAGTGGTGTGTGTGTTGGAGGCCTGCTGTGAGCCAATTTTCTTTTTAGCTTCATTCAGTCGCAGACCCACATGCCAGTTAGGATCGATGGTAAGTTTCTGTTGACGTCTTCAGATCTCGGGTAAGATAAGAGAAAAGGAAAGAAAAGGAGAGCAACAAAGACCACCAATGCTGTCTGAGACATCATGTGGTATGTATGTAAAAGTCACGCAGGTCGCAGCATGCTAAAAATGATACAAGAAAGGCGAAGAAATATTTGGTACTTTGTGTGCTGCGACCAACTGAAGAAGCTTTGTGGGTTAAGATTGCTTAATACCTAGAAGCACGAAGGAGAAGATAAATGCGGACAACAAGAAGACGAGGACAAGCGGAAGCAAAAACCAAAAACTAAATGTAACACGGGTGAATCTGTAGTAAACCACTATTTCAAGCCGCAGTGGTCTGAGCGAGGTAAGGAAACATCAAATACAAGTGAGCAATTCGAGACGAGCGCATCAGACAACAACAAGAAAATCAGGGGAGGTGAGTTTGGGATACGTGACGCAGCCAAATGGCCGTACCTACGCACTGAAGTGACGTTAGAGGAAAAGTGATGAGGAGCAACAACCAAACCAGCGGAAGTTGAAAGTTTCCGTGGAAGTGCCAACCATGAGTTAGCATACCTCAATCGCCTAACTGCCGTCAGTAGCTAGGCTAGAGAGCTCAGACTAGGAGAAATAGGCAGAAAAAGAGAGGTTATTCGGACCAGCAGAAGTGGGGGAGACATTAAAGTGGCAAGCAAATATTCAGGACACAAAATGTGAGGAAAACATATGAAACCTTACATACAAAGGTAAGGGAGAAGAAAAGTGTGATGAATCAGAGGTTACTGAGCTAACCTAGCGGCATGCATCGATTCATACCTTCAAGGTGAGGCGTGATCAAGAAGAGAATAAGCAGACTATTTATTATAGGCACACGTTGGTAGGGCTTGGAAAAGTAGTGTGAGAGAAAATTAGCTCGTTTAATGTTAAAAAGGAAAATACCGCGGAGGAAACTGCTGTAAACCCGGCTGTGAAACCTCATTGTGTTAAGCGAGGTAAGGAAACAGCCGAGGCAGGTAAGGCAATTTGAGACAAACGCATTAGGCGGACAACCAGCAAACCAAGTTAGTTGAGTGCTGGACAAGCGGTTCAAACAAATAAACGTATCATCAGGTTGTAATGGCTTTAGAATAAGTGAGCCAGTGCAACAATGAAAGCAAATGTGAAGGAAAGATCAGTGGAAGTGACACACGTGAGTCAGTTTAGTTCAGCCGCTTAGTGGCTGTCAGAAAACAGGCAGAACTCAGGAGAGACCGAATTAGGCAGGAAGTGAATAATCGGGCCAGCAGATATGGGCATGACATTTGAGGATGCAAGCAGAGGTTTGGGAGCTAAAGTATAACATTAACAGGAGGAGCAATTTACGGAGGTATGGTAGATGGAAGGTGACTGAGATCGGCTGCAACTGACGCGCTTTTATCTAAGAAGTCCGAAAGCAGTCAGATAGTAATACGAAGCAGGCCACACTGGGCTAAACTAAGATGGCACACATAGATCCAAATGTCAGGGTGAGGTGGGATCAAGAAATGAATATAGTCAGGTAAGGAAATTTACGGGATGGTATGGCATTTTGAAGTACGTAAGGACAGCAAGCAAGGTTAAGGGTAAGAGAAAATGCACAGATGTGTCTGCTGTTATCTATTCTTTTGAGCCTTTACGCCCCAAGAGAGGTAAAAGAACGTGATGGATCTGCAATACGCCAGACATCTAATCCTCTTTGGTCCTGGGGCGGTCAAAAAGAATAAGAGATATGCCATGCAATAAATAAATAAATAAATCATTTACCCTAAAATTCATAGAGACACACCAAATCAGGCGTTATCAAGGTTTAAAAGCAGTTGTGTATCACGACGATACTTCGGGTTCAATGGTGTGTAGTTGAAACGGTCAAGGCACCATAAGTGTAATGAAACGGTGCATTTAGACGTAGAGTATCCTATACTTGCATGTGTCGGGCAGAGTTAAAATATGGGTCTAGTCGACTTGCCAGTATGTAGTTGCTGTGGGCAGTGACTTTATTCAGTGGCGAGTCATATCCGTTACGTCGAAGCATTGCTAAGCAGAAATTTGTGGCTTTATATAGGGAGAACGCTTGCCAGGCGAAAACCCACCACGTCCTGCAACACTGCCGTAAAGCATTTTGAACATTAATGTTTAACTGGAAAGCCGCTTGACGACCTTTTTCATATTCGGTTATTCGCAGACAAATGGCTCCTAATTTCCTCTGTTAATTGGACAGGTACTTTGATTGGGGTCGCCATGATTGTTAAGGTCCTTTGAAAAGGGAAGTCGCGAATAGTCGTCTAGTTGTGTCCATGTGAGCAAAAGTTCAAATTTTCTGCTGTCTGGAATTTTCATGATTATAATAAATAGGAGTATGAAGATGTGTCCAGTTCTCCATACCGGACAATGGTTGTGGTGATTGCAGTTAGGTCCTTTTGCTTTTCAACCGTGCTCCATTTAAGTCCTTGTCGGCTGTTTCGTTCGTCTTGGACGAAAATTGTTCCTCAGTCCAATCCCAGATATACAAGAAGTTCCGGATCTCGGAGAAAAGGGAAAGTAAGGGACAACCGAGAGAAGACCACAAGAACAGGCATGGAGTTAAACATTGTTAAAGTCTTGTGTTATAACGTTTGGAGTTAAGACAAAACATGTGCACTGTGCAACAATAATTATGCTGAACGTGCCTTTTGAATATCCTATAGAAATATTAGCCGTGTGGGTTGATGGCTAACGCCTGCGTAGAGACAAGCGCCTTGTACCAGTAAGTAAACCACGAAGTATCGGTTTATTATGAACCAAAAATTGCTCGGGAAGATAGCAAAGAAATTAGAATATTGGTGGTGAGTGCAAAGGTGCATGAACAGCAAGTATCTAGCGTAATACGACAGGGAGCGCAGAATATGTGAAAATATTTTGGTTAGCGCAAGAGAGATCTAAGTGTTGATTGGCGGTGGGGAAGCGGAAAGATTGGACGCAGATATTCTAAAGGAATACAGGTTATTGTGATAAGGAGTGGCTCCTAACGAGCACTGGATAATCGCATATGCAGCTGTAGATTGGTGACATAGGTCATACGATTAATGACTTATGGTGCTAAGGGAGAGAGTATCGGCTGCTAGCAATGGCATTAAGGAGAAGCCTTTAAGTTGTTAGTGGATACTTAAAGTGTCCCAGAATAAGGCAACAGACAGCAAATGTATATGACACACGCAGTCCCAGAGAGTAGTAGAAGAGTGGCTCTTAGCAGGATCTGGATAAGCGCAGAGACGGTTGCAGCCTGCGAAGAATGGCTCCTGCTAGACAGAGGTGCCAGAGGTAATACGAAGAACTACTAATGTTACCAAGGAAGAGAGAGTATCGACGGCTAGCACTGGCATTGGGGTGGAGCCGTTTAGTTTCTAGTGGATACATAAAGTGTCCGAGAATAAGTCAACAGACAGCAAATGTATGTGAAGCAAGCAGTCTCAAAGGATGAAGGTTGGAGATAAAAGTGAGTGACACTGAGCTAACTCCGGAAATGCTTGGGGCCTACGACCACTGTTGTTACTAAATAGAGATGCTGAGGTTAGGAGGATCAGCAGATGGTGGCGCTATGAAAATTTTTCGGTAGGCAAACATAACCATTACATTAAGCAGATTGGTCACTAGTGGATTCCTACAGTGTCACAGAATATATCAGCAAGCCAGCGAAGGTAAGTGATACAGACATTCTAAAAGATTACAGGATGGAGAAACAAGGAATGTCTTCTAGTAGCTCTGGATATGCGCAAGATGTATGGAGCCTACAACGAATCGCTGCAGAAAACGTGATGGAGATAAGAAAAACGAAGGATAATGGTGCTAAGAAAGAGAACTAGTGGACAGGAACTGAATTCGCATTAAGCCTTCTAGTTATTAGTAGATGCTTACAGTGACAGAAGAAGTCAACAAACCCGCGAAGGTATGTGATGCAAACAATTTAAGAGAGTAAGTGTTGGAGAGATAATGAGTGGATCCTAGCGCAAAGAGATGCTACCTACAATGACTCGCTGCAGCTAAAATGTGATGACATAGGTAATACGAAGAACTGATAATGGTACCAAGGGAGAGAGAGTATCGGCGGCTAGCAATGGCATTAGGAGTAAGCCTTCAATTTGCTAGTGGATGCGTAAAGTTTCCCAGAATAAGTCTACAGGCAGCAAAGATATGTGAAGCACACAGTCCCAGAGAGAAATAAAAGAGTGGTTCTTCGCAGGCTTCGTATATGCGCAGAGTTGGTTGGCGTCTACGAAGAATAACTCCTGCTAAGTCAACAAGCAGCAAACGTATGTGACGCAGACAGTCACCGAGAGTAAAGGAGCGTTAATTGGTGGGGCCTGTGTCCGATCTGTTGGGTTTTCGGATTAAGAGGTGCTCTGGGCCATGTTCCCAAAGTTCATCCTCCGGTACATTGGTGTTAAAGAGCTCGCAGACAGGCTGGGTAGCAAGGTGTTCATGTAAGGATGCTCGGAACTGTGAAGTGCTCTCGGATGCCCTAACTTGTGATGGTAGACTGTTCCGGACGCGAGAGAATCTGTAAAGATAGAAGTTGTTACGCACGTTGGTGCGGGCTATAGGTAGGGTAATGTTTTAGGGTCTATGTCGGGGTGGGTACAGCGAGTCAACGTTTTGTTGAGTAAGTCCGGCAAAGTTCGTATTTGGGTTGCTTATCGTCTGGAGTAGGAAGGTGAGGTTGAGTTTTACTCTTGGTAACCATAGAGGTTCAAGACCAAGAAGTTTACAGTGCTCACAGTAGTTGAGAATAGATGGGTGAAACAGGCGGTTTCTGAATGTGCGTTTTACTTTCTCAATTGCTTTTCGGTCACTCTTTTTTGAGATGGTAAATATTATTGAGCGGCATTCCAGAAGAGGTCTAGCGCGTACCTTGTATATAGTGAGTCTGGATTTGTTTACGAGCATTCTCTTGCAGGTATGACCAAAGATGGGCCTAGATTTCGCTACGCTATAGCTAACTTGTCCTGAGAAACTTAGTAAGCTTGAATAGTGTCGCCGCGATCACTTATGGTTTGACAGTTGGCTAGTGCGACGCCATTCAGGGTTAGCGCACGACGCGGTACAGTGCACCAGTAGGACAGGGCGCTGCACTTTACAGGAGAGAAGTCAAGCTTCCATGTGTTACCCCGAGTGTAATGCTTTAAGGTCATTTTGAATATTGAAGAGACCGCACCTTAGGTTACCCGGATCAAAGGAGAATACGACTTTGATATCGTCGGCGAACAAGTACGCCAATTAAGATATCGTGCTGTCTCCTACTAGTCTGAATCCAAACCGAGTCCTCCAGAGGGCCTATTGAAAGTTCTTGAAGCGATGGCGCCCCGAAATCGTCACGCACGTAAATGAGGCATCCGCCGCCACGGTGGTTGTTGCGTCCATTGCTGTGGAGGTGTAGCCCGGGATTCGCAGCTGTGCATCGGGAG
>OX104064.1:192916345-193045837 GCA_944474145.2 Dicrocoelium dendriticum | reverse complement strand
ATTGCAACGTTACAGTGTTGTTCGCTTTCCCATTTCGGTCGCGTGTGTGGTACAGCTGAAAATTCACCCTTCATGGGTGTATAAACACAATTTCTCGACTTGACTTGACGTGACAATACGCTTAGATTTCAGTCTGCCCCGACGCACTGGTGGCATTATTAGACAGCGCACCAATCTAGACATGAATGCAACTATTACTCTCACAGTCAGACAATTTGCAGTTGTATGCGCTGATAAGGGCTGAGATAATGTTTCTCGTGTATCATGGTATCTACCTCTTCATTATATACGTTGGATAGAATTGGGAACACCTCAGCTACTGTGTCGCAATACAGAAAACGAAAATAAATACAACAGTTTCATACCAGCTGAGATACCACCAACGGATGGGCATCGTTCCGGTAGCCTACCAGCCGGCCACTAGGCAATAAGGAAAAAAGATTACGTGCAATTGTATTACGCTACGAAATGAGATGCTGGTAAAAATCGTAGGTTAAAAGCGATGGGGGGAAAAAGAAACTCACAGCAGGAACGCCACTGAAATCGGCTCCTAGACATATCAGCAAGTGTGTCCAAACATACGTGTTCATCGTCTTTCGGAACCGAACCAGGGAGCCGTGGAGCTCCATACGAGGCCGGCTTCGAAGTGAGGGCTTTCATTACTCTCGACCATGTCATCGCTTGGCCAACCCTCCTCTTCTTCCATCTACATCCACAGTGAGCAAACAACGCACGTCGTGGAAGCCGGTAAGCTGGCATGCGCAACACGTGACCGTCCCATCGGAGCTTGTTGCGAGAACTGACAATGCTGAGCGGTTAATTTCCTTTTCCTGTGCAGTAAACTTGGCGTCGAACACGCTCGTTGCTGCCGCGGTGTTCCCACCAGATGTGGGCTAAATTGCGAAGGTACCGGTGGCAGAACGTAACTAACCTCTTTATGTCTGTTGATCTAAGTAGCCAGGTTTCGCAACCGCACAGCAGGATCTAACCTACCGCTACCTTGTAGACTCAAACCTTCAGGGGGAGAGTGACTGCGTGCCGGCGCCATAGGTGGCCATGACTTGCAGAAGCACTTCGGGCTTTTGAAATACGTTCCGTGAACTCATCTTTAATCCCAAGGCCGCTGATACAACTTCCCAGGTAGTTGAATTTCTGAACGATTTCTAGCTGATCCACGCGAAGGGTAAGCGCAGGAAGCGAACCCTGCCAATCTTGGAGGAAAGCTTTGCACTTCCGTCGTGCAAAGCTAAGGCCGAAGCGGCTGACATCCAGTTCAATCTGCTCAGTGCCGGTTGGCACGCCTGGGAGCTGTCACAGATGAGGGCAATGTTTTCTGCATACCCTAACTCAAGTAGTCGTTCTCCTGGGAGCAAATCCACACATTCAAGTCGTGTCCTGTAAATGCAATCGCCATGACTTCGTCAATAGTGAAGTTGAAAAGGAACGGTGACAAAGGACATCCTTGTTTCACACTGCTGGAGATATGAAAGGACAGCGACAGCTCGCCGTAAGCCCTCACTCCGCCCGTCCTACGCGCGTATAACGCTCCGCTAATATTTTCATATTTCTCAGATGCACCTTTCCTGACTAGACAGTGCCAAAGGGCACATCGAGCAACCGAATCGAAGGCATCTTTGAGGTCGAGGAACACGACCATGGTGAGCCACCAATATGTGTGACGGTGCTCCAGCAACTGACGCAAAAGTGAAGATGTGGTCAATGTAGCCACGACCTCGAGGATACCCGGCTTACTCTTTACGAATACAGTTTTCAGGTGTGCCAGCTTGTCTGCGAAGGATGGCAGTGGCAAGTAATTTGGAGGTGATGGAGAACAGACTGATTCCTCTATGGTTGCCGCATTCCGAACGCGGGTCTCCTTGGAAGATGGGAACAATAACGGAGCTGCTCCAGTCGGTTGGGACAGTTTCCTGCTCCAACAGTTTCACCATTAATTCATGTAAATCATCAACAAGAGCAGTGCCCCCGAGTTTGAAGAGGCGTGGATGAACATCATCTGGTGCAGCGGCTTGATTCAAGTTCAACCATCCGATCTCACCTTCGACTTCTAAATAGACAGCCCATGGAGTAAGGTGTTCACTGGCCAGTGGGGAACCAAACAATACCGGCCGATTAAAGTGCTTTACAAAATGCTCAGCTAATGCCCTAAACGTTTTGACAAATTATGAATAGGCTGTCCATTCTCCTCATGTATACTTTCAGTAACACCAGGTCTCCTGCTGCCCGTTTCCCGTAGCAGACGGAATAACTTACGATGGTTAACAAGCGGAGCGGCAACTTCCATCTCTAAAGCACGAAGACACAACCAAGTTGCGCGGTCTGTCTTCAGGCTAGCACGGAGGTTTGCCCGGAGTTTTCTGCGAGCCTCATTGTGTCCGCTTCCAGCCGGAATATGCCGGCGAGCATCGATAAGTTCCAGAGACTGCAAAGGTACCCGAAGACCATGTTGACGATTCGACTAACCACGTACGCATTTTCCAGCTTCTAGTAAGGTCTTGTGAATATGAGACCAGTGACCTTCAATTGCTTTCAGAGAGCGCTTATTCAACACGCATGACAGCGTTCTTTGATAGGATTTCAGAACATCTGACTTCGTCAGTTGTCGGTTGTCAATGCAGTCACAACGTCGTCGTGGACGCCCGCCAAAACGCATTTGTTTTTCAACACATACAATTGCATGGTCTGTGTCCACACATCTGCTCCAAATCGAGCGACAGTTCTGGATGCCGCCTCTCTGGAGGTAACTGATTGAATTGTGAACGATTTGCGTCTAAGGCTGCTTCGAGGCTAGTGGTCGCCATGACACCGCCGGATAGTGTTGTGTCGGAAATTAGTGCTCGCAAGAAATAAGCAAACATCTTCACACAAATGTAGTAACCACTCACCGTTTTCATTACGGGAACCTACACCGTGTTGGTCGACTAGATGCAGTTCATCAGGGGACAACTTTATAACCTGTGCGTTCAGATCCCCTGTCAGCACAACAGTGTCCGAGCTTCTCCTGTGGCGAAAAAGCTCTTTCAGTTGACGATAGAAGTCCTATTTTACCGAAGCACTGCCAGAGTTCGTGGGCACATAGGCAGTGACAACTAGTAGACACCCGTTAGTCCCCTGCGGCTTCGAAGCTTTGAACGAGCCAGCCAATCGGACCGCACACATCCGGCTACTGACTGGGATCCAATTAACCAGAGCAGCTTCAGCCATGGGACCCAGGGAAATACCGACACCGGCTTGGCCGGTACTCGAAGCTGCCTCGCCACCGGATAGGCGCAATGGGAAAATACTGCTGGGGTCACATGTAATGGATTGCAGAGTGAGTACAGAACTCGAATCTTGCAGGCGGGTCTCCGATCAGCAGCAGATAGCAATGGAGAGGGTCACTAAAGTTCGTGTAAGTGCTGCTTGTTGACCGATCAATAGTAATGTGTGTACATTGAGGCATGCCAAGCTGAAGGAGGATCGAGGGCACCAACTGGAAGCCGATGAAGTGGGCTTGAGCGCTTGCTTGGACATGGGCTTTTTGACAACGCATGAGTGACGCTCCGCGTTAGCATGTGAGTTGAAGTTAGCGGTTAAACACCTAGCAAAGCATGATGGGCGAGGGCCATAATCGGTGGTTGAAAACTGTGAGGATAAAAGTGAATTGGGAACGGGACCTTAAGGTATAAATTGCGTAAAACGGGGAATAATAAGTTGGGAAATCTTGAGCAGTAGCATCTAAACCCCCATCCAACTTTCTCGATGCAGCAGATATGGCACTGTTGATTATCCTCTGCGATGGCCAGCGCATCAGCAATTTGTTTGAAGAGAGATTAATTGTATTGCCTGGGCAGTATACTGTCAGGTTGCCCAGGCCTATACAGTAGAACGATTAGCTTTCACAACTAAAGCCTTTGCTTCAAAGACATGCCAGCAAGACAGCGTGTTTGGCGTTGGGCCACAAGGAGTCGTTTTTAAGGAATAATGTGCCACCCTCATCCTAACCTGCAACCTGGAGGACCAAGAGGAAGAGTTTGTCTGGCCTCGATCCAATGACCAATCATGTATGATTAGCTCTGAAGGTGCAAAAGCGCCATCCAGCAGAGTTCAATGGTTCACTGAGGCACACAAGTCATCGCACCACTGTAAGATCCAGCCTATTTGCGAAGGTGAAAATACATTTACTCATTTCCTTACTTATATTTTGATGAAATGTTTGAAATGTCATAAATATCAACTAATTAGATTTTCAAAGTGTCTACAGGAGTTTTGGCTACAGGGGAGCATTCGCGGAATGGTGTTGGCGCGTACTTTTTCCAATGTCTCAAACAAAATCTGCCTATATTCGTTCCCAGTATTATCTTTCACTTCAGCCAGGCTTTTGGGTTTCGTTCTATTAACTGTGTGTTTCAAGTATCCCCAAAGGAAAAAGTCCATGGGATTCGGATCCGGTGATCGGCAAGCCCTTCCATTGATCTTCCGCGACCGATCCATCGGTCACCGAATGTCTTGTTCAGGTACACACCAACCGACTGCGCCGAATGTGCAGGTACGCCAACATGCTGCCATCATGGTTATTCATTAACCCTTCCTATTGTAGCAGCGGAATGACGTTGCTCTGCAACATTTCATGTAGGAGAATGCTGGGTTATATCAGACGTTGGTACTGTTAAACAACAACATACTGAACACACTCCTGGAAAAGAAAAAGCCCAATGATTTTTCTACCAGTCAACCCAGCCCAGGCCATGATCTTCGCGCCCTGTTGCACATGTGGCGCTACATTGCCGTGGGTCGGTTGTTGTCCAAACATGTTTCTTATCTTCGCCATGCAGATGGGACACCGCCACATTGGTGAACAAAATGGAACGCATGTCCAGACTGATTACAAACAACGGGACGCATTCCAGGCCCTTCTGTAAACCGCGTGCGTACCAAACTTGCACATCCAGTGCACTGGAGCCCGCGGGAAACTTTCTGTTCAATACACGTTGCGCAGCATACGGTGTGGTTTCGCAATGTCGTGGGAGTTGCCGAATGTTGTGATAGCCGTTACTGCGTACCACTTGCGCAATCGCGCAAGCTGCTACTTCATCCATGAAGGTGCGAGGCCGTCCGCTTTGTTTGCTGTTAGAAATAACTAATTCGTTGATCTTTACTGACATTTAACCAATTTAATCAAAACATAAGTAAGGAAATGAATAAATGTATAATCACCAGTGTACACGAGAAACATTATCTCAGCCCTTATCAGCGCATACAACTGCAAATTGTCTGACTGTGAGAGTAATAGTTGCATTCATGTCTAGATTGGTGCGCTGTCTAATAATGACACCAGTGCGTCGGGGCAGACTGAAATCTAAGCGCATTGTCACGTCAAGTCAAGTCGAGAAATTGTGTTTATACACCCATGAAGGGTGAATTTTCAGCTGTAACACACAAGCGACCGAAATGGGAAAGCGAACAACACTGTAACGTTGCAATGTGCTTCCGGCAGTATGATTTCCTTTAGCAGCGAAAGCAGACTACTAAAAGCTTACGGGTTTGTTGGAAGCCAGTCATAAGGCAATAACAACTTTTGTGGCGATAGCAATACGGCGCCCATCGACCGGTCCTCACATAAGGCCAGGCTGTTTTCTCAAATGCTAGCATAGCGCCTCATTAACCACTTCGCAAGAAACCCTTTCGCTGGCCATTCACCTGCGTGAAGGCCGACTACTGATTGATCATGTTCACTGCGGCTATGTGGTGTGTGGCTCACGTCCAGTTCTCACAGCTGAACGACGTGCCTTTACCAGGTCTTGCCATGCGGTCGAAGCATGACGCATTCATTGCAGCTGTGGTGTCTGACTAACGTTTACTACGCACAGCCGAAGAGATCTGTGTGCTCTGCGATCGTAGGCACACATGTGGCGTCTGTGTCCCATCTCACACCTGGCGGCAAAGCAATTTGCGCCATTGGACAATTAGCAATTCAGCGTACCGGTTGTACGTCGGCAGCTGAATGCAGCCGCTCCTAGCTCCGGACCCCATTGACTAAACACGCAGTACTGCCGCTGGCTCACCTTCCCTCACATACATACATGCCTTCTTCCTTTCCATTCAGCTTCGCAGTTAACATCAACCCAGTGGTGACGTTGGTAGCCTCCAGCGCGTGTTCGTCCACCATAGAAAACAGATCCACATCATACAAATCAGTTGCCCCTACGAGAACATCGGATAGAACACCCTTGTCTCCGGTAGCAGCACCAAGCACCAGTAGGTTGAAGCAACCAAACCGTTTAAAACGGTATCCATTCATGCCAACAAAGCTGCAGCTAATAGTTGAAATCACGGGGCTTTGTCTGTTGTGTGCACCAACTTGCCATATTCGCAGTCTAGTGCTATAAAAGGAAAGCTGGTGGATGGTCGTAATCAATGGAATTCTATTTGTGGTGCAATTAGCACTTCAGTTGTTCCCACGACACTTATACAGGTTCTATGTCGTCTAATTCCATTGCATTACGGCGCACCTCGACTTCTACGCTTGACGATGAGTTCCACTGATGTCACAGAGGTGGTTCTACGGTCTTCGATTCGGCTCTGTCACGTAGTACATGAGGTACACATTCTGACGTATATCCCTTGGACCTAACGTCCTAAAGAGACTAACAGACCGGAAGACGTTCGTAAATCTGACGAAAAACGGACGAGTAATTTTAACACGGTTCGTGACCATCAAACATCACCCTCGGAGGAAGTGGGACACGCGACCGGGAGCAATGAAATAACATTCGGCAGGAACCTTCTCCCGACAGTATCGTTGGAAAGCGGTTGACCAGGTTGCCAGTTTCACCCAACTACAATGGAAGCGTTCCCTGCTGATGAACTTGGCACTTCAGTCTGAGCTAATGACAACTCTGGTATTGCACAATTGGTCTGAATACCGCAAGAGGCTGCCTAGAGAAATTCGGTTAAGTGCAGCGGGTATATCGCCACGGATGGCTAACGACTCATTGGGGACGACCAAACTGGTGAATCATCGCCTCACGCTGTTCTGCGAAGGGACTGATTTAATGTCAACCTTAGTATCCGAAGGACTAAGACGAAACACGTAGACCATCAGGGCGGGGACAGTCGAGAACAGTCATCTAACTCGACCGAACTTCAGATGTCAACGAGTATGCATAGAAACGCTTAGTGGCCAGCTCCTCAAAAGTGAACGCAAACTTCATTATTAGTCCAACGTCCACTGCTTCAATTTTGGTTACTGAGAAACTGACAGGCTTATATACTTATGCACAAGGCATTAGTAGTAAGTTGTTTAAACTCCGTCACCATCAGGCATCCGAGTCTCGCGATATCATAATGATCACAGAAACGTAACTGAGCTGTGCAATTTGCAGACGCTGAAATCCCCATACCCTTTATGTCACTTCTACCGGACGACAGTATGGGTACGGGAGGTGAGTGATCATTTAGTAAAAAACAAACCGTTGTGAACTCGTAGATGATCCTCAACCGCGTGTCACTAAGCTCCTTTTGTACAAACTGTTGTTGAAGTACAACAATACGTGCCACGGTTCGTAGCCTATCGACCACCCAAACCCACTCCGCAGACGGACCACAGACTAATATTCGCACTTCGCATTTTGATACCTCATAAATACACCCATATTCTCATTACAGATGCTTTCAACATTCATGATTTGGAAACTCCAACGACCGGGGCGGAACAGTTCAAGGTTATTTACAAGAGCTAACCTATAGCATGCCCCTCTGCAACCACGTCACCGGTCCCACCAGGTCCAGAACAGCATATAATCCATCTTGTGCTCATTAGCAATGAGTTCATGGTTGAGGGGCAAAGCGCTTACGTGTTTTCAATGTTCAATTACATTTGCTACGCAGAATCTCCCCGTTTCAAACTCCGGAAAGCAATCTGTTACTCATTATAAGTCTTTGTACGCATTTGCTGAAACGGCTAGTTGAACATACATGACTGATTGCATCCCAGAGATATCCTGGGAAGAATTTTTGAACACCTTCACTTCACTAGATACCAAAGCGCCGGAGCCAAATTATTTCCACTGTTTTCTCAAACCAAAATACTTCCTGAGAATCCGAACACGAAAACTTATAGCATTGACAGAGTGGACATGGCTCCTTTACAAAAACGGTCCCAGCGCAGAAAATTGGATAGCGGACGTAGCTCAGCGCAATTATTCTGTACAATTGGTCGTGAAGACAAGTTATCAAACTAACGGGAGCTAGTGAAAGGATTCTGTTTGAACTACAAGCTTCTTTAAAGACGCGTGAACGAACTTCGAATGGTGCAGTGGTAGCTTACCACTCAGTATGATTAATGGGTATACACACAGAAAAACAGGCAGCCAATGCCTTACGGGCCCAGTACTTACCTCAAGCATTATACTTGCTTCTGTCACCACATCATCAGGGTTAGCCAGCATCAAAGTTACAGCATAAATGGCCCTGAAAAAGCTACTATCCTTGCGTACACCTAGCTGTCTTGAAGTAGATAACATTCACCCCAAGGCACCGCAGGTAGCAGCCATGCACTAGCCTATGCACTTGCCGAATTATTTCAGCGTTGTCAAGGAGAAATCACAGTTCCGTCAACGTGAAAACGAGAGATTGTAACCTCCATTCACAAGGGTAGAAGTCGTGCTGATCCTGGCAGTTACCGCCCCAAAACGCTTCTCCCTGGGCTCACCAAAGTCAAAAGAGCGATCATCATGGACGTATTGATGGGCCACCTGGTAAGCTCCTGCATCATAGGGCTGGAGCAGCATGGGTTTTGTAGACATCGATCACGTACCCGGAATCTGTTGAAAACACTGAAAATTAGACTGAGACAGTCGACGAGGGGGACAGAAACCGATGTTAGTTACATGGACTTTTCGAAAGCTTTAAACCGCTTGGATCGTCGAATCCTCCTCCACAAGCTGCAACACTACGAGGTCGGTGATCCAGTATCAGGATAGGTTGGTACCATCCTCCGCGAACGACGATCGAAAGTAAGGGTTCCAACATCTCTGTCCGACCCGCTTAGAGTGTAGTGCGGCGTATCGTATGGTTCCGTACTTGGACCACGTTTGGTCTTAGTTTTCATCAATGATCTACCGAGAGATATCACCTCAACTTTGTACTTTTCGCGGTTGACGTTGAAATTTGGCGGGCGACCAGGGGAAAGAACAACCACAAGGGCCTCCAGCGCGAACTCGATAGCTCCTGGCATTGGTCGGGGAATAATGCGCTGCTATTCAATGTGGAAAAGCTCCACGTTGTCTACATCCACCATAGAGACGCCATGTCTACAAAAGTGGGACGCACCATATGTACACAAGCCCCCCAGGAATATGGCCTCGCTGTGCTGGTACGAGACAACCTCAGTTGTTCCAGACACTCAGAAACCGTTTCAAAAAGAGATAGCCAGAATGTTGCGTAAGGCATTGGGGAGTTTGGATTCATTCACCTTCACACTGATGCCCACTGTCTACGTGCGGCCCTATGTCGAATAAACAATCCACGGTTGGCATCCTTGGCTAAAGCGTTACCTTGCAGCGCCAGAAATTTCCCAACGTCGAGCAACGAAATTTATCAACGGATTGAGTCACCTTCCATACCAGCAACGACTGAAGACACGGTGTGTTCAGCGGACGCTACCGGAGGCTAAGTGGAGACTTCATATTTGTCTACCAGATATTGAGCGACCCCACTCACGTATGTCGCCACCTGCTGAAACTTAGCCCGAATACCAACCCCAGACGCAATAGCTTAAAACAGAGTCAACAACACAGTCGTCTCGACTGTCGCCGAAATGAATTCTCCATCCGGGTCTGCCAACCCTGCAACGCCCTCCCAAACTCAGTTGCCTGTGTTCCCACGTTAGCTGTTTGCAAAAAACGATCGTGTATCGGATTGTACGCTCTACACTTCTTTATTTGAGCGGGTAATTTGTATATATACTGGCTAACTAGCCAGTTTAGAATTATGACCCACAGTGACGCATTTATATTTGTGCAGGGGGGTGAGTAATCCGCTTTTGATTGCTAGAAGCATTAGCCATCGCAACTTTCTCTTTCTTTGTGATTTTACTCTCTCCCTACCAAAACCGTCCCTCTTGGCACAATTACTCCATCGCTTTGCCCGTGCATTTTTATTTGGTCCACTTATGAAATGTTTAAATCTCAGTTTTTTCTATTAACAACCTCCGAGAAGCGTCAAGCCTGTGCTTTATTTACCTGTTAGAACCCGTTGTTACATTGTTCCATCGTTGCATTAATTATAGATTTCATCCTCTTGAAGCAAGACTGGTATAGGCGAATTAGCACCGCAAAGTCTCGTAAAGTAGGCAAATTACGTCTTGGAAGTGGTCGAGGCGGTGTTAGCTAAGCCCTTCTCATACTAAAGTTAGCTATACCTGAAATGTAGCTTGCGCGTATTCCGAGAAACCTTATACTTCTCAAACGTGCTAGTCGACGAAGATCCTCGAAACGTTCGCCAGCATCTAGAAGTCTCCTTCGACAGGTTTTTCGTACGATATGCATTCGTGGAGGCAGCACATTTGACTCCCATTTTTTCAGCGGTAGTATGAGTCGCAGCAACATCAGCAACGTAAATCAAATACTCTGTTTAGGCTGGCTAAAAATTCTCCGCTTCAAAGGCCACATTTGAAAATTTGTGACCAAATTGTTATGATGCTAATCGTTAATTGCCTGACACCAGCTAGTGAGGGCACATTGAAAGGACAAGCTGACGTGGTCGCTAGCAACAACGTTCCAGTGATTAAGCTAAAACAAATACTAAACGTAATGTGTTGGTTCTGCATGTACCAATGGAGAGTTCCACGAAACCATCCTTCAAAAAAATCTGAACTTCGGTTAAAGACTGCAGATGCTTCGCAATCTCCAGTTACGAAATCCTCTGAAAAATCAGACGTACCGCCGATGACTGCCCCTTTAGCGGATGCTGATGTAGATGTATATGAGCGATGGGACACGCCCCGGCCAGATCAAGCTACGGAAATAGTATCAGTATCTAATCAAAAAAATGAATAACGGCCGACCTCACATGGGTCGGCACTCCCACCCACCTTGTTCCTTGATTCCCTGTGGTCTACTAGAGACCGATAAACTAGCCTGTTTGTACACGAATGCTCAGCGCCTCTTCAATAATCTGGCCAAAAATGAAAGACCGTCAAGTTACCCAGAAATATGATATCATCGGCATCACCGAGACGTTGTTACACACTGAAATGACAGACGCTGAAATGTTGCTACCTGGCATGGCACTCATTCGGGACGACAGACTGACGAAAGGAGGAGCCGTAATTCTGTAGTACTGAGGCGAATTAATGTGTGAGGTCATGGAGGATTCAGATCCATCGATTCCTGATTCACTTTGGTACAACCTCCGGTTAAATAGGCAGAGACATCTGCCTTGGTGACCGTCCCCTAAGTCTACATCCGAAACGGACTACCAAATTGTGACTCCCTACTGCGAACACAAAAACGAAGATACACTCACATATTTACCACTGGAGATTACGAACAATGGAACAATGGTGAATTACGGGTAAAAAAAACAGTACTTAACGAGTTCCGTGGGATGGAAATAATTGCGAGAAGTAAATTGCGTGATAAGGTGAAAACAGTTTTGGTGGACCCACCATAGACATAGGTAGAATAGCGATGTTGGCTTATTAAACCTATTAAACCATAAAACCATTGGTTGGGAGTTTGGCACGACACCGTTTGATTGCGTTTGGTAGCCCCTGGCTAAGAAGTCATAACATGAAATGTAAGTGAGAAAATGCATCGTCAACACTTTTTTTAAATATCACCAGATTGGGAGCACAGACGATATAATTAGGGGGGGCGTTTCCATGATGGCACACGCGGAGGAGAAAGAAATTTCTACCGCATTCAAGCCGGCTATACTGAATTGTCAGTTTCAGAGGATGACCTCTTATGTCGGTGTTGTGGTTCAATATCAGCAGCAGTCGACAAATGTGGTTTGGGTTCTTGAAAAGTTGGTAGACCATTAGGAGATCCTCCTGCAAAAGCCGATATCGACTGCTGTACATTCTTACAGATTTCAGTCTAAGCTGATAAGGCAAATGAAAGAGGCCTGTGACATTCTTGGTTGCCCTTTGCTGAGGAGGCTCGAGAGCAACACGATGTTGTTTCTGTCACAGCTGCTACACCTGTATAGCATATTCCACCTGCAGTCGCAAGTAAGCGTTAAGCATTTGGGGAAAGATTAAGGGTTCAAACCGACCGAGGACTCTGCGAAGCAGGCCGAAGTGTTGCTTGCCGTTTCTCGTCGCTATCTCTGCTAGTTTTGAATCCCCGAGATCTTCCTGTACTAATACACCCAGGTGACGCTCCTGAGAGGCCTTCTCCAAAGTGTGGTATCCGACTTGTAAGCACTCAACTGCTGGTAACGTAGATGGATCACCTTACACTTAACTATGTTCAACTGGAGCAGGTTCCTATTTGACCATTCATAAACACAATCTAGGTCATGTTGGAGTAGATCGTGATATGTATTGTTCCCATGCGCCCGTCATATCTTGACGTCATCGGCGAAAACCAGGAAATTTGAGAAGATAACTCTTGAAAGGTCGTTGATAAACGCCAGGAATAAGCGCGGTCCATGCATTGAGCCTTATGGAACATCACATTTCACTGCAATTGGGTTAGTGAGTGATTCTCCAACACGTACTTGAAGCTTACCGTGGGTTATTATTTCGTGCTCACCACATGCTTCGTTTCCAGGAACACCGTGATGAAGTATTGTTCTGGTTGAAGTTTTCTTCCGGTAGTTCTCTAAGGTGCGGGTAAATCGATAACGCTCACCCAGTGGGATGTCTGCAAATATATGGATGGAGCAGTGTTCATTTCTGAGACTACCTGTCGACAGTAATACTGATTCTACTTCGGTGATGGAGTTTAGCACAGCGCACAGAAGTCTTGGCTCTCTGAAATGCTTAGAGTTGGGGTGTTGCGTAATATGCACTAGGTGTAGAGTTTTCAGTACAACTCCCATTAGGTTACTAATAATATCCCACTTGTTGAGGTCATCCAACCGCTTGCCTCTTATTGATGTCAACGTTGATTCTGGGATATTGGAGCATAGTACACTCACTACAGGTAGTTGTTTCTTTACAACTTTCGACATATCGCGGTTAGGGATTAAAATACTCGGGGATGTACGACAGGAAACCGGTGATGCTTGCACTAGGAAACACCGCTACGCTCCACAATTTCCGATCCATTTGGGGGTGATGTTAATTTTAAATAACGGCTCTTCTTGGAGGCAACCGTTAACCAACTTTCCCTAGTACTTGCTTGCTCTTTTTTTACGCACTCCTTCGGGAGATTGGAAGTAGCCTTACGTGTAGTTACTCCGATCAAACTTGGAACCGCATTAGTCAAATGTGAGCCATGTGTGGTATTGGAACAGCAGTTGTTGTTCTGGACTCTACTTTTCGTGTTGCTTACGATTTTATTAGTAGTTCTTCTCGGGATGCGAGCAGCACTTACCGGGGAGGATTGGGTTGCACAGTCCGCTATGCTTACCCCAACCGTAGTGATTTTGGTGGTTACCATTTCCTCAAACTTGGCTAGTAGCTGGTCGTACTTCTGAGATAATAGGAGCACGCATTTTATCAGTGGGATAGATGTGCATTCCTCGCAGAACCATAGTCTGGTTTGTTTAATAACTTGGCCTTGCTAGGCTTAACTCGGAGGCATCTCGCATGGAAAAACTTGCAACAGTTACGGCACAAAATGCCCCCTTAACAAGTTTGGTACAGAATCCATATAGGTCTTTAGACCGTGGCACACTGGGCATCGTGCTTGTTAAAGAAATGTTACCAATTATTTGCGTGCCAACCTATATAGTGAAAAGTTGTTCTATTACTGACATTTTCGGTAAGGTCATAGTGTTCACGTTGCAGTTGGGTGGTCGCAGACTGTCCTCTCTGGTGTGCCAGTCGAATGTGTCAGCTTGAACGTGGGGCAGAATACACGTGGGTGTGATTGAGAATTTTCGTGTTCAGACCTATGGATCACGCCGAGTGAATTTGCCTTAAGACCTTGGCTGCCCCAAGCAATGTTGGATTTGAATGAGTGACTATTTGTTCGAAAGCAGTTGAAATGGTCTATGGAGTGAGACCAAACAATGTCTCCGATGCTCGGAGTTAGGCAACTTTTGGCGCTTGGATATCGGCGGGACACTGTCCAGAATTTAGAATTACTGGTAAATGTAGAATGTACTGTAGGGTGCTCGAGGAAATAGTATCACAAGGTGGAGCTTTTAAAAGCACGACGAATGAATATAGATCCAATGGTGCGCAACAAAATGCCGCTGAACCACTGTGAAAAAACCACGAGTGCACAAGTGAGCAATTTGCACGTACTCACGATGAACCCGTCTGCATCTTTTAGAGACCCCTGCCACTAGCGGAGAAAAGTTTAAAACCGATTTCCAGGAGCTTGTAGCTAGTGCTTCACTTTATAATCACTCACTTCGCCCACGGTTCAGAACAGGTAATAGACTTTCTGTGCTTAATCCTGTGCTTGCCAACGAAGAACATATGATGGATGTGTTAGCTATAGACTGTCCGTTAGGTCGCAGTGATCATGCAGGCATTAATTTCAACTTCCTCTGCTATGCAGAATACCGAGATGCAGACTATGAGACGGCTCGAATCGTCACGTGCCACGATTGGCCTACATCGTCAGTGCCACAACCTGGCCGTATATCGCCGAAGACCTCCGAATGTCACCCGGCTGGAGTGCGTAAAGACATTCAATCGGCTGGTTACGGATGCTTCAGAGACAGAAGTTTGCAAATGGTCTGCAAAAGTTACTTATGTAAGGAGCAGAACTCGAAAATTGCTGGCAGTACGCAGAGCAGCGTGGCGACAGTATAGATGGTCCCTAACATCAGAAAGCTGGAATAACTACGTAACCCAACGAAACCACTGTACTCAACTGCTCAGAGAGGACAAAGACGTGCCTAAGCAGAACATGGCAAAAACCTTCATCGCCAAGCACAAACTGCTGTGCGAAAAGCAGGACCAATTGATTAGTGGGTCAAGAATTCTTTTAGGGTAAAATGTCCTCAGACACAAACTTTTACACAGTAATGACTGGATGCTGTTAGCTTCAAAATTAGGCTGGTAACTTGATTACTTGATTGTGTGGATAGTCAAATCGATAGTCATAGGCCAAGCTTTGGGTGGTAGTCAAATTAAAAAAGGGCGTACAATATAAACTAAAGGATCGACACCATAATGTATTTGGTTTAGTTACCATTGTTAGTCGGCCAATGTAGTACTAACGGATGGACGTACCACTTCTGCACATATAATTCGGGCCTCAAATGACGAAGATATATTGCCTCAGCAATGGAGAGCTGCTGGTTGCTTAGGCCATGCGTGAAGCGTTCAGCTAGTGAGTATAACAGTTCACGAGGTCAGAAAGTATACTTTACGGAAATGCCACGAACACAACAATGTTATGGAAATCGAATACAATTGGCTTAAGTGAGGTGTGCAAGTTAATGGAATAGAGTACAGGTAGACATTTATATGAGAAAGAATAGCATTAAGGCAAAACTGAAAACCCACCACCTGAAATAAAGAGAGTTAAAATGCAAGCATGCGGTTAGTAAATCGAATGCAGCGTACCTACAAACGCTGCGCTGGTTCTGCCTACGTTCACTGCAGGACCAGTCGTCGCTTCGGTAGTAGTACCGAGTGGCCTCGCTCATGGCTCACTAAGCCTGCCTGACTAAGGCACTCGCGACCGCATGTTCTACAGCACCATGCGCTTGATGTCGTTGGAGAACAACCCATCGGTGCTAGCCGCTTCCGCACATGTCGCTTCTTATCTGCATGTATGAGGGATTTCTCCTACACCTCGGAAACTGCCTTCGTGATCAGATCGCGCCATGCACGCCGATCAACCGCCTTTGATTCCCATGATCTGCAATCAAGATTAGAACGTGTGAAGCTCACTTTAATCATGTCCTGGTATCGTAACTTTGGTTTCGCCACGTGCCACTACCCAATAATCAGCTGACCATATAATAGCTGCTTCGGTATCCGCGTCGAATCCATACGGCTCACATAACCGATCCACCTCAGGTGTCTCAATAAAATTATGCAGTCCACTGCATACATCCCACTTCGACGCAAGACTTCCGTGTCTGCAACCCTGTCGCCCCAGCCGATGCGCCAAATCCGTCGCAGACACTGCTGATGGAACCGCTCGAGATATCGCACATCTCGCCGGTACATCGTCCATGTTTCACTACCGTATAGAAGAACGGACAGCACCATGGATTTGTACACCATCAGCTTCGTGCCAACGGTAAGCTGATGGTTGTTCCACACTCGGTACTCAAGCTTCCCGAATGCCGCCGCTGCCTTCGACACGCGGATACGCAGCTCACTGTGTAGCTGCTGATTAGTCGACATCACACTCCCAAGGTAGCAAAAACGGGAGGTGGCTTCTAGTACTTTAGCACCAATGCTGATTCGCGGCAATATTGAAGATTGCACCTCAGGAGAAGGCTGAAAGAGACAGACAGTTTTGCTTGTGTTGATGGTGAGCCCGAATTTGGCCGCTGTCGAAGTCAGAGCACTAGTCATGTGCTGCAACTCATCCGCGCTGTGTGAAAACAACGCACAATCGTCAGCAAACAGTAACATCCGGATAGTTGTCTCACAGACTAGAGTTCTCGCATCGAAACGACGGATGTTCAGCAACCCACCATCAATACAGTGCTCAACACGAACACCGTAAGCACAAGAGGCATCAAAAGAACAGGACAACACTGCATGAAGATATATATTAAACTGGGCAGGAGCTAAGACACAGCCTTGCTTCACACCAGAGACAACTGCAAAGTCATCCGAGGTCTCTCCACTCAGCTGCACCCTCGCTCGCATACCACTGTGCAGACATTCAATTAAACTTACAAACTTACGCGGGCAACCAAACTTACCCAACACCAGCCACAATGCCTCGCGGTTCACCGTATCAAAGGCATTGAGGAAATCAGCAAAAAGCGAGTACAATGGCCGGTGTCGTTCTCTGCACTTCTCTTGCAACTGACGAGCCGCAAACACCATATCTATAGTGCTGCGACCCGAACGGAATCCACACTGCTCCTCCGCCACGTTAGGTTCCACAACCAGACTGACGAGGCGGTTGAGTAGGATTCGGGCAATCACCTTGCCCACACAACTCAGCAAGTTGATGCCACGATAATTCGTGCAACATTGCTTGCTACCTATGCCCTTGTACAGTGGTAGTACAAGGGCATCCTTCAGCTCAGCAGGCACCTCCTCTTCAATCCATACGCGTTGCACCAAGTGGTGCAGCGCAGTCAACAACGCGGGTCCGCCGTGTTTCAATACTTCAGGCGCGATCCCCTCGGCCCCAGCACACTTGGCGTTTGACAGCTGAGCAAGTGCTCTCTGCGTCTCATCCAGTGTCGGTGTGTCTGCCAGACGCGTCTTCACATCGTGCTGCTTCAGGCCGTTCAAAGTAGGTCAGTCGAACTCTGAACGGTTGTTCAAGAGACAGTCAAAGTGTTTTTGCCAGATCCGCATTATGTCTGCAATCTGGGTGCAGGTAGCGCCTGAACTACCATCTATCAGTGTCCTCAGCGGCTCCAATCTCGGTCCATACACCGCCTTCAAGGAGTCAAAGAATTCCTTGTGTTGGCGGCGTTCGGCGTAGCATTCCATCTGCTTCGCCTTCTCCGTCCACCATGCATTTTTAATGCACCGGAGCTCTCGGGTCAGTCGCCGTCAAAGTTTGCGAAACTGACTATTCTTCCCCAAATCACTGGGGTCTGCAACATGTGCAGCAAATGCCGCATTATTCTCCGACACCAATGCGCCGATCGGCGCATTATTCTCATCAAACCAGTCAGGCCGCTTACAGCTTGCGCGCCCGGTGGTCTCCTAGGCAGCAGCTGTCACCTGGTCGCGAATGTGGTGCCACAGGTCGCCCACTGTGGCTATGCAGTCCACATCACACAGGCGTGCAGCCATCGTCTTCTCCAGCTCAGAACGTTTCGATCCAGTACCGACGGAGAGAATGTTAAATTTACGCCGATTCACGGCGGGAGCGCTATGCATAGATTTACGAAAATATATGTACAGTTTGGTCCGCACCAACTTGTGAGCAGTGCCACACTCAGCTCCACGCAGTACACGTGTCATGCGCACTTCACGAATATCACGCTGACGTACGATGACATAGTCAAGCAGGTGGGCGTGACCACTCCGTGGGTGTGTCCAAGTTGCTATATCACTCGCACTCAGTGCCAACCGAGTGTTCGTGATCGTCAGGCCGTGAGTGGCACACAGTGAGAGTAGCCTGTCACCGTTCGCATTCGCTGAGCCAATGCCACGCGCACCGATAACATCTGTCCACACTGATGCATCACGCCCAACGCGCGTGTTGAAATAACCCAGCATAAATAGTTGGTCACTCCTCGGCACAGACCGTATCACGGAGGATAGCTCAGTGTAGGACTGAACACGCGTGTCATCAGGATAACACATGGTCCGACCGTACGTGCTAATAAAAGTGGCAAACTTACCTCTTCCGAGTCGTAGGCGAACAGTCATCAGTCGCGCGCTGATGCCCGTTGGTTCACCCACCAGCTGGCCATGGAGGCGATCGGATATTGCAAATCCGACCCCATCTTCAAGTGGTGCTGAGGCGGCGTTGCCCACCCAGTAGAATGTGTAGCCAGCACCTGCTTCATGTAACTTGCCTTGCTCAGCGAGCCGAGTTTCACTGAGCGCCGCAATATCGATGTGGTAGCGCGCCAGCTCCATTGCGACCAGTGCAGTGCGTCGCTCCGGGCGCTCGCTGGAGTTCCGGTCCAGTAGTGTGCGCACGTTCCAGCACCCGATGCTGAGTGCTTTGCGTGCAGGCATACGATTGCATTGGTGGGCAATCACACGCGAGGTGGTCGTTGTGCTTCGGAGGTTTGCTTGAGGGACTCCACCCGGAGCCTTTGGCTAAACAGCCTGACCCACAAGGCAGTGGGTGATTTGGAGGTTTGCTTGAGGGACTCCGCCCGGAGCCTTTGGCTCAACAGCCTGACCCACAAGGCAGTGGAGAGCAGATTCAACTCGAGAATGTGATTGCAGAGACAGATTGGGATCTGCTTGACGGCCGTCACACGCAGCCTTTGAGGTTCTGGAACAGTTATCATATGTTTTGCGACCGTAATTGGATACGCACCTGCGACCACGGCCAGACGCAGGTGGGTTTTGGCGGGTTTTCACCAATTTGATCAGTGGCTGCCTGGCTTGAGGCGGGCAGTAGCAAACCATTGAACACCCGGAGGTGTCCTCCCACCGTCAGAGACAATGCGTGGCACTCGTGCTCTACGCCAATCGAGCTGTGAGCTTATAACCCGTAGACCTGTTGTCTCCCATGGCTAGGTTTTACGGGAAGTGGGCCATCGACCACTTCCTAACCTCCGGAGAGGATGGACTAGGATACTGCCAGGGGGCCCACTCCTGACAGGAGAACGACTCGGGTCCTCAGCCAAAGCCTTCGATTAAATGAACACCCGAAAGGCAGCGGGTCTAACACATGGTCAGTTCACTGACTCATGCGGATTGGTGTCCTGGATCTTAGCAGGGAGAAGGGCGAAACCCAAATCCCACCCAGCGGTCGCCACGAGGAGGCGCCCAGGACATGAGCAAATGGCACAACAGTAGCAGCAGTGGGTAGCTCATCTGTCAGGGTCTAGCCACCACCAGCCTAAGCGCACCATGGGCTCTCCCGCCTATTTAGCATATATATATACATATATATATGTATATATATATATATATATATATATTTGCAACTCTCTACGAATAGATATAGAGCCATCAGATAACTTGGGACCCAAAGTAGGTACAGAAATAATAAAGGATAAAGCACAACACGTTTAGAGTGAGCGAAAATAATGCCCATTTTGGGCACCGTTTTTGGGAATGTTACACAAATTAGCAGTTTCCGGGCCAGTTTACACTCGTACTCTACGGTTTCGAGAAACGGAATGTTTGTGAACAGCGACTGGGAGTGAGCAGGCTTTAGTTTGGTTATTTTCCAAATGAATACAAAGGTATCTCTTACGCAGTAAGTGCAAAGCATATTCCGTAACGGAATATGCCCGATGGCCGAGTGGTCTGCGCACCTGGCTTGCAACCATAAGGTCCCCGGTTTGAATCCGCGTAGGGGTGGGCGTCCTCGCAGTATACTCAGCCCGCGCGCGACTGGTGGTTGTCGCGAGGCAACAAAGCGCCCTTACGGCGTACAGCTGGCACATTATTATTTCGTAATGGTTGTAGCTTCTCCACCATCCATTAAGCCAAAAGATGCTAGGGGGCCACTATACCCAAGATTGGACGCATTAGCATACTTTCCTTGTGAAGATTTGGGGAAAACCTCATAATCTCGGAAAATGTCCATCTGAAGGCTCTAGCTTTACGAATTCCTACCTCGTTATAAAATTTTGCCTGCATCATGCATCCAAGACAGCTGGTTATCTGTTTCGATAATATCTTTGTGTCCTCTTTTTTCGTTATGAGTTTCTGAAATTTACACTCATCGCTAAGAAGGCTTTGCATCTTACATATATAGTCAATCTTATCCATTAACATGAACACGAGCTCTTGTCTTTCCTAGAGATTACTACATATTTGTTTGACTATACCTGCTTAAAATCTGCATTTGCGCTTTTGTAATAATACTACTACTGGATAGTTTAGGCCTAACATATTCGAGGAAACTATTCGCTAGGCCAGACAGTATGTTTCTCAACATCACTGGATGCTGCTGGAAACGGATCTCGCTTTTGTGCCATTATGCTTTCAAACTACACATCTAAAGCTGCTTGATCTATTTGCACATATGAAATGCAAAACTTAAGGCCTAACGATAACACTTTAAACTGTGCTGGGCTTAGTATCACACTTGTTTTGCTGAAGATCAACATTGCCCGTGATTCCTACAAACTGCTTTGTAAACATGTCATTGGTCTACAGAACGTGGAGCAAGGAGTTCCGTCACTTATGACGGCTAGTAGCTTAACGAAATGGAAAAACGGTGTTATACTGTTAAAAAGCTGACGCTTAACAGATCCCATAGGATGGATATCTTTCAATCCTCGCACTTGCTGCAACTGATTGGTCGCCACGTGACCTTCGCTTTCTAGAATTAGAAAATCAGCTACCAAGGTTAGTTGTTCTTCCTTAAGTTTGTCGATCTGCACGCCACTCAACTACGTACTGATGATGTCACCCCGAATGGTGACGAAACCTTTGCAACAAACTTGCCAAGCTCAGAGAACAGTTCAATCGCTAGACCTTAGAACATTCCAGAAGATTCGAACTCGATGCGATAATCGTTGACAATCGATTAATCGCTAAAATCATGTATTTTCCGGGTACTTCTTTATTTCGCCCGGACACCATCGCAACTGAGATAGGCTCTACGTTGTATGAAGAAAGCCTGGGATTGAATTGTAGTCTTCTGGAGGGTGCTCGAATTCTGTCGGTCAATCGCCTCGGCTGAAATGCGCGAGAAACCGGTTCCGGGGTCTGTCATTCATTTTCGTTGTTCGACCGACAGCCATCGTCCATAGACTCCTTTGGCAGGTTGAAGTTCTCTACCAACAACTCAAACGGAAGCACGGCAGGCTTTACTTCCTTTGGTTGGCACAGCGTTGGCCATGGCTAGTTTGTGTGGCGAAACCAGGTCTGCAACCCAACGATCACTTCATACATCACATTTTCGCGCATGTCTATGCTCGTACCAAATGTCCAACTTGCGTAACCTGACCGATAGTCCTGCACTAGCATTCTCTGTCCTGGCATGAATAATCGTTGCCTATCCCCAAGCTGCCGGTTAAAATCCCATTCAATTTTTCGGTCCTTTTTCCCAACTGTGGGCAGCGTGCTTGGTCGAATGACATCAATTGGCACATGCAGCTTTCTATTCATCATGGCCTGTGCTGGCGAAAATCCTTCCGGCACTTGTGGGTTTGGCTTTGATCGGTATAGGAAGAGGAATCTGTCAATTACCTTCCCTCTACGTCCCTCACCTTCGCTTGGCAGAGAGCTAGCTTGCAAGTATCCATGAATCTCTCTGTCAGGCCAGTCGATTTTGCGTGACACGGCGGTGAGCGAATGTGCTGGACGGTGCATTTTCTGCAGAACTCCGTGTAAAGTGCTGAGGTGAACTGTGTGCTGTTATCAGTTACAAGCGTTGCTGGACAACCGAATCCGGTGAAGATTTGCGTAGTTTTGTCTCGGTTGCTTGGGTCGTCAGGAATACTTCAGCCCATTTGCTTTACCAGTCGACAGCAATGAAAACACTGGCCCTTGATGGGCTTTGCGAAATAGACGTGAACACGACACCATGATCTCGTTGGTTTCGGCCATGAATAGAGTATCATCTTTACTGGTGCCATAGAAACCTCAGCACACTTGTGCCAAATTTTAGCCATTTCTCCCAGTTGTCTGTCCATGAATGGACACTACACATAGATTCGAGAAAGCGCCTTCATCCAGTTAACTCCAAGATGCCTTGCATGGAACTGTCTGAGCACGCGTTTTTGTAGTGCCTTGTGGATGACAACCAGTTCAGAGGACAAAATGCAGCTGTCGAAGATAAGGATTGCATTCATTCTTTGGTAGTACTGCTGCAATTCGGCTGATGAACAGGCGCGTGGCCAACCCGTCCTGTTGAACTGTGCGACCATCTTGAGTACAGTCACGAAGCATTTCTTCTCGTACAGCTTTTGTAGTCACTGCTAGATCACGTACTGCGCCACTCACAAGAACTCTGACGTCCGGTTCAAGCTCAATTACGGACACGATCTTGTTTCCTTCATCTTGCTGATGGGAGTCTATGAGGAGTGACAGTGGATCCGCTTGGCTCACGGAAGCGGTTGTTTGCTAGCTAATTTCAAAATCACAGCTCAGTAGAGTGAGAGCCTAGCGTTAGAGAAGGTTTGCCGTGTAGGCAGGAATGCCCTTCTTCGAACCGAAGATGGCCAGTAATGGTTTGTGATCAGTCAGTAGTTTGAATCGGTACCACAAAGCATCTCATGGAATTGCTTCCTAGCAAAGATTATGGCTAATGCTTCTTTTTCGATAAGGCTTCAATTTTTCTCTTTTTTGTTCAAGATTCTGGCCGCTTCAGCAATGGCTTTCTTGGATCCATCCAGGTAGAAATACGAAGCAACTGCGCCGATCCCATGACTAGATGCGTCTGTTTCGAGAATGCCCTTGAGTTAGGTAGTAATGAGTCCACAACAAGTCTGAAGCCTGTAATGATTTGATTCGTTCAAAGCTGCGCTGGCACTCGCGTCCAATTCCAGGCAATGTCTTTGGTCAATAACTTGTTCAGCGGGGCACGCAGGAGATGTAACTCAGGCAAAATTGCGCTCTATTGACTGATGAGACCACCGAAGGTACGTGGCGATTGAACATCTGTTAGTGGAGCCATCTTCGTTATGGCTTCGATGTTCGCCGGATCTTTTCAAGGATAAAACTGTTGGGTGGGGCACCTAACGAATGGATCAGTGAACCCAAATGATGTGCATGGCTGGACGTTAATCTCGTGTGTCCGTCTGCCGTAAATTTTGATTGATAATTTAGATATTGAATTCATGTGACCTCGAGTGCCTCGCACGTCCTGTTGTGGTATTTTTTTGAGACTGACTGTTACGCGAATAAAGATTTTATACACAGCTCTCTTTATCTGTTTTCGTCTGGCTTAACAACTGGCGACTGTAGTAACGGTTTGATTGGATACGACGAAAATACGACGAACTATGTCGTTTTCAGTGGAGCAACTTACCGCAATACTTCAACATGAACAAAAGCAATTTGAAGTAAGCCAGACACAATTGCTCGAAAATATCCTTCAGTCTTTTGCGGTTCAACCAAGACCAACCAAAGAAAAGCAGTAATCGTCAGCGGATGCGATTGCGAACAGCCGTGGTGTTTTAGTCTGACCCGGATGCCGACCTAACCTTCGAAGCTTGGTTCAAAAGATCCGAAGACGTTTTCCGGTCCGAATTCACTGAAGCTGACTATGGATGGAAGTGCAGACTGATTTTGCGGAAACAGGGAATTAAGGAGCCTGACAAGTTACTCAATTTTATTTTGCCAAAATGCCCAATGATTTTACCTTTGATCAACTTGTACCATTGTTAAATGACATTTTTGGTGA
Organism: Dicrocoelium dendriticum; assembly: GCA_944474145.2. Lineage (NCBI taxonomy): Eukaryota > Metazoa > Platyhelminthes > Trematoda > Plagiorchiida > Dicrocoeliidae > Dicrocoelium > Dicrocoelium dendriticum. The sequence continues at coordinate 193,021,556 of OX104064.1, read as the reverse complement.
ACAGTCTTCGTTGTTCGGCGTCCGATAAAGCTGCATGAAGCTCATTAAGTGCGCGTCAGACGATTTCGTAACTTACGCCAGGACCGTCAATCGTCATTGCGAGCGTTCCAGGCTAAAATAAATGTCACAGGAACAGCTAAAGGCCCTAATTTTCGTTTGTGGTCTCCATGCGCCCGAGGATGCCATAATACGCAAGAGGCCGCTCAATAAAATTTTGAAGGACCCGTCCATCAATCTCTTGTCCATCTCTTCCGAATGCCAGAGGTTAGTCAGCTTGATTGGCGACACGAACATGATTACCCAAGGCCACAGTTCATGTCCTGTGGATGTGTTGGCGGTATCAAACCATCGCGGGAGTACAGCGATAATCCAAGTATCATTGAAGTCAAACAGACCACCATCCGCAAGCTGGCAATTTGGCGAATGGTACTTCATCAAATTCTGACTGTTCAAGAAGCGTTTTCGTCAGAAATGCAATAAACGGGGGCACAAGGAGGATCATTGCCGTGCAACCATTTTCAACAAGATTGCTTACACTAAACATTCCAAGACGTTTGTATCCACATCAGTAACAATACAAAGACCCCAAATTCGTCATGTCTTTGCTACCTTCGATACAGGGACCGCAAAACGCAGGTTTATAACAGTGGTTGTGAAGCAGGTGCCCGTAGTTCTCCGAGTTGACACTGCCTCAGACATCACACGCATTTCCGAAACAACTTGGAAGAAAATCGATGAGTCACCAGTTCAAAGAACAACTAGGATTGAAACCAACGCTTCAGGAGAACGGTTGGATTTGGCCGGTGAAATCTATTGTCCTGTAATATTCAGCGATGCTCTGTTCATAGGGGTACGCTGCCTAAGGAGATATCCAGATCTAAACTTACGCGGTCTCGAATTGATTGAGATTACGAAACTGCTTGATGTTCCCTTGAATTCCATGTGCAAGAAGTAAACTGCGCATCTGCAGAGTGGACTGAATCTTTACAGCGGAAATATCCGCAGGTGATTCAAGATGATCTGGGATTGTGCAAGAAAACCAAGACCGATCTTTCTCTGCGGCCAGAAGAAAAACCAGTCTTGCGACCCAAGGGACCAGTTCCCTATGCAGTGGTTTTAATCGTCGACCAAGAACTTGACAGACTACGGTTAATAAGAGTTATCAAACCGACGAATTTCTGTTCATGGGCAGCCCCCATTGTGATTGTCAAGAAGCCAAACGGAAATATACTCTTATGTGCAGATTACTCTGCTGGCCTGTATGCCGCCTTAGAAGACCACCAATACCCTCTACCCTTCCCTGAAGACCTTCTTGCACATCTGAACGGTGGCAAGAGTTTGGTCACACTTGACTTGTAAGCCGCATATCTCCAGATTGAAACGCCAGAAGAAAGGCGCGACTTTCTAATGATTAGCACTCACAGAGGACTATTCCAGTATACACGCCTACCATTTGGCGTTAAGTTGGCCCTGGCAATTTTTCAGCAAATCATGGATACGATGCCACAAGGAATACTTTATGTTGCTGCGTACCTAGATGGTATCATTATTATGGGGTCTAACAAGAAAAAAGTACACCAACGAACGGAACTCGTGCTTGACAGAATAAAGGAGTACTGTTTTCGCCTACGAATGAACAAATGTGAGTTTTTCATGATTTCCATTAAATATCTGGGCTATGTCATTGACCAAAATGGACGAAGACCTGATCCATCACACATCAAGGCGATCAAGGAAATGCTTCCCCCAAAGAACTAGTGACGTTTAGATCATTCCTGGGTATGGTGAGTTATTGTGGTACCTAGCTGCCGTGCAAGCACGACCTACGAGGACCACTAAACCGGTTTTTGATGAAGGATTTCCCGTGGCTCTGGACTACCGAATGTCAGGAATCCTTCTTTAGAATCAAATTGTTACTAAGCTCAGAAGGATGCTAAAGCTCTACTATCCAAAAGTGCCAATTTTAGTGGCATCGGATGCATGCAGCTATGGAGTTGGAGCAGTCATCTCCCACATTTTCCCAGATGGGTCGTAGTCAGTCGCTCATGCCGCTCGTTCACTGACAGCAGCAGAAAGAAACTATAGTCAACTTGAAAAGGAGGCTCTCACTATTGTGTTTGCAGTGAAATATTGCTACAAAATCTTATGTGACTGGCAGCTTACCTTACTAAAGGTCCAAAAACCGCCTCTTGCTATACTGGGCTCAAAGAAAGCAATTCCCGTATATACGGTCAATCGTCTGCAGAGATGAGCGACAACCTTGCTGGGGTATGATTTCAACGTCAAATACCGATCGACGAGTGACATTTGTCAGGCCGATGCGCTGTTACGGCTGTTAGACGAACAGCACCAAGCAGCAGACACTGTCTTTGCAAATGTCTCAAACGAAACGGAAGTTAACTGTGTACTCTCGGATCCTGTGAGACAACTTCCAATATATTTCAGTCAGATTTGAGACGCCACCTTACGGGATCCGCTTTTGTCAAAGATGAGCACGTTTTACCACTCACAGTGGCCTCGAAAATTTTCCGACGCACAGTTACCACAATTGTTCCAGAGACGAAAGGCAGTATTAGTGGTCGCAGACTGTAACTTGTTTGGGAACCTTGTCGTCATCCCAGCCGAACTTCAATCTAAAGTTTCACATCAATTTCATAATGGACACCCAGGTTCCAACAGGATGAAAGCTCTAACGAGGGGCTATGTGTACGGGCCATATATGGATTCTCAAATTGAGGAGTTGACACTTTCCTGTTCAAACTGTGCCCTAGCAACAGCACCGCACCGAAAATGCGAACTGTTCTCCTGATCAAAGCCCAAGAAGGCAAAGACAACAGGTTCACCTTGAGTTCGCAGGCCCAATCAAAGGACAGAACTACTCACTCAACATCGATGCATGCAACAGATAGCCCTAGATCTTCCAATTGCCGAACTTATCAACGTAGGCTGTGATTACAATCCTCAGAAAAGTATTCAGCCGGTACGGTTTTCCGGAAACACTGGTATCCGACAATGGACCCCAGTTTACCTATTCACATTTTGCTGAATTCTGTATGGTACATGGCATGCAGAATTTGCCCTCACCTCCTTATCATTCACAGTCAAATGGACAGGCTGAACGATTTGTGGATACTTCCAAAGGGCCTCTGCTCAAAGCGGAAGGAGACTGACAAATCCAAGAAGTTCTACGCACTTTTCTATTAACGTACAAGATTACGCCTTATCCACAGAGGCCTGAAGGGAAATCCCCAGCAGAATCACTCCTGCTCAGTAGGCCTCGGACGAAATTTGATCTAATAAGGCCACCGGAAATACCCAAGCCCAAAAGAAACTGGATAATGTAGCGCCAGTACAACCGAAGGCATCGCGCTATACCATAACATTTCGAAGTTGGACAGAAAGTGTGGGCAAAGGACTATTGGAACAATCAAATCACTTGGACACCTGGAATGGTTGTAAAATGATATGGCCACGCCTGTTATGAAGTGAACGTAGGCGATGACAGAGGAATCCCCGCATCATTGAACTCAGGTGCTGCATCTCAGTTGACGGAAGAGAAGATGCCCAAAGTACGCTTCTTGAATTACTGCTGGACGAGTTCACAGTACCAAAAGCAGAGGCTATTAAACAAGGTAAGCTTTTCGATCCAACAACCCCTCTTTCACCCGTTTGTCGAGCGAGAAAGTGGCCCGCTCGTTGCCAAGTTCCTGTCACGCCGATCCAGATTAACCCCAGGCTGAAATCATATTACAGTGGACTTCAAACGGGGAGTGTTAGGAGGGGCACCTCCTAACGAATAGAGCAGTCAATCCAACTGATGTGCATGGCTAGACGCTAAACGCCTGCGTCCGTCTGCCGTAATAATTGATTGGGAATTTCGATTCTGTGTTCATATGACCTCGACTGCTTCGCACGTCCGGTTGCGGTACTTTGTTGAGACTGACTGTTACGCAAATGACCATCTTAAACACAGGTCTGCTTTTCTCTTTTCGTCTAACTTAAGAAAACCCAAGGTATTTAGTAGTCGGAGCAAATAAGGTACTTTTGTCTTCACAAATCCGGAAATTATAAGACTTGATACGACCAAGCACCTCCTCCAAGCAGTCAAACAATTTCTCCGCTGTTCCTATGAATCTCTCCTCAACCAATTTCCTGATGCTCTGACCACCACAGAGGATAATCAAGGGTGCCATACCTGCTTCATCGAGCAGGTTGGATGGGGGTTTAGATGCTACTTCTCAAGATTTCCCAACTTATTATTCCCCGTTTTACGCTTTTGCTCCCTCATAGTCCCGCTCCAGCTTTACTTTTATCCCCCAGTTTTCAGCACCCAATACTTGTCCCTCCCTTACCTTGCTTTAATAGGCGCTTGTCTTTTAGATTCAGCTCACGCGTGAACGCGGTGCGTCATTCCTGCCATTGTGAACAAGCCCATATCCAAGCAAGCGGTCAAGCCCAGTTCATCGGCTTCCAGTTGGTGCCCTGGATCCTCCTTCAGATTGGCATGCCTCAATGTACGCACATTACTATATATCGGTCAATAAGCAGCACTTACCCGAAATTTAGTGACCCTCTCCATTGCTATCTGCTGCTGATCGGAGACCCGCCTGCAAGACTCGAGTTCTGTACTCACTCTGCAATCCATTTCATGTGACCCCAGCAGTATTTTCCCATTGCGCCTATCCAGTGACAAGGTAGCTTCGAGTACCGTCCAAACCGGTGTCGGTATTTCCCTGAGTCCCATGGCTGAAGCTGCTCTGGTTAATTGGATCCCAGTCAGTAGCCGGATGTGTGCGGTCCGATTGGCTGGCTCGATCAAAGCTTCGAAGCCGCACGGGATTAACGTGTGTCTATTCGTCATCGCTGTCTATGCACCCACAAACTCTGGCAGTGCTTCGATAAAATAGGACTTCTATCGTCAACTGAACGAGCTCATACGCCACAGGAGAAGCTCGGACACTGTTGTGCTGGCTGGGGATCTGAACTCACAAGTTATAAAGTTGTCCCCTGATGAAATGCATCTGCACGGTCAGCACGGTGTAGGTTCCCGTAATGATAACGGTGAGTGGTTAATACATTTGTGTGAAGATGCTCGCTTATTTCTTGCGAGCACTAATTTCCGACACAACACTATCCGGCGGTGTCATGGCGCCCACTAGCCTCGAAGCAGCCTTAGACGCAAATCGTTCACAATTCTATCAGTTACCTCCAGAGAGGCGGCATCCAGAACTGTCGCTCGATTTGGAGCAGATGTGTGGACACAGACCATGCAATTGTATGTGTTGACAAACAAAGGGGTTTGGGCGGGCGTCCACGACGACGTTGTGACTGCATTGACAACCGACAACTGACGAAGTCAGATGTTCTGAAATCCTATCAAAGAACGCTGTCATGCGTGTTGAATAAGCGCTCTCTGAAAGCAATTGAAGGTCACTGGTCTCATATTCACAAGACCTTACTAGAAGCTGGAAAATCCGTATGTGTTTAGTCGAATCGTCAACATGGTCTTCGGGTACCTTTGCAGTCTCTGGAACTTATCGATGCTCGCCGGCATATTCCGGTTGGAAGCGGACACAATGAGGTTCGCAGAAAACTCCGGGCAAACCTCCGTGCTAGCCTGAAGACAGACCGCGCAACTTGGTTGTGTCTTCGTGCTTTAGAGATGGAAGTTGCCGCTCCGCTTGTTAACCATCGTAAGTTATTCCGTCTGCTACGGGAAACGGGCAGCAGGAGACCTGGTGTTACTGAAAGTATACGTGAGGAGAATGGACAGCCTATTCATAATTTGTCAAAACGTTTAGGGCATTAGCTGAGCATTTTGTAAAGCACTTAATCGGCCGGTATTGTTTGGTTCCCCACTGGCCAGTGAACACGTTACTCCATGGGCTGTCTATTTAGAAGTCGAAGGTGAGATCGGATGGTTGAACTTGAACCAAGCCGCTGCACCAGATGATGTTCATCCACGCCTCTTCAAACTCGGGGGCTCTGCTCTTGTTGATGATTTACATGAATTAATGGTGAAACTGTTGGAGCAGGAAACTGTCCCAACCGACTGGAGCAGCTCCGTTCTTGTTCCCATCTTCCAAGGAGACCCGCGTTCGGAATGCGGCAACCATAGAGGAATCAGTCTGTTCTCCATCACCTCCAAATTACTTGCCACTGCCATCCTACGCAGACAAACTGGCACACCTGAAAACTGTATTCGTAAAGAGCAAGCCGGGTATCCTCGAGGTCGTGGCTACATTGACCACATCTTCACTTTTGCGTCAGTTGCTGGAGCACCGTCACACATATTGGTGGCTCACCGTGGTCGTGTTCCTCGACATCAAAGATGCCTTCGATTCGGTTGCTCGATGTGCCCTTTGGCACTGTCTAGTCAGGAAAGGTGCACCTGAGAAATATGAAAATATTAGCGGAGCGTTATACGCGCGTAGGACGGGCGGAGTGAGGGCTTACGGCGAGCTGTCGCTGTCCTTTCATATCTCCAGCAGTGGGAAACAAGGATGTCCTTTGTCACCGTTCCTTTTCAACTTCACTATTGACGAAGTCATGGCGATTGCATTTACAGGACACGACTTGAATGTGTGGATTTGCTCCCAGGAGAACGACTTCTTGAGTTAGGGTATGCAGAAAACATTGCCCTTATCTGTGACAGCTCCCAGGCGTGCCAAGCGGCACTGAGCAGATTGCACTGGATGTCAGCCGCTTCGGCCTTAGCTTTGCACCATTGAAGTGCAAAGCTTTCCTCCAAGATTGGCAGGGTTCGCTTCCTGCGCTTACCCTTCGCGTGAATCAGCGAGAAGTCGTACAATATGTCGTCCAAAACAGTCATTCAAACGTCGTTCAGAAAGTGTTTAGAAGCCTTCGCTGACCTTCGCCAGTTACGGCGCCGTCGCAACATCACTCTCGTCCTGAAGGGTAGAGTCTACAAGGCAGCAGTACGTTCGACCATACTGTACGGTTGTGACATCTGCCCCTTAGATCAGCGGACCTAAAGAGGCTAGTTACGTTCTGCTACCAGTGCCTTCGAAGTTTGGCTCACACCTGTTGGGAACATCGCATGAGAAACGAGAGTGTTCGACGCCTTGTTTACGGCACAGGAAAAGGAAATTAACCGCTCAGCACCGTTATTTCACTCACCAGGCTGCAATGACTCGGCCACGTGTTACGCATGCCAGCCCACCGTCTCCGGCGAGGTGCGTTGTTTGCGCACCGGGGATGTGGTTGGAAGAGGTGGGGTGGCCAAGCAATGACTTGGTCGAGACGAATGAAAGTCCTCACTTCGAAGCTGGCCTCAGTTGCAGCTCCATGGCTCCCTGGTTGGGGTCCAAAAGACGATGAACACGTTTGGCTAGATACAGTTGCTGATATGGTTAGGAGCCGATCTAATTGGCGTTCGTGCATTGAGTTTCTTTGTCCCACCCGATGCCTCTTAGCCTCCCCTTCCAACCACAATTTTGCTATTTAGCCCTATATAATTTTGCATAGTAATTTTTTTCGTGCCCAGTAGTCGGCTGGTAGCTTACCGGAACGATGCCCATCCGTTACCGGTAGCTCAGCTGACTTGCACCAGTTGCATATTTTTCACCTTTTTTCTTCTACGCATTGCGGCACGGTAGCTGAGGTGTTTCCACCTCTAACTAACATGGATAATGGCGATGATATTGATCCGTTGTTCTACCCATTACGATAATGTCATACAGGTATGCGGCGGCTCCAGGAACTCCTGCCAGCATCATATCCATCAGCTATTGAAAAATATCTGGGGTCGTTTTTACACCAAAAGTCAAGCGGTTGTATTGGTAAAGTCCACGGTGTCTGTTGGTCGTCAGTAGCTCTTTGGAGTCCTCGGCAACACCTAGGTGAATGTATGCATCAGACAGGTCAAGCTTAGCAAAGCACCAGCCATTACTACATGTTGCGAAGATGTCATCCGGTAATGGCAATGGGTATTGGTAGTCGTCGAGCGCAGCGTTAAGGCCAGTTACGGAAGCTGTGTAGACTACTACTATGTTATTTCTATTCTTTACTGCGACAATGGGTGTAGTTTACTGGTGTGATGACGCCAGTTCGTTCTAGGAGCTCTAGCTCTGGCTGAACAATTTGTATCATTGCACACGGGACGGGAAGTTAAGCTCTTAAGATTGGCTTAGCTCCCGTTCGCAGGAACTGCATCGTTGTGAATTTAGTGAAGTGGCCTAGGCCATCTTGAAATGCAGGGTCACCTATTTTTCAGCAGACGTGTCAACTCTTCGACCGACTTCCTTGCTGCATTTGAATTCGCAGGAATTCTGTTGCAAATCTGATTCAATCGAACATCAAGCAATCGCAAATTTTCAATCCAGTCTAGCCCAACGTTCAGATTTGGCGTACCTGACAGGTAAACCGTCCGTGCTACTTACACACCCTTAAACGCTATTGTGCAGGTAATTGCTACGATAACCTTGAGCACACCTTCAGATGCGTTGTGGGCTATTCTGTTAAACTTGACCATCGCTGGCCTCTTTATTTGCTTCCAAGCGTTCCAGAAAATGATTGCGATGTTTGACACCGTGTCAAAGTGCAGATTTGTTGGGATATCGTTGATTAACTGGGCGATGAACCATCGTAGTGGATTAGTTTCTCTTTGGTATGCATCTATTGCCGAGAGCAATTCTGGATTATTGGAATGCAACATCTTCCATAAGAGGAGAGGCTGGAACGATTGGGGGTATTCAGTGGACGTTACCGCCGCTTATGAGGTGACTAGATAATGGTGTATTCAATTCCATACCATCCACACAATGTGTGCCACTCTTTACTACAACTAGGCAGCAATACAAAATGTAGAGGGCATTCACCAAAACTTGCAGAACAGTACAGCCGATTGGATTGCCCTAGTATTTCCTTATCCGTTCACGTGGGTCAGCCGTGGAAAGCTCTTCCAGAATCCGTCATTTTTGCAACATCAAAATCCATATTTACAATACGTTTGGATGATTCACTTATTCATCTACACTTTGTTACCTAGTACTACACCTCCATCCCACTCTTGGAATATACTTTGTAGTTCTCTGCTGTTACATGTTTGTGCTGCCAAATTACACGAAGGAATGCAGCAAAACAAGCGATAAGTCTCTCTTATAAACGGGAACAACCCACTGCTTTTTTATTGTTTTGATAACCCTGCAAAATCACCCAAAAGGACATGTAAGCCGTTGCTTTCTAACCAGTGTACATTCATTGTTCATTGTTCGTTGAATTGGCGAAGCGGTACATACAGCGTAGATGCAAAAGGTCAGTAGTGCACAATCTCAGCGCCTGGGTACAAGATAGTTATGCTGCGCATAGGTTTGGAATATTGAAGTCGCCCAACATCAGACACCTAGTTACAGAGTGGACATGTAAGGACTCAGTGGTCCCCTTGTATGTACGCAAAAGACATCTACACAATGCTACAATTATGAACTGAGCCAAGGAATGCAAACCACTAGCAAAGGGCCTTAACAGCTTTGTCTAGCAACTGAAATACGCTGGTCTTCAATCCGTATGATGGCAGCTCGTGTAACAAGATAAACTACCTCCTAGACCGCCAGTAGAGAGATCAGTGCGGCATAGTGCATAGCCAGAGAGTTATAATTTCATACTTTTTCCAGAAAAATTAAGTGCTTTTAAGCAAAGTCTATCGGAAAGAAATTAGTCTAGAACAGACGCACCACGCACCTTGTCCTCCAGGCTACACACGGTGCTAAGCACTACTTGAATGACCTCGATATGACGAGCTCTGGATCGTGCGCAATCAGAATGGCTTGTAGCCAGGCGGAAATTGACCGCCGGCTGACTACCTTAAAAACACACAAATCAGATACCATCCTAGCAACAACACGCCAGTCTAAGGCAGCTGATTGCCTTCTTTAAAATTTGTCTATTCGCTGATGGAAGGTTAGGTAGCACACTAAAACTATTGCCTGTGAGTTTGAAAGCAAATCGTATTAGCATCCTGCCATCCGGTTATTTGGAGGGAACCACTCTAGGCAAGCAGGTTCGAGGAATTGGTACATTACACCTTCTGATGAGTTTTAGGACAGTAACACCGGAGAACCCTGATGATGAGAGCGTAGTTACATAGAATTTGTCCTACCAAAGTTATCAAGCATGCGCTCGGTGGGAAGGGCAGCGGTGGATCTGGTAACGGTACTAAAAATCAAGCCACCGTTTTTGTAAGCGTCTATCAGACGGGGTGTCTTTACTTTAGATGCGCTCTCATCCATACTGTTTGCTTACGGAATTTTGATCAAAATAATCGCAGATGAAGAAACATCCCGTTTCTCTCAGGGAATTACGTAACAAGTTTTGGTGCCATCTGTTCAGGTTGTTTGACCATAGGCATTTGCATACCCTCAGATTTGGATTGGAGCGCTTACAGGCTTTGCTCGCCCACCTACGTTTACACGCCTTCAGTTTGGGCAGAGTCAAAAATGCTATCCGAGCCACCGGAGTCAACTACCTCCAAATTAATTAGAGCATCCGCTACGATGGGGCAAACCTGATATGGAAGACAGTTGTCTCTGCGTGAACTAACAATGGTGGTGCGTTTTGCTCCAGCTTGCACTTGCAACATGCAGTGCTTTCAGCATATTGTGAAAGTAAACTTTCATAAGATGAAAGGATGTCATACTTTCTACTCTAATGTCGCTACAAAGTACTTGATACCAATGGAGTCCTATGCCACAGTGCATACTGCCAGATAATTTCGCAACAGTCTTTGAACAGTTTTTTGGATGTTTGTGAGTAGTGTCAAGTTTGTAGAAAGTAGAAGTCGCGATTAAAATTCGAGCACAATAATGTGCCTCGATGGGGAATCGAACCCCGGAACACGAAATTCCGGTTCGCTGCTCTAACACTGAGTTACCGAGGGCTGAAGATTAGGTGCGCAACTTTTAATGCATGACTTCTGCTTTGTGCGCGACGTATTGCCAATGAGCCCACAGTACCAGTCTGCCAATCTGCAACACCAGCACAGATACACATCCGACACGACAAGTTTGTATCGGTGTCCGCGAGTGCTGCATGGCCCTCGTAAGTACAGCATTGGCCTCAGCATGGGGAAGCCACCAAGATGTAGAATATCGTAGGTCATGACGAGATCGACTCACACCCAATGGTTGGATGTGTAGAGTCCTAGTTTCTCGCAACGGTCTTCATACCTTAAGCCACGTAAACTCTGGATGAGTGTAACAGCAACGTGTTGGACCCGTTCAATCTTTTTGTCTCGCCTCAGGTAATCGGAAAATAGGCGGGCGAACCGTACTCTAGCATTGGTCTAATGATGGAAAAGAAGTGGTGAGTGGTAACATCTTCAGACCATGTGCCGCTGCTACGTTTGAGCGCTCAAAGCATTCGCAGTCCTTTACGATAAAGGCTGTTTGTGTTGTCCACGGACTTCAAACCGTAGCACGAGACGACACCTAGTTTTTTCACGGAGGGTGTGAGAGATATCGCTTGGCCGTAAAAGGTGTAGGTTCAGCCGTCAGCACCCTTCATCAGGCTCATAAATACAGACATGGTTGGATTGACCGGGAGAAGAACTGCTGCAGATAATGTGGACAGGCGGTTGAGGTCATGCTGAAGTACACCACAGTCGTCCTGAGCGTTATTTTTCTCCGAATCTTCATGTAGGCACACGGCGACCGGAGAAGCTGAGGTAGATCGTTGATGTGGATCAGGAACAGAGTGGGCCCCAGCACAGTGTCTTGAGGCACGCCACTTTTAGATGGGTTACCAGTCAGTTAGATGGTTGTCGACCTGTACCCTCCACTTTCGTCCAACAAGAAAGTCGTGGATCCACCGGTGCAGTGAGCCACCTACACCACACCTCCTGAGTTTGTGAAGGAGAACCTCATGACTGACCTTGTAGAACGCTTTACTGAAATCGATGAATATCACATCGACAGACTTCCCCTTGCTTATGGCCTTAAACCACTCATGCCTCGTCACAAGCAAGTTTGTAATGCATGAGTGGCCTTGCATAAAACTGTACTGTACGGGCGTCAGGACCTCGTTTGACTGTAGCAACTGCAGCAATCCCTTCTGCACGATTTTCTCAGCAACCTTTGCCAAAATAGGTATCAGACAAATTGGCCTGTAGTTGTCTACTTTGCTAGAGTCGCCGTTTTTCGGAATAGGCTGCACCAACGAACATTTCGAGCCAGTCGGCAACGAACCTTCGGACAGTGACCTGTTGAAAAGGTCAGTCCCGACAGGAGAGATGATGATCGAACGTGACTTGAGAACCAGTAGGTGAAGCCCATCAGGTCCGGCAGGTTTGGTGCCGTCAAGGTTGGCGAGGAGTTGACGTCCCTCTTCAACGTCGCAATTCAGAATGTCGAGTTCGGCAAAAGCGGTACACGTCGAACTCGGAACAGACACCTGGTCATTCGCAAATGCAGGATCGAAGTGCGCCGCTAACGGGGCTGTCCATCCGGGCCATACAGTACTGGTACATCACCTGCCGTCTGCAGGCGTCGCTTCACGTATGCAAAGATTCTCGTTGGGGCGGTCTTCGCGGCTATTGCGTGCTGCTCTTGGAAATGGCGGCGCTTATTTCTTTTTGTACTGTTGCAGAGCTTCCGCTGACTTTTATACCCTTCGCAATCATTGGCAATCCAGAGAGGAGGAATTTGTCCCACAGTCTGTGCCGCCTCCGAGCCAGATTTCCATACACCTTGTCAAATCAATGAGGCTTAATCGGTCCAACCTTCCGTCATTTTAATGGCACCAATTGGGAACACAATGTTGTCAGTCTCTCTTTTATAAATCCACAACAGTCTTCCACAGATGCAGCTTGTGACAGAGACAAATCCAGTTGGCTCGCGGTTTGAGCTAGAACATCGGAGTTCGTTTTCCAGTAGTTGTAATATGGTTCCAACCGACTTGAATACGGCAAAGATAACTCCAAATCAGCTATGGGCACTGAGTGGTGGCTGGTAGCCAGGGGCTGCCGCATCCGAACGTCATGCACTCGTTGTTCGTAGCTCGTTAATATCAGGTCGAGACAGAACGCGGTTGATCGTGTTGTTATGCGTGTTGGCGGGTATATGTGCTGTGATGCACCAGTTTCAAGTATCAAATCCGCGAACTTTTCTTCAACCTCACCATGTCCAGGCACCAAATGCATATCAGGCCTTCGTATTCGAGGACAGTTAAAATCACCCATAAATAGAAAGTATGGTCGACTCATGTGGGTTCGAAGATGGGGCAGCCAATCCAAACAACGACTCAGGGGGCTGCGATAAACTGCGCCCACAATTAGTTCTCCGCTCCTGAAGCGGATGGAGCAGTACGGTAGCTAACACAAACCATCGTCACTTCGGTAGGTGCCCACAAGTCTCCCACGCAGGAAAGACTGGATGTACAGCAAGACACCACCGTGGACTTTCCTTAGTCTATCGCACAGGAAGCCCTAGTAAGCTTTGTGTTCAAGTTCCTGGGTGTATAACTCTGAATGTTGCCATGTCTCTGCGAGTCCCACTACTTCTGACCGATCAGAAGCAACGAAACAACAACGTTTATGGCGCTTGTTCATAACACTGCAAACGTTTGTGTAAGATACTCGCTGGCCGCAGCAGGAGCCGCCGGGCGTGCTTGAAGTGTGAGCAGCCTGTTTATCCTGATTCGCAGATTGTTGGAAAACACCCGAAATTTCACGATACCAGTACGTCTTTTCGGCTCAAGAATGGCAGACATGAGTCGCTCCCTGCCAAATGAGTCCAGGTCTGGACGAACATGGATTTTTAAACCTTTAGCCTACTTAGGCGGAACGTGATCAGTCTTGGACTGGCTTCGTCCACAAAAGGGATTCTCATGGACCGATTTTGTTGTTCACCATGCTTTCCAAGACGGGTAATTTGCCTCACTTTTACCGAGTCCTCACCAGCGTGGAGATGTCTGTCAAGTAGACACTAAAAACGCGACATCGTGCTCGTAGCGCACTTGGGATGATGGATCACTTTAAGACGTACACAACAGTAGATAGACGGACAGCAAAATGTATAACGGGCGCAAAATGGGACTTAAAAGTGGGATCATTAAAAAAGGCTAATGAAACACTTTGACAAGTATAACTTCACAAGATCAAATTTGTCTTGTGACCGAGAGAAATTTGACGACCATCGAATTTCGTTGCACATATTCATTCAATCACTGTCATTACTGACGGCAATATTATCCTTTGGGAATCTTCCTGGCCTTCTTTGGATGTCCAGCGGCCGTCCTTTGACCGTCCTTTCTGAGTCTCGACGAGGCATATTTTGGACGCAAAAAGGACACTCAGGTTAAAAGCGCGGGGAAAAGTTCGAAACGCATACTAACCAGACGCTCTGTAGCAACTACTTATTTCATGATTGATACGTGCAAAAACACTACAGGTATTTCCAGCCGCTCACCCCATAGTAGAGAAACCATGTGTTGAATGCAAAGCATAATATACTGTCCATAATTGTGCATTATAGGAGTTGTTTCCTAACAGAACAACCTGAAACCTGATCAGTGTGGGCGTTTTCGCGATCCTTGGCGCGTTGGATTCAAAGACGAAGCTTGAAAACTACGAAGGCCACCTGCCTTCCAGCGAATCACTTGCGCATGACGACACTTGAAATACCTATTTTCTTACCGATCACAGCTTTAACGAAAGAAGTCTTCGCGAAACGGTATCTGTCCTACACGCCACGCCAATTTAGCCTGCGTACAAGATCGCTGGTCATTTTTAAGATCATGACGTTGCCCGCCGCCTCGGTAAGGATATTCTCTCCAACTTGCGCGAAGCAGTTTACCTTAAGAATAAATTTTCGTAGCACAAATACATTACCACTTGGGCCATGAGTATGGGGTTTTCCAGTTTAGCATTCAACACTCGTATGTGCTTAACAGTGTCGATCGGTAGAGAGACCGTAAACCTATATGTTGACGCGTCTGTGGTGGAGTAAATGCCAAAGGCCCTCCGCTCAGTACACATGGCATGCATTTCTTCACGCATGTGCTGCATTTCACGCGGCAAGTGTAGCTGTACAACTGAAACAATCATAAGCTTTGTAGTGTAGTATCCTTGCATTTGCAGTCGCTAGCATAACATAGTTCACTGTGTCTCTGAACAGGAGATGAAGCACGTAGGGGCAAAGCATTGATGTCT
Organism: Dicrocoelium dendriticum; assembly: GCA_944474145.2. Taxonomy (NCBI): domain Eukaryota; kingdom Metazoa; phylum Platyhelminthes; class Trematoda; order Plagiorchiida; family Dicrocoeliidae; genus Dicrocoelium; species Dicrocoelium dendriticum. The sequence goes on along the minus strand of OX104064.1, from coordinate 193,006,390 downwards.
CACTTCAAAGCATAATAGGGGTATCTGGGGACACTATCTTCCATCGACTGGTTGCTTTTGTGGCGAACAAAGGGATCCTCCGTGACTGCCTTCCTTATAGTTCATCCTCGACGGAAGGGGTGAATAAGAAATAGCACAAGAATACGCGGGAACGATGTTGCTGCAGTGTATCAACTGCGTCTCGCAGTTCGGGAAGTTTACAGCCTTAATAATAATAAATATACAAGGGATTAGGGTACATTTCTTGTCTTCTCGCATGATCCATGTGACAGGTGGCGTCACTGGAGGGCTGTTCCGAGCAAACCGTTAGCTCTTTCTTAAGCTGTTTGACTTTAAAAGTAATCAGCTGACAATGAAATACGATGGAGCAGAACCCATTGCTAACCGTGTAAACTAGCGAAAAAAGTGATGCGGGAGTCTAAACCACTTGTTGCTATGCATTAAATGGACGGCCCTTCCACAATGGGCAAGGGGATTCTGAAAAGAAAAAAATTTCTGATCTACACTGACGCTCGAACGTTGGTGACAAAACACCTAAATGGATAATTATCCGGAATTAAGAAAGGAAGCTCAAAGGATGCCCCCTGGACGCTCAACGGACGTCGAAATTACTTTCAAAGGACACGTGTGCCGACATGGAACTCACATGAGGTTTTCAACCAACTAATCGATCGGATGAACAGTTTTGCCTCCGTTAAATGCATGTGGCGATATTGATTGGAACTGGAACAACCGATCCTGGGTTTCAAGCGTCCATCCATGGCGCATGGAGTAGCATCGACGATGGTAACTCAGAGTCCCGCGGCAGTCAGCATGTGAAATTAGAAAAGTGAAACAAACGATAGATGAAACGATAACGCAAACAAGTGACTAATGAAGAATGGAACATGCTAACTAAAATAAACTATAGTCTTTTTATGTCACCTCTGAGTTTATTTAGTCAGAAATACACAGAGTCCTTTGAGAGTCCAGCTCCGGACTCCTGATCGTGCAATGGTGACGACAGGGTTTCACTAGATTAAACCTAAAATGCTTAAGGTCAAGGTCAAGAAGCAGCACGTTTCCAACACAAACAGCCAGCGTATAAGAATAGCTCTTTCCGCTGTTCCCTTACCAAAAATGAAAGACAGTACTGCCAATAAAAGGCTACGTGTATTTAATGTATTAATTCATGGTTTACTCGAAGTTGTTATGCTTCAAATCTTCTATATTCACGCCCTGAAAATAAATGAGTTTACAGCTTCCAGTAATAAGAGGTTAACTGATATTTAGTGCTGTTGTTGCAATCGTGTTTTCTTTGCGCAGTCCATTGCCGAAAGTTAGGAAGACACTTTTTGATGGATTTAGCAACAGCTGTCGATGTTGTATCGCTTTCGGAAAATCTCTGCTGTAAAGTGGGTATTGACGTGTTAGTGGCTTCATAGGCAACATACTGTGTATGGCAGAGTAAACAGTTGTTTTTCGAAAGGCCAGCATTTGGACTGTATCTGCAGCATGTCAGCCGAAAGAACGCATGCTCTAAGAAATTAGTCTTAGCACCGCGTATCAGCAAGGAGGCTTATATTTACCCGGTCAATCGGTTCAGCTGGCTTATGGTGTCGTGTTGGGTTTTTCGTGAAGGAAGGGTTCTCATTAGTTTATCAAATTAATCGCAAGCAAATCACGTATGCGCCATAGTATTCCAGCATGCCTAATTTTGTGCAATGTTCAACAAAGGAAACAACTTGCTAGGTATAAAAAAGGGAAAGGGGCACTTAACTAAATCAATGGACGATAAAAACTGCGTTATCATGAGTTAGAAGCAAGTGCTTGACGCGTCCATTAGGTGGTCGGGGTGAATACAATGAACTCGAAATTTGTGTGTCATCTACCAAGCGTCTACCGAAACAACATTTGTGTTAACTAAAAACCGAATGCAAACATACAGAAACACATGGTTGCAGTGAATGTTGCCGTAAAGCGGGAGCTAGGAAACGGTCTTATAATCTCCTGACTAAGAAACACCGTAAAGACAACAGGGAATTAGGATCGAATGCACAGATGATAATTTCCGGACCCGAAAATGATCGCGATTGATATTGATGGATACATCTGAGTAGGCCTCCAAGATACATTCCATTTTGTAGGACACGGGGAATGTCTTACGTGAAATAGTACAGAAAGATAGGACGATGCAGGATGGGTACAGCATCACTCAACTTTGAATGAGCTGAAACGCATAAACCTGATAGACGGCGCACAACTGGAACGACTAACTCTATTTGGATCACATCCTTGCGACTCTAAGTATTACCTAAATATACAAACCTCAGATTCCTCTGCGTCCGATAATTGACATATCATCCTCCGCTTTTCCCTCCGTTGCGAAATAGACGGTAGGTTTGTTTGAACCAGTACGCAACGAGTTATGTACATACAAGGTGAAGACAAATTCGAATTTACGAAACAAATCGAATGCATAAGAGTTAACAGTAAAGCGATGCACAAGTTCGACTTTGAATCACGTTTTTTTTGATTTTCCGCAGATCGAGATAGTAAAATTTCTTTGTAATTACCTAAATAAAAGCAGCATAGCTGTGGGTATTCTGGTAAAAACTGAAGGAATTAACCTTACGACGCATCTTAAACAGACAGTTTTTATTTGATGGAATCTACTACAGAAACATCAACGGAGTAGTGATGGGGTCTCCATTTAGACCGCTTCTTGCTATCATTTTCATCGCAATGCTCGAACATCGACCTATAAGGCATTTGAGCACTTCATTTGATTGCCATTGTTGATACATGGATGAAACCTTTATAGTTTGTGATTCAGGCACTGATGTTTCCCGCCTGTTGAACCAGTTAAGCAATACGCATTCATCGTTTTACTTTACCAGTGAAATCAAAAATGATGCTAAACGCCTTTTTGAACGTTTTACAAAGGAGAAAAGCAGTTGATTCATTAGACATAAGCGAGTTTCGGAAAAAGACGTGGGTAGGTCAATAAACGTATTTCCTACGTTTTGTGGCCTTGAAGTACAAAGGGAACCTTGTTCATTGCTTGTACTTTCGCGCTGGCAACACTTGCGGGTCAGAGAAGTTGCAGGCCGAAAACAACTGTATAACTCAAACGTGGCAAGAAAACGGTTCCCCTGCCCCATTCGTGCAAAGGCACGAAGTGAGCCATACTTGTTGTGAATTGATTGCAACTATTCTGAAGAAACAGGTGTTTCTATCACTTCCTTTCGAGTGATACATTGCTTTCCATCTGCTGAACAAAAGAGCTTCCACTGCGGTAGTTCGAACCTTTTCAGATGCCCATCAACACATCAGTTCCGAAACCGCACCGTTTGTTTACCAACGCCTCAAAGACAGGCTCCCGGTCTAGTCCGAATCTTACATTCTGTATCAAGTTACATGCACCGGTGATATTAGGTAGGTCGGACATAAGACTAAGCGCCTGCCTAAATTGATATCGGAGCACTATCCCACAGTATTGCATTAAGGTACTGTGGATTGCATCAAAATTTCTATCCTGAAACATCTGGTCAAACGTGGACACCAAATTAGGACCGCCGAGGCCTTCAAAGTATTTATGTGGTGGCAAAACTCTACCATAAAGGGCTTAAGAAACGAATGTTACGGACGACCAAGGACAATGCAATCAGACTTGCACAACCTGAACTATGCAAAAGGTGGGTGCTTATTCAAGCACTCCATTCTCTCTGAAGTTAACATACAGGGAGCTAGGAGCTAGGAGCCGCCTCCCTCAGGTGCTGACGTACACCTGTACGCTGAATTTCTTATGGTCCAGTGGTGCAAAGCTGTGTGCTGGCAGGGGTGAGATGGGACACAGGTACGCGAAATGTGTGCCTACGATCGCAGATCACACCGAGGCGTTTGGCTGTGAGAACTGAAATCTAGCAAGCATCACAGCGGCAATGAATGCGTTATGCTTCGACAGCACAGCAAGACTGTTAAGATTGAATGACGCCTGATAAGACGATTGTCACTGACACGGTTTGAGCACGCCTACGATAACGGCTTGGAACGCTGGACAATCGAACAAATTTGCGCTGATATGATGGCCTTAAATTAGTCACGGGTACGCTCTGGTGTCACAGAAAATCGAGCGGTGTGAGAACGTTCCTAGCCGCACGCATTCCGATAGACTTTGAGCCCTCGTATCGGACGAGGCTACGCACACGAAAGGGGTCACGGTACACGCGCGCTAGTTGCTTAAATGCAAACGTTGTCCGGCTATTGATGCACACAAAAATCACGTGACCGAACCGACTCCCAACAATGGCGAAGAGGAATCAAGACAAGCAGTTCTCTCAAGGCTCTTTTACGCCCAACAAAGAGCGAACCACAGCCACTAATATGGGTACTTAAGTTAGTAAAAATAGCTACGCAAAGGGGTGGTCGTTTATAAAAGAATTTTGTCAAAATCCTCGCAGCGGCTGAATACTGTACGTTGTGGAAAGGAATTGGACCGTGCTTACCATAGCCATTACGCCGGAGTTTGTGGCGCGTTTTTGCGGGATATTTGACAGGCCCGCAACAAAGATCATCGCATTGCAAGACGTTCGGTTGTGAGAATTTGGCGTGAGCCTGGCAGCAAGTAGCCGCACTGAAATTGTCATGCTTCGATAAATCGGTAGTCGGCCTTCATGCAGGTGAAAAACCCAGCAAAGGCGTTACTTGCAAAGAAATTAATGGGTCGCTGTGCTAGCAATTCCGAAAAACAGCCTGGCCATATGTAATGACCGATCGATGGGTGTCGTATTGCTTTCACCACAAAAGCTGTTATCGTCTTATGACTGGTTTCCAACAAACCCGTAAGCTTTTAGTTAGCTACTTTCACTGCTAAAGGGAATCATAAAGCCGGTAGCACAATGTAAGTTTACAGTGTTGTTCGCATTCCCATTTCGATCGTGTGTTGGTTACAGCTGAACGTTCACACTTCATGGTTGCATAAGAACGATTTCTTGACTTGACTAGACGCGACAATACTCTTAGGTTTCAATTTGCACCGACACGCTTGTGGCCCTATTAGACAGCACACCATTTTATTCATGAATGCAACTATTGCCCTCACAGTCAGACAATTGCTAGTTGTAAAGTTTGTTCAGGGTTTCGATGTTGTTTCTCGTGTACAATGGGGATGTTGTAAAGCTGCCTCCGTACAGCTGCACTGCCACTATTCTGCGCCTGCGAGACCACAACTGCTTGATTGCTCAGTCACGCGCCCTATCAACCGACGGGATACAGAAAGCCAAGGCTCGGTAAACAGCAAGTCTACTCTACACGATAAGTCAGTTCTGTGTATTGGTGAACGAAACATACTAATTTTGGAAACGTTTGGCTCTCAGCCAATGTGAGTTAATTCCATCCCACGGATTTTCCACATTTGGAAGAATCGTTCGCCTCCGTTGACTCGGGCTTGTATTTGCTGACCAATCAGTTTGCATCCGATTTCCAACTTTGGAAAAACAGTCTAAGGTCGTTCCACGCTCTTGCTGTTGACCTTCGCATGCAGCAGACTGCTCCCGGGCTCCGCGGTAAGCCTGTGCTCTACCTCGTATCTGGACATTGGCTCCGCTTACGTGTCTATTAGGGAAATATACACTTATTCATTTCGCTACATATTTTTACATGAAATATGTGAAATGGCGATATATATCAAGGAATTAGATGTTTCCAACATCAAACAATACGGAAGAACTTGCACCATTACGGATGAAGTAGCAGCTTGCGCTGTTGCGCAAGTGGTACGCGGTAACAGCCATGTCAGCATTCCGCAACTCTCACAACATTGAGAAACCACACCGTACGCTATGCATCGGATATTGAAGGAAAAATGTTCCGGCCGTACCGTGCACCGGAATCGCAAGTGTTGGACGTATGCGACTGACCACAGCGCCTGGGATTCGCCCGTATTTTTTAAACAGACTGGACGTGCGTTCCATTTTGTTCACCAATGAGGCGGTGTTCCATCTGCATGGAAAAGATAAGAAACATGTTTGGGCAACAACCAACCCACGGCAATGTAGCGCTTCACGCGTACAACGTAGCGCGAAGCTCATGGACTGGGCTGGTTTGACTGGTCGAAAAATCCTTGGGCACTTTATGTTTCCCAGGCGTGTGTCCAGTAGGTTGTTGTTTAACAGTACCAATGTTTGACATTTCTTAACATCGTGTTACATGAAAACGTTGCGGAGCAGCGTCATTCCGCAGATACAGTCGGAAACGTTACTGAATAACTTTTCGTGGCAGCACGATGACGCGCCTGCACATTCGGCGCAATCGGTTCGTGCATACCTGAACGAGACATTCGATGGAGGATGGATCGGTCGCGGAAGGCCGAAAGAAGAGCTTGCGCAATCAACGGATTTGATTTCTATGGGGTTTTCCCCTTGGGGATACTAGAACCGCAGCGTTAGTAGAAACAAATCCGAAAACCTGGCTGAAGTGAAAGGTAAAATTGCCAACGGATGTAGACAGATTTTGTTAGAGATCTTGCAGAAGTGCTCGCCAACGCCATCCGGCGAATGCTCCCATGTAGCCAAAAGCACGGAGGGCAGTTCGACCATTTAATTCCTTGATATTTACAAACACATCACACAATGCATGTAAATATAAGTAAAGAAATGAATAAATGTATATTATCCATTGCACACAAACAAGGCAATCGAAGGCCCGGTCAATTTGTACTACTAGCAATTGTCTGACTGTGAGGGCAATAGTTGCGTTCAAGACTAAATTAGTGTGCTGTCTAATGGTGCCACAATTGCGTCGGGGCAGACTGAATTCTAAGCGCATTGTCACGACAAGTGATGTCAAGAAGTGGTTTTTATGCACGCAGGAAGGGTGAATTTTCAGCTGTAACCCGCACACGATCGAAATGGGAAAGCAAACAACACTGTAAACTTATAATGTGCTCCCGGCAGTATGATTGCCTTTAGCAGCGGAAGTAGCCTACTAAAAGCTTACGAGTTTGTTTGAGGCCAGTGATGAGGCGATAACAGCTTTTGTGGTGAAAGCAATACGGCACCCATCGACCGGTCATCACATAGGGCCAGCCTGTTTTTCTCAAATACTATCGCAGCGCCCACTAACCCCTTCACAGGAAACCCTTTCGCTGGCTTTTCACTTGCGTGAAGGCCGACTACCGAGCGATCTATGTATGACACGTTCAGTGCGGATATGTGCTGTCTGGCTAACCTTCAATTCTCACAGCCCATCGGCTTGTGTTCCATTGGTTTCGCCCTGCGGTCGAGGCATGGCGCATTCATTGGGGCTATGTTGTCTAGCTAATGTCCAGTTCTCGCGACCGAACGGTGGGCGTTTCCTTGGTCTTGCTCTGCAGTCCTCGCTTTACAGCCGAACGTCTCGGTGTGCTCTGCTATCGTAGACACACATGTCGTGTCTCTGTGTCTCATCACACTATCTGCTTGTAAACATCGCGCCATTGGACAGTTAGCAAATCAACGTACCGGTGTACGTCAGCAACTGTGTGCAGCGGCTCCTAGCTCGCGTGTAGAGCAAGTCACCACAGCGAAGATAGGTCTCCAGAGAGAACAAATTCATCCGTTGAAGAATATGAGAGTAAGACAGCTTCTGTAGTGTCGTGATGGATTTCGATCCCCGTCGTTGAACCTTCTCTATGAGTATTCATTCGCCTTTCCTGAGACAATAGGCTGCTGGCAATCCCTACTCAAGAATTATTCGGACATGAAAGCTAAACAGGAGTTAGAATTTGTCTGGAGTCATCTGTAAAAAACATCTCCTTATAGAGAACATCATATGAGCAGCGGTAAATTTTCATAGGGTGTCCTGATTTCTACGTACGTTTTGCGAAACAAGAACTCTAATGTCCTTCTCCAAGGTTGCGATCCTGAGCAGGAAGCCCCTAATGTAATAAACACCAAAGGGATCCGGGGCACCAATTGGGAGGACAGAAGACTTAATATCGTTAATGGGTAGCCGCCACTCAATTGACCAGCTTTGCAACCCGTCCAGGGTTCTCTGTATCCAGGTAGCATTATCTAGCTTGGACACCTATAGCCATAGTTTCAGATTATCATTATAGGTCAGGCAATCACTTTGGAGCTCCGATGGAATATTAGTGTTGTAGAGTTTGAAGAGCTCAGTACCAAAAACAGAGCCCTGTGGGCCCCTGCTGATCATAAAATAGGAGTGGAGTAAGTATCGTTCAGTTTAACTTACATACTTCGGCCATTCAGAAAGTCAGCGAGCGACTCAGGAGGGAATGTTCTGAGAAATGTCAATTTCCTGGAGTTTGAAAAGGAGACGTGCATGAGGAAATTTGCCAAATGCCCTGCTGAAGTCGACGAACACGAGATCCAAGTGATTACTAGCATCTAGCGATTCCGACCATTTTTCTCTGGCAACAAGCAAGTTGTAGACGCAGGAACGTGTTTTCCGAAAACCATGTTGACCGCATGAGGAAACATGCAGGTATTCCAGGTGATGATTTAGGGCTCCCTTAGGTATACTTTCCATGATGTTACAAATGATCGACGTCAGCCAGCTCGACCGGTAGTTTGCAAAATCCTGAGAATCTTCTCCTTTGTAGATTGACCTCATAGCACTCAGTTTCCGAGCCAAAGGAAGGTGTCCAGCATTTAGGGAGCTTCGGGCAACTTGGCAAACAGGAGAAGTAAAGTGCTGAGCCACCGCCTTGAGGAAAAAGGGCGTAGGTTATCGGGACCCAGTGAGAAGTTTAAATTTAATGCAAGAAGCATCTCATAACCACGTCGTCACTGAGCTCAATATCCTCTAGAGTAGTGGGGTAGTGTGACAGGAAGTCACTGAATAATTGAGCTTTGGTAGAAAAATCGGGGGGATACCGAAAAGTCAAGAGATCAGCTTTTGCATCATCCTTATACAGTAGGGTGTCATTAGTGCTAGATTACAGGGCAGGTATACCACACCCAGTATTTTTACTCCTTTTGAGATATGTGAAAGTAGTTTGGGATCGGTTTTTATTTTTCCGCCCAACTAAGTTCATACTGTTGTTGTTTCTCGCAGTTTGTTTGTTGGCAAAAGTTCCTAACCGCCTTGTAGTTCGAGTAGTCGGAAGCCGAAGTTGTAGGCCTAAATCTAACCTATAATTTGCGTCGTTTGCGCATACGGTTCTTTATCTCATTATAGATCCAAGGAGGGCCCATGGAAAATTGTTTCCTTCTACAGATAGGGATAACTCAATCAATGAGTAATATCATTTCTGAGTATAAGAGGTCCCAGGAGTCGTCAACGTCCAGGTGCTTGCAAATACGCCAGTCTAGAACACTTGCAACGAATCTCTAAATGGTGTGGGTCCGAAGGTCAGAATTTCCCATGGTACACTTTTTGATCATGAAGGGTGAGGCGGCGTGTCCATTCAAACGAAGCCACAGAGTGATCATTTTTGCCCATAGGTTGTAGTACAGTCAAGGATGACACACCTGTGTATGCCGAAAAGAGTAGGATGTCCAAGACTGGTGGAGCCTGGCCTGAATTTATTCTAGTGGGCGCTGCAAAATGCTGGAGCAAATGACTACCACCAATGGTTTCGAGGAGAATAGAATCGAAAGAGGCTGTAGAGGGGTTACAATGCAGTGGATCGCAATCAATAACAGCAGCATTAAAGTCTCCTATTATCAGAAAGTCGGTAGCCCTGCCTTGTTTCTTTATCTAATTCAACAAGGAACTTGCGGACGGTATAGCTCCCCTAAAAATGACACTAACCACAAGAGACCTACGCCGGTTATAATCCGACATCACAAAAGCTCGGAAGCAAAACTGTTGCCAGATATTGCTTCCACAAGCTGGGCCCTAAAGCAATCCTTTCAGTAAAGTAGCTTAGAAGTCCAGCTGGCGGGACTTTCAAACTCGGCCGTTGCTATTCTCGTTGGATTATTTTACACCACAGACTGCAGATGCTTTATTTTACTTTTAACGTTGAAGCAATTGGATTTTTTCTGATCGGGTCTCAAGGCCAGTGTTATCCTACTCCGTCAACCACTGGAAAACTTTACAATTTACTGCCTTAAATCCGTGCTCTATCGAATACGGCCATAAAGTCAGGAACACCTTCAAATGTATTATGAATAAATGTCTTGGAAAAAAGCGCAAGTATTGTGCTGGCTGACTATCTGGCCTCAGTCGTTGTTCTGTCGACCAAGCTCGAGACCCACTGGTAATTTCCAATAATGCTGGCCCGCTCCTTGGTGAAATCAGTGATCTCATTGCCTTTATGCAGCAAGATAACTATGTTACTATAGTAATCATTCTCTCACTACAAAGCTAGCCTGCATATTTATGTGGAAAATGAGATAATTCAACTGGATAGTTATTTTCCGAGCTGGTCTGAGTGCCCCGGGAAGCCCCAGTTTCGTGGTGGTGGCGTTGTTACTTACGTCATTCAATGTTGGTGCAACACAGAAATCATAATATTTACTTACTCAACAATTTCTATAAGCTGCCATTTAGTTGAGTGCAAACCGAAGTTCCTAAGTGGCTTTCGATCAGTCATACTTGGAAACGTATACATTGCTCATAACACATCTGCATAGGAGTTGAAGCTTTTTGAACACCAATTTTCTTCAACGCTACTGCTTAAATTAGATTGTCCTAGATGCATTTTTGCTGACGACTTCAATAGAAAGGATACAACATTCTTGAAGACATTTGGCTTACTTATGAGTGGGAGGATTTTGGCGAGTATTTTTGTTCGTCGCAATCAGCCGACAATTCAGATATGTCGACCAGCTGTCCGGAAAAGCACCAGACGGCCGTTTCGCCCTATCGGGGCCGGGAAGTCCTGACGCCGGAAGGCCAACCGCTGTCATCCGCATGGCAGGTGTCCGCATGGCAGTGGAGGATGGGTCGGGCTATATCGCATTTAGCTAACAATTCGTGATGGTCGGATACCGTCCTCCATGGCGCAGTTGCATAAGCTGCGAGCTAGTTAGCAAGAGCCACTAGCAGTCATGGGTTCGATCCTCCGCAGAGGACCGAAGGATGCGCACCACTGATGAGCCCCAATAGGGCGAAACGGCCGTCTGGTGCTTTTCCGGATAGCTGGTCGACATATCTGAATTGTCGGCTGATTGCGACGAACAAAAATACATTTGGTTTAGTAAACCTAGGGATTGTTTCGACCAGACAAGATGCCCAGTTGGACGCTGCGTTTACAAATAAAAGACAGTTGTTTACCTTACAAAAGCAGGCTCTTTTGAGAACCACAGAACACGTTATTTTACAACTATGTCCAGTCCTATACAGGAGGTCTAATATGTTAACGCTGATCAGACGTCCGTACGAGATTGTCAAACGGCGAAAGGGATCCTTGGAAAATAGCATGGGGCTCCAGTAGATGTTGCTGATTTTTCGGTCTTCAACTACGAGCACTTGTAGCTAGAATGTGATCATTTTATGGACTACATCAAATATTGCTTTGACATGTGTTACGCTGTTGGGACGATCTATCTATGAGCAGACAGATTTCAGCACCACTACTAAAGCGACTTCAACAGGATGAAAGAATGGGTCTACAAGTTTAAGAATGCTACCCGTGTCAAAGGTTTAACCACGACAAGTAAATCGGAGACAAAAAAACTAAACCAAGTAGACGCCAAAACCGTTCAAGGCAACCATAACTGTCACGATCTATGGATAATTCTGAGTTACATCTGTGGTAATAGCGTTTACAGTCAGAGCGGTGAAGTGGATGTGGATAAACTGAATTCGGAGTTTAGTTCCGCCCCACTAACCTCATCTCCCTTGCCCTTCTTCATTAGCTCAAGTCCAGACGCGCCCTTCGATCAAAGCAACATTCATAAGAAACTCAAAAGAGTAAAGGCAAACATAACTTGTGGTCCGGATGCTCTCTTATCATTAGCTTTGGGGGATTGTGCTGATTCACATTGCCTTTAACAGACCTCTTTAACAAGTGCCTCACTATGGGTGGGATCCGGACATTTGAAGAACGACCAGTATTACTCCAGTACCAAACAGTGGAACTCAAAAATATCGCCCAATTGCATGTGCATCTGTGCCCCTAAATCTTTTCGAAAGACCGTTAATTCCGCGGAACTTTTCAGCCGCTCCTGAAGACGACATTTACTAATTTGCCTATAGACCCTGGCACTCCACATTGGATGTGATGGCATATGTTGCTCACTCTATAGCCTCTGCGTTAGATCAGAAATATAAATCCATACGGCTTCTCTTCCTAGATTATGCGAATGCCTTTGGAAGGCTGGATAGATCAATTTTGCTACATCAGTTATCCAAAAATGGAGTTCACCCTAGTGTGTGTAATTTGTGACGTCAATAGTTTACTGATCGTACTCACTTCACCAAGTTGAACGGTAAGAAATCCTCTGTCCTCCGTGCCGACTGTGGTGTTCTACGGTGAGCGATCCTATCACCTTTTCTATTTTCCTTGTATGTTGAACATTCCCTATACAAACCACGTTTATAGGGTGTAAATATGCTGATGATGTTTTGCTGGGAATTAAGGCCACCGCTAACCAAGATGCCTCATCACTTCAAGTTGCGCTGGAATATCTGGTGAAATGGTCTTCATCTAGCTCTCTTACGTTTAATGTTTCTAACTGCAGGGATGTAATCTGTTCGTTGCTACGTGGCAATAAGTTGCAGTCCTTCAAAAGTTGCTCCTCCACACTTGCTGTGAATAAATATCCCATACCCAGCTCTTCCACCGTCATAAATCCCGGCGTTTTTCGTCACAGAATCTTTCTCAGTCCACGCATCTCCGTAAGACGTTTCAAAAAGTCAGAAGACTGTTTTTCTATGCCCTCAGGCTTAAGATGATTTCAGTACCTCGTACTTTAATATTCAGGTTTGTGAGCTCTTGCATCAGTCCCCAATGGTTATCCTGCTTTTCTGGCAGTTTCCATGGACTGGTTCAAAAATACCACATTTTATTGGTGAGACCTATACTGCACGTTACTAGATGCGGTGTATTGCCGAGATTAGTTCGTTTAATTTATCTTTTCTAGACACCTTGTTGCTTGCAATTATTGTGCCTCTAATATTCAAACTGCTAGATTGCATCCACTTCACAATGATCTTTCCAAAATGCTCTATATCTCTTCTACTCGTTCGAAATTCCGCGTTGTATTTTCCCTCACCGTATCGTATTGTAATACTGCGTTGCCTCATGTTTGTTTGTTGACATAGCAAAAGTCACTGACATATGTTGCACGAGAGGTTTTTGGAGTAACAGTTCCGTGATTTTCCCCACGTTTCTACCTAGGCATTGATATCATCATCCAGGTGTACGCCGTGGTGGTATAAATGCTGAAAATCAACTCATGAAAGTTAATAAAGCTTCTCTTGACTTGATTTGACAACACCAACAGACCTCACTCCAGAACAATCGGCCCGAGAGAAGCGATACCCCGAACTTTGTACGTCTCAGTCTAGTGTATTCGAAGGTAGTCAGGTCTCTGTGAATGCCAATAAATCTGGTGGTTTCTCTAAATCAGGGAGTTGAATTTTGTCAGGCTTGTTTCTTATGCTATGTAAATCGACACTTAACATTTTTGTAGCGAATTCGTCAGTATTGCAGCCAGAGTATGACGAGGATTGGTCTCCATCGAACTCTGTGCTTTGTACCACGTAAAAATCAACAGTGTGGTGATTAACTTCACAATGTGCCAGATGTCTCAGTAGCTCTTCGAGAGCCCTCTGGTTTTCCCAAACATGCAGAACAATGAACAATGAACAATGATTTCTAACGGGTAAAAAAGCAGGTGGTTGACATGTCCCGTAGGGTGTTTAGAGTGAGAAAATATAGATCAAGGGATAATGGATTCCTCGGTTCGGGCATCTGCAGATTTAACTGCACTGCCGTAGCAAGGGAGTTTGAAATTAGAATGTGCGCATACAAAGCAATAAGGGGATTGGTTATTGATCACGTAATAGGCGAGAAAAATTATAAAAATAGCAAGGACAACGCTTACTGGTGTGCAACTATCTTGGGTCGACGGGATACAGAAATCCAGTTTCTATAGTAGTAGCGTTTATCAAATTTTGTGCAAGGGGTTTGGAGTGACTCATTCTCGAGTAGGGTTATGGCACTGTCCACTGTCTGTTGTGCATTAGTGCCAGCATCTGGTGGTCATGGGCTATAGCACGTAGTATAAATGTGATAGAGTATCGTCAAGGCGTTTTATTTGAAAAGAGATAGGGTGGCTGCATTAATTACATGTTACGGAAGGGCGTTCCAAGGCTGTGCCACTCGAAGGGAGAAGTAGTTTCGCCGACATTCCAGGCGGCTGTACTGCGTAACCAGCTTAAACTTGTAACCTCTTAGCGGGGTGATTTGACTGAGTATTAGAAGAGAATGGCATGGGTGCTTGGTGTTTCTCAGGATCAGGTATACCATTATGGGATCGCTCCTTAGACGCCGATAACGTCCACTGTATATTTTGAGAGTCTTCGGCCTGAGTGGGTAGGGGAAGCTGGTCAAACCTCTGACGCTCTTCGTTGCCCTACGTTGTGTAATATCGAGCGCCGTGAGAAGGTAGTCTGAGCCAGGGTTGCAACGCTTGAATAGAGTATTCCGCGTGCGGCCTTACGTAGCACTAAGCATTTTTGGAATGACGGAATGGTCAAACTTCCGGAAAGCTTGTGAAGAAGGCCAAGGTACTGGTTTGCTAACTTAGCTGCCTTTTCAGTCTGCCTCGAACAACCGAGGTCGTCTTGAACTATCACGCTGAGATCGCACTCGTGAGAAGCCCGCTGTAGAATTTGTGGTCCTAGGCGGTAGTTGTGCAAATTCTTGTGCCGTATGCTGAGAACTTTACACTTGGTGCCGTTGAAATGCAGCATGTTCTCGATGGACCATGTGTACCCTTTGTCCAGGTCCTCTTGTAACCCTGTGTCATCCTCCACTGCAGCTATAGTACGCCATACCTTTAGCTCATCAGCAAATAGCAAACAGTTAGAAGATAGCACACTCGCGAGATCATTTATGAAAACAAGAAACATGCGGGATCCAATTACCGAGCCTTGAGGTACGCTGCACTGAACTTCGATGGGTTCCTACTGGTTGCTTCGAACCCTCACATTCAGGTGAGGTTGCACGAGAAAGCCTCCTATCCAGCCCAGAACAGGATCGCAGACTCCATATTTCTGGATTTTGTGGAGGAGAATGCGATGGTATATATGGTCGATTGCCCTTGAGAAATCCAAGAAGGCCACGTCTTCTCCTACACCAGCGTCCACGGATTCCGTCCAGCTTGCACGATCAATCAACAGATTAGTGGTACAGGAGCGATTTTGGCGAAATCCGTGCTGCTCCGGGACGAGAATATTGTTGTGCTTCAGCTACCCTAACAAAGCCTCAGCTACTATGAACTCCATGACCTTGGAGCTCCCAAAAAGTAGTGTTATCGGGCGATAAGTTGCTGGTTCAGCACGACTGCCACTTTTGTAGATTGGCGTGATGATTCCGTGTTTCCACATCATGGGGACTTGCATCCCGTTCAGACATTGTTGAAAGAAAATTGCTAGTGGTCCTACCAAACTCATGGCAACAACTTTCAACGCCTTCGGTCGAATGCCGTCCGCACCCGGGGAGCTGAACTCGCGCAGAGACATCAGCCGCTTCAGCACAGATGCGGAGGTGAACGATGTGTGATTAAGCACTGATGGCGGTGTTATCTGTATAGGCAGGATGTATGCTGATTGCACGCTTTAGAGGGTATGGTCAAATTTTGGTCCAAGAACGTTGGCCGCCTCTTGTACGGTTTGGGCTAACCTGCATGCTGTGTGCAGCGCAGGGCTACCGCGCTCAACAATGCGCAAGTTGTTTACGTGTCTGTATAGCAGCTTGCGATTGGAGCAAAACTTACCCACTAGACCTTGTTGGTTCCTAAGTTTATCCTCCCGGACGAGTTTGACACAGTTGTTTCTTTGTATTGTGTAGACATCCCAGGTATGGTCGTTCGGAGAGGCTATGTAGGTGTGCCATGCCAAGTCCCTTAATGCCATGCATTTACGTGTCCTCCTTTTGTGAAAGACTTCATCCTTTTAGGCCGGCAGAGTTTGGTTTTAAATTTCCTTGCCACGAGCATGGTAAATATGTTGCCGAATTCTCTGCAGGCCACCTCAGGGGTTAATTCGTCTAAGAACTATCAGCTTGTTGCATCAGTGATGTCGGACAGGTCGTCATAGTTGGTTACGACATGATATTCCCCGGCATGCTCTTTAGGATAATCCGCGTAGAACATATAATGAAACACTAGTGTCGCATGATCACGGCGGCCCAAAGGAATATCGGTTATCACTCTCTCGACCATCAGTTCTTCATTGGTGAATATTCGGTCCAATATGGATAGCCTGTCAGTTCCCCTGAATCTGGTGGGCGTAGTGACGTGGCCATAAAGCGGGAAGTCTGAAACCAGACCTTGCAAGTCTGCTTTGAATTGCTCTACTGGTGTGGCCTGGGATTCTAGAGCATGTAAGTTGAAGTCACCGGTGACTAGAATGTTTATCACTGTTTATCACTTGCCTCAACGCAGCCATCAAGTTGCAGTCCATTTCAGGAGTAGACGATGGTGGGCGGTAAACAACAACCGATAGGCCAAGATCGTTCCCTTTTAGCCGGAAATTACACCAAATGGCGTCAGGTACGTCCGTTTCCGAAGCGTTTATGGGTTCGCATTTCATGTTGTTACGAAAATTAATGGCTACCCCACCACCTTTCCTGGCTCGATCCTTCGGGGCAACGGACATGCCCGTTAGTGCAATTTCAGCATCCGTTATCTTGCAGTGCAACAACCTTTCGGTGACAGCGATGAGGTCCCAAGCTGCAGACGCGTGTCGAAGTCTTAATTCAGCTAATTTGCTGAGTAGACCTTGGGCATCTGTGTACATGCATGAGAGCTTCTCGGAGACAAAAAGTGTGTTAGATTGGATGGATGAAGCAAGTGAGTTTACGCCGACAAATAAAGGGTCAGCGACTACTCGTTTTTTGGATGGGTTGCAGGCTGTCGAGACGAATTTGGTATGCAGTCAAGTATCAGATGTCCCGGATCCCGGTGTTTGCTTGCGCTCTGCTGTGTCCCTCCGGATATTATTGCAACTGTTGAAACTGTCCCCGAGTAGGTTACTGCAGTTGGCGTTTTGATTAACAGTTGTGCATCTACTGAATTATCACTGGAAGGTGCTGGTGTTCTTGCTGCTTTCAGACGAATTTCTGTTGGCAATATGCAACGGAATTTACTCCAGTTCGCTAGTAGGGTTTGTGTCGTTAGTTCTGATTGTAATACAAGTTTTAACAGCCTGGGACTGCACCCCTTATATTTTGCTGATATGGGAATCCTTTTAAACGAGGTGACCATGACATTTGCGAGAGAAAGAGCCTCCCGGATGTAGTACCATTGCTCGCGTTCGTGCATCTGAGCATCGTCGGAAGAGGAATCAGTAAACTCAGGAACACCGTGAGCAATCACTGTTTTCTTATCTTGACTTTTCCTGTACCTCTCTTCGTAAGCGGGATCCACTGAAAGTTCTTTCCAAGGGATTTCAAATAGTATGCGCACACCACTTGAGTCGTTGCGGAGACGATTCGCAGACGGCAGAACGGCCTCAGTCTCGTCCGCCGAGTTTAGTGTTACCCGAAGTAACCGGGGTTCGCCGTAGTGCAACGCGTTTGGGTGGCGCGAGATTCCTTTTAATGTCGTGGGATTAGCATGGACTCCGATCGACGTACAGATGGAACCCCACTGATTTCGATCATCCGTCAACTTACCCTTAATGGTATTGGATTTGGATTCGGGGACATTAGTGCAAACAATGTTTAGGGCACCATGGTTGCGCCTGGTGGCTACTGGTTTTGGATTTAGAGGCTTAGTATCCAGTGTTTTGGTGAATTTGTGAACAGCACTGATGAGTGCCATCCGTGCTGCGGCTGTTTTGTTTTCTTTAGTCCGGACACAAAGGTTACCGGTGCTCTTTCCGGTGTTTGCTTGACGGCAACCGATGCGTACGTTGCCGGGTTGTTTCATTATTGCTGGTTGACTGTAGCTTACGGTCTCGTGTGTAGCTAACAGATTACTAGATGCAGCACACATTACAGAAGTTGAGGCAGGCGCGCTGCAGGCAACTTTTTTACTTATAGGAGGGGGACAGAATGGCGTTGTTACTGCTGGAGGCTGAGTCGTTGGGGTTAGGTTGGGACGCCTGGCTCGCTTCTCCGGCTTCACTAGGAAATTCGGGGTGTTATTCTCACGCACAAATGCAGATCCGTTTCCTCCCATGGGTTTAACTGTGGCGCTCACCAGTTGCTCGACCACTTCGGTTAGTCTTTCACAGTAGCACAGATAGACAGCTAACAAATGGAATAGAATTGCATACTTGGCAGAACCGAAACGCCTCTGCGGCGTTTGTTTTTGTCTACCCCTTCCCAAGGCAGGTAGTGTGATTTGCTTTCCAACACATGGTACACAGCAGGCCAGTTTTTACCACTTTAGCACATGATTCGCATTGGCTCTTTATACGAGACATGTTCACAGTAGGCGTGCGGATTTACAGGGTAGCAAGATGACAGAGATACTGAAGCACGGTGTTTGACTTCGCTTCACTTTTCGTTGCTTGGCTGTCGGCGCTGGTTTGAGGTCAGCGGGGTCAAGCCTGTCGCGTCCAGATCAGTCACACGTTCCTAAGGATAAAAAAGCGACGTGCGTGCTATCGATCCAGCCGGTAAATGGATAGGCAGCGATGCAGCGTAGGATAGAGGCAGAGCAAGATGACTTGGAAAACACTGTCTAATGACCAGAGTGGCTGTTCCAAGGGCCGACCAAATTGACGAGTATCGCTTTGTACATCGGCTAGAAGAAATGGTAGTAAGATGTCCGAGTGACTCTCAAAACGCTCTTTAAAATAAGACCACAAGAGTTCTTGTGCGACGAGAGGAAAAATAAATCCTCTGATAAGGTTCAAATACGGTTGCCTTCGAAATTGCAAGAGCACAGTTTGTTAGTGATCCGCAAAAGATAGATGCAATAGATGAAAAGTGGTTGGAGGAGCTCGCGGAGCCAAATCGAATGACAGCACGTAGGTCTCTGTGAGAATAAATCCAAAGATTTAAAGACGAATAACGCAGGAGGACACTTTTTTGCGAGCGCTCAGGAGCGACGGTAAGCATAGTACTGCTTGAGAAAAAGTGCAAGAATCTGACTGAAAAAGTTCAGCAGGTGGCGCACCTCAGGGTTTCGCCATTAGCAT
The DNA here is from genome assembly GCA_944474145.2 of Dicrocoelium dendriticum. Lineage (NCBI taxonomy): Eukaryota > Metazoa > Platyhelminthes > Trematoda > Plagiorchiida > Dicrocoeliidae > Dicrocoelium > Dicrocoelium dendriticum. Next base: position 192,987,133 of record OX104064.1, on the reverse strand, counting down.
CTAACTACACCGATCTTGCTCTACAACAAACACCTCAGAGTTCCGTCCCTAAGTCAAACGCTAAAGTCAGGCTTGCTAACCGCCCGACCGCATCTGCGCTGCATACTCCGACAGTTACTAACCCTTTAAGTAAACAAGACACATCCAGCGTGATTGCTATTACCTCATTACTAGATGCCATATCTCACGAGTTGGTCACAACGCCGACACCAACAGCCAACAGCCGAGTAACACACTCATCGAGCGCCTCGATTAAAATGCCTAAAGAGCCACCCGTACGTCCATTTTCTAGACCAAGCATGAGCGAAGCGACGCCGTATTCACAACGCTCTTTGTTGCCCGCCAAACAATCCAAGTTAACAGTCACAACACAAACCAACATTCGCGAAACAGAACCACAGGGCGTTAACGGTCATGCGCACTAATGATCCTGAATCCAGTTCTGGCAAGATAAAGGGCAGCTTGCTAGATGTTCGCAACCAGTGGCATTCCAGCTGCGATGCGATTTGTATTTGGTTTGACCTAACTGGGCTACGACGTGTAGCGCGTCACCTAAATACAAAATCATGTTTGTATACTAAAGCTCAAGGTCTTTTTAGTAAGTTGGCCGAACTTAGAGAATGCCAGGCGTCACAACCGCGGGATCTCATTATGATTACGCAGATCTGGCTTGCGCTCGAAACTTGGTATACCAAGTGAAAAATGATCTGACGAATACCACACGACCTAAATTATGTGCATTATTAAGTACCATGCTCTAACCCCTGAGGACAAATCGTTTGCTCTCTGTCATGGCATTTGTGCCCTATTTCCTGCGCTCATCGATTATTAGAACAAGTGCATTATGTAACTGCTAGGGTAAAATACCGCATCGCTATAATATTCAGGACGTTTCCCAAACGTGATTTAATACTTTAAATAGATAGATCCAATACCCGTTATTTACGTTACTAGTGCTTCGTGGTGAACAGGAAAGTTGCATATCGTATTGCCAAGGAACAAGCGCAGCAAGCATAAGATGCAGCTTCGTATTAACCTGTTATTTACTTAAGCGTTTTCCACCAGGGCTATAATGAGTAAAGGTGCAAATAATGATGTCTTTTTATGTTCGAAACGGGGTTACACTTGGAGTGTATAGGTTAACTGTTAAACAATTATGTACTAAACATGCAACAAAGAAACTTCTGTTGTATAGATTAAGTTGTAAGCAAACAAACACCTCGGCAAACTTTCTTAATTCGGTACTCCCGACTAAAGAAACGACTGCCCAACGATATCACTATCAGCATATCGGAGTGCAACTTTCGTAAGCAGCTTGAAATAAGATTTAACAGCCGGCAAAGGAATACACTGTTTGACTGTTCCATAAGTATTACTCAAGCGTATGAACAAGGTCCAGGAAGTCATCTCGAAAAGCAGTTGTTGTTCCTCAATTAGCATTCTATTCTGTTTCATTATACAGTCTTACATAACCCGAAGGTTGAACATCCACTAGTCGGACCAGTGGCACACCAGTAGGTTGGACATCAAGCTTTTGCCTTCATTGTCTCCATTTGAATGTATTTGGCTCCACTGCCACTGCACATTCTTTGAACCACTGGCAAATATGTTGGTCGGACTCCAAAATACGGTTCATTTTCTCTGTTTACATGAATTCACTTCCGTTTTACCACATGCACATCAAACATTCGCTCACAGAACCACTGAAGTATTGGTAGGTTTGACCCACATGTTCGCTCAATACGACTGTATCCCGTCTTGTTTCTCTATACCTCGCTTTAAGTTAATTTGATTTTAACATTCGCCAGTGAAACAACCCAATTTAACATATCTACAATATTTCGTTAATCTTATCGTTGTTTGTTTATCTGCCAAAGAATGGCTAAACACAATCGGTCTGCCAAGTTAGTGTCGTGCATTTTTAAGAAACTTACGCTATTCATTTTCCTGAATATCCAGCTTTGCGCTTACTAGTCACAAGCAATGTATGTGACAGATTTACGAGGAATTTTTCGAAATATTTATAAAAAATTGTGTACTGCAGCTTCCGTTAACATAGACCTATTCCGTTGTACGGTTTAGACATGGGAACACTATGACCTCCTGTTACATGATATACTTACTATCCCTATTAACTTCCAGCTGCTCTTTCAAATTCCCTATGCAACATCCGATTTGTTATCCCCTTGTGGAGAGCATGCACCTTATATTTATGCTTTACGGGGCAGTAGCTCGTCTTCGAAAGAAATATCTAGTTGGTGTCTGGGTGAAAATAATATCTAAATGTCTGGCTATCGTAGAACAATCTGCCTGCACTAACAGTTAAGCATGAAAAAAATACACAACGATTAGTCCAGAAGCATTGGACCGTGTCTTGCCTCACTGCCAATATACAATTATGAAAAATTAATAATTAACTTTGGGGCCAAGCGTTCCAAGCAGCTTGTTTGGGGACATATCTCTATATCCACAATAGTTATAAACCACTTCTTATTTGCTGCCATGCGAGGAGCTACTGAGTAAATATTTGCCCTCCCCGGAATTTACAAGTTCTTACTACAGTGGACGCCTATGTGTAACTACAAAGCGCAGTGTGCTACCACCTCCAGTAACATTATGGCCAATGGGTTAATTTACCACACACAGCAGCCGGACACAGCAACGGGCAGTGGGCGGTTGAATTGTGTAAACTTGATGTACAACATGGCAATTACGCCTACTGTTATTAAGCTTAGCCGACGCCTGACGGACCGAGATACTGTGCTGCCAATCATGCAACCAGTCCAGTTATTGCATGGTCAACAAATAAGACAGACGAGCGGAAGCCAATGAGCTAGTTCTATACGATGGCTGTGTATTCCGATTTTGGCGCGTAGTTCCACAATGAATTATGGCACCATAACGTATTCCCTAGCATGAACAAGATAAATATACCATATACTATGTACATATTTATATATACTATATACTAGGCCACTACTGATGGCCAAATATCAACTAAGATCGCGAACCATAGCAAACTACCAACCAAATGTTCACCAGTCAAACTCCAAATGACGGTAGTCAGTGATGAGCTGGCAGCAGTTTCATGCGGTGACTCTGCCTCATTCAGTTAGAAGATGCGTCTACCTTCGATTATTTCTCACCTTAGATTGCTAAGTATGCATCCAGTTTCTGAAACGGCAAATGCAAAAACGGGCTCCATATTCCCCGTTTTCGGCATCTCAGAAAACTTATGCACAGACAATGGACATCAATAATTGGTAAGGAGTTAGAAAATTTTCGCATAATAATCAAATACGGTATGGTGAGACTACGTCATATCGTCTTTATCGAGTAAGCTAGTATAGCATGCGATCCGGACGGTAAACATTGCTCTAACAACAGAACTAGATCACTTCCTGTTCGCCTACCTTGCGACATCAAACTACTTCAAAGAAAAGTCATCCTTTGATTTATTTATGCGGTCATTATAAGAGGAATTGCACCCGCTTCTCGGAAACCCAGCTGAAACATGGAGTTGGAAGAAGAGGCGTTGGGCTAACAGGAGATCAGAAGATGTGTGTCTCAGGTATTCTGATCCAGTTTGTACAAGGCTGCCTCATGAAGTAATTTGGCGATCTGTTGCACTGCTGTGCTCCACTGGTAATCAACTGGAGCTCCAGGCAACAGACAGCCGCATGATGTGCCGCCGCCTTGACCAAGTCCGAGCACGTTGAAACGAACCACATGAGCTAAGCCAACAAGAACCGCTACTGATTCACAAAGGAATGATGAGTTGGCCAAGCAAACCAAAAAGCCTCAAACCGTCACGGAACAACGCCAATTAGTAAGTCCGATTCGGCTGGTCTGTATCAAGCCAGTTACGGCATTTTCACCAGGCTGAGGAGGGATGCTACGAAGGCCTTGGATGGTACATGGCTACAACTACTACTCACATAATTAGCTGGCGTTTAATCTTAACTTTTTGCTTTATTATTTCTAAGTTTCGACATTTTTGACTGCTGTAAAGTAGGGAAGATTCATTAAATGATTACCCACCTTAGCGGCGCGTTCTGTTAATTCATCGGGACAAGGATCATACTTAAAACTTTAATAACGCGAGCAGTATCTGCACTGGCGCTGCATTTTTGCCTCATGTACTTGGAGGAATCAGTTCATTAAAAGTCATTTCAGACGAATCCACTGCCATGTGACAAACTAACACCGAATTCAGAATTATCATTTGTCAACCTTTATCGAAATAAGTCAATGAAAAAACACTTGCACAACGCTGTTGTTCAGCAAATGTGCGACATCAGTGCATCATTAAGTAGTAAAATAGGCGCTGAAAGCCTCACAAATTTCACCCGGAGCATCAAGGTATGTGCCATCCGGCATTATGATAAAATTGATGGAATTACTGCAACGCAAACCTCTGGCACGAAACAGTTTGGGCAGTTCCGTTGTTTTATTCGGGCCATTCAAAGCTTTGTATTCTTCTAATATGAGATTGCGAACATTTAGATGCCCGAGTTCCTCGATGATCTTTGCCTGCTGCAGTATTAGCGCAAAGTCTGCTGTTAATCTGAATTTCCGCCGGATCTTATGAAGCTTGCGTGTGATACCTAACACTTTGCGATCGGGTTTTTGTTTTCTTAGGCGGGCACACTTTATAGGCACTAATGAATCAATGCAAAGACCGATGATATCATAGAACATGTCTGCTGCATGTTGAGGGCATGGAGAGAGGAAGAAATCATCCCAGTTCATCGAACGAACCATATCCTTAAACGTGTTCCAGTTGACGGAGTTGAATAAACGATAGTTCGGTGTGTGTGGTTCATTGGCCATGCGTAATCTTAAACCGCATTTGACCACCCGATGGTCGCTCCCAGGGAATTCATTAAGGACCGTTACATTAATAGCAGGTATGCCCAGCGAGAAAATGAGATCAAGGATGCTGTTTCTTCTGGTAGGTTTGGAGACATGTTGTTGCCAACCATTCATATGAATACAAGAGATAAGCTTATGAAATTTCAGAGGAGCAGTTCCTGCAGACCATGCAATCGATGGCAGATTGAAATCACCACCGATAATCTTGTGTTTAAACGGAAGGCTTGCGACACATTCAAATGCAGACGTCAAAACTACTAAATCCTCTTGGCTACAGTTTGGCGTGCTGCATATACAACCAACAAGCAGTTGCTGGTGTCTGATCGTTATCGTAAGCCAAAGTGACTCTTGCACATTATTCAGCACTGGATACTCGAATGTCGTTGCTGCCAGCGATTGTTTCGCGTAAAGTACGCATCCTCCTCCTCGACGACACTGCCGATTTCTCATAAACATATCATATCCGAAAATGGTTAGCTGGGTGTTAGACATGTCGTCATGGCACCACGACTCAGTTATAAATATTATGTCAGGATCGGTCACAGAAACAAATGAGAGTAGTATGTGGATCTTGGAATGAAGCGAACGAATATTAATCAAAAATATTAACATAGATGCGAGATGTGAAGAACGTTGTTTATGCTGCTTTATGAACATTGGGTTTGATAGCTTTGTGTCTGTGCCCATGCCAAAAATTGGTGAAACAAGGCGTGGATTGACACCTTCGTTGAAAAGGGATTGGGAGGTAGCCACAGGGGAGGGGGTTGTGACTGAGTATGGCCCTGTAGAAAATGGGATACGGGGGCGGGTTCATGGTCGGCATAGCAGCTCATGCGGGCAGGAGGATTATAGAGCGGGCTTCCATGGAACTCGCTAGTGGACGCTAAATTTCGAGGCTGTGTCGCCTGCGTCGTGGCACTAATAGGTTGTTGATTGTATAGATTGGTGAAATGAGTAAATACGCAATCGTCATTTTCATCGTGGAATGTAACCTGCTTAGGTGCGCTGGAGTCGTAAGGCTTCACTATAAGCGGTGGAGGCACACTAGTGTCAATCCATGCAGCTCGAACAGAATACATCGTGCTTTTAAACATGAGTCCGGATTTTGATGATAAACAGATAAATCGCGTTCAATCTGCAAAGATGTTGGGGCACCTTGTGTGCCTTCATGGCTTTGATCAATGGATGGATGGCTATTCAGGTAAAGCGATGCTATGGATTTATCCGGTGACATTCTCGATAAATCCAAGTCAACCGTCATCATACAATCGATCCATTTTCCTGAGTCCTTAGATGTCTTAGATGATCCTATATACTGGCCAGGGTAGACTTTTGGCGGGATAACACAGGCTGAAGTTTGTGGCTGTGATTGAATATGGGGTTCAACGGGTACTGCAGTTGGTTTTGTCTGAACCACATTGTTTCTTCTTTTCTGGCATGAAACAGCATTGAAGAAGCTTTTAAGATTACCGGAACTGGCTCAAGTTTGCGATCATTTCAAGTGTTACTATTCTCCGAAAAATAAGCAAACCGGAAGGGAGGCCCGTTTGCGGGATCGCTTCAATGGAAGCTCAGAAGGAAAGCGTGGATATTTTTGTGTTTAACGAGTGTGCTCAGCCGAGTATGCGAACTCAAGGGAAACTACATCAACGACGTTACAAAAGGGTGGCACTTTCGTTCACTACAATACTTCTTTCAAAGTACAACCTATCATAGTAAGCAAATCCCTGGTGTGTTTTGGACTCTTGTGTTTAATCTTTTATCTCTATTGTTGTAGTTAGACATGTAACATCAACAGGGACCATGAAATGAAGAATGGAATACTGCTAAATGTTTCACAGGGATACTCTTCGTCGAATTCAGATGTAGTAGTTGGGCCAGCCAATGTGCCTTCTGAGCATGCAGCAACGGAGATGTGATGCAACATAAGTCTGTGCCAACCGGATCCTCCGTACCAGTATGTAAGAGGCGGAAATACAACAACATTTATGTTCTTTTTGGATTTATAGAGTCCAACAATTGTGCACAAGTTGACTTGTGTGACAAACATGGTGCTTATTAAAACGCAGCGGCATTTGGACAAATTCATACGGACTGTAAAGACAGAAAAAAGGACTTACAGCGCATGCGAGATGAAATATTGAACACCCAAACGTACATGCTTCACGCATTGCAAACTGTAAAAAAAGCTAGGGAAATATGTTACATCGTTAGTTATAGTAATGCGCTGACAGCAGAACCGAGAAACGTATCCGGCCATGCATACAATGTGCATGAAGATGACCTAAGACTCTTACTTTCAAAAAGCGTCTCACAGACTGTCTCTGTGTGATTTCTGATACAAAGCGAACGATGTGTACCTTGTCATGGTAGACAGCTATTGCCGTCCTTCTCCCATTTGCCACAACTTATCTGTGTGAGATTGCATTCTCGCATTATATCTATACAACACAAAGTACCGAGACAGACCTGAAGCGCAACGAGATCCGAGGTTATAGCTTTCCTCAATAACACCTAGTATCAAACAAGTCAGCGCTGCATGTCGGAACGAATTTTATCCAAGGTAGTAGGCCTTAATATAGTTGCATTTGCATGTAAGTTCAACTGCCTTCACTTTTGCCAACATAAATGAACAACTGTGCAAATTTAGTGTACAGCGATGAACTCCACCTCATTCTTATGTTATTAGACCCTAGTTCTGTGGATAAGGAAAGCTCAGGGGTCGATCGTGCTACGTTACGCTAAAAATGGGTGCAGGTGCCGAAAAGCTTGAGAACACCTGCTCTATAGTGACACACGGCATCCTGTTGGCCGACGGTGTTTGACCAATGAGGAAGCTACTCGTCGGTGCGTGTGTGCATCTTAGCCAAACTTTGAAACGCACCAACTTGAAACTGCTTATGAACCAAGTTGAAAATGCTTACGAACCAAGTTGAAAATGCTTATGAACCAATTTGCTTCCTCTATTAACTAACTTGCCTCGGAAATGGTATAGATAGACGACTCTAGGTTTCTGCTTATGCTCTGGACTGCCTGTGTCCTGATTAGTCCAGCGGCGAGTCCGCTGTACCGCGCTGTGTGTGTTGCTTCTTTTTGCATTGCGCTTGAACGAACGAATTGTCGTCTATTGCCGTGACGGGTATTTGTGTCTAGCTATCTTGGTGGTTATATCGCTGATAGATGTTGTAAATATGTTTTTATATTGTTGTAACTTAACACCGTACTTCAAAAATGACAGTGGCTTATACTTATCCGGTGGTGGCGCACCATTTCCGGACTTTGACGTTTAACCTATCCAAATTGTACACCGGAGATCTGGGTGCTACACGTTCGTTGAAGTATTCCTGGCTTTATTGACGTCTACAGTATTCAACGATTTCTGGCCTCAAGTCTGTACAATGGAAATCAGAGGAACGACTTCCGGAAATTTCGAGGATTTGGTGATTTATCACGGCAACTCGACCATTAACCTGTTGATCGTGTTTCTACTCCTGGATCGTATTGTAATTTTAATAGTAGTGAGGCTTAAGTTTCAGATAATGCGCATGCTGCCTTAAGACAAGCCGAGCTTAAGAAGAAGCAAGCAGACATTGTTAGGAACATGTAAGTTGTGGTTGGAAATTGATGGTGTAGTTAGCCAGGAACATCTTGCTGCCGTAAGTCATGTGCTCACAATCAAGAAGGAGCAAATGAGTCGGTTCCTCAAGGAATGTCAACACTTTACACCTCCCGCATTAGCTCCTTTGTCGTGTCTCCCTTCCTATTTGAATGCACGTTATCTTTCTGCAGACCTACCGAAAGTCGAGTTGAAATATTTCGACCATTTAACCGAGAGTTGTTGGTGGTGTAGCAAGAAATGTGACTAGTTTGTTGAGAATCTTGTGATTGGTAACGATTAGGGTTCTTATATATTATTGCAGCTGCGCTACTGAAGCAATTAGTGAGTGTACCATACTTCCGCCTAAGCAGGATTAAACTATGGCTCGCTGTATTCTTCGAGACTCCTTAGCCAAAATTATGTAGTGGCACGTCCGTTAATCGAAGGTTTGCTTACTGTTTTGAAGCCCCTGAGTGATGACTGTAAGGCTTTTCCCGATTGTCATTGAAGATGGAAAACTTTTATGTGGCTGTCCCTCAGAAGAACTATATAGCGGATCTGAAAGCTATAGCCAACATTGAACGGGTAGTCCATGTTTTACCCAGCTCTCTGTAATTGCGATGAATGAGAGTAGCTGATTCCATTGTTCAGGATGAACAGGAAGTCAGATTTCAGGATCTGGCATACTTTGTGGCTACGGACGTCAGGGTTGTTCGTAGTAGATGTGGCCAGATAGCGAATACCAGGGTTCCACGAACTAAGTTTTTCCACGTAACCGCCTTGATTAGCTGATAAAGGAGAAGGCCGCAACCGTTGTTTCTACACTACATCAGATATGACAAACAGGCGGACGCTTTTTATGCGAAGGCGAACATGACGTCAAATGTTGTACGAAAATACTGTCTATGATGTTTGCCGACCGATAGGAAGGTATTGGAGTGAAGCCCATTTGTTACAACTGTCTAAGATCCAGTCACCAATTCGCAAGCTATTGCAACCGTATGGAGTACAGTCTGTCCACGTGTAAAGGTGGCAGCGCACTTTATTACATCGTGCCAAAGCCCCTAATCATTCACAGAATGAATCGAGTAGTTGCAGCGTTACGGCAGCCACCCTGGCAGAGACTCTTTGGGTGTTGTGCCTGTGCGTTTAAATGGTTCGTTACGGCCTATTGCAATTTATGCCTTTTTGGATAGTGGATCTGATGTGACACTAGTTCAAAAAGCTCTTTTAATGGGGACGGGCGTAGAGGTTAGTCCCATGTCACCAACGATGTAGACTTTGAATGGCCTTATCTCCTTGGAAGCTGGGCAGGCCAATTTTTGCCTAACTACTCTGTGATTCAACGAGTATGTTACAGTTGAATTCGCATACCGTTTGAATTGGTTGCCACTAAGGTCAGTTGGAACGTCACTGGCCACACTTATCTGGCTGATATGCGAGTTGGGATATTGATTGGTGTGGATGTACCTGAGGCACACTGGAAGCTTGAGCACGTGCATGTGTATTCCGAAGCACCCGTTCTCCACTAGAACGCCCCTAGAGTGCGTATTGCTGGGGCACTTGAACATGAGCGCGAAGTGTTGCGTTTCGGTGCATTGTGTGCGAGAGGAAAAGTCTTCGTTTAAAGCGCAGTTTAAATTTGTCGTGTTCAAATACTTTGCTTTTGCCCTCGATTCGCTTATCCTAGTCATACTGCTATTTAGCACTCGTTGGCACATCATGTGATCTTACATTTCACTGACTGCAATTCAAATCTCTATCAAATTAATTTTACGCCGCGTGTGTGCGGGCAGTTTTCTCCATACATACGTATCGGTGCTGCTCTTGTCTGCTGCTTTTTGGCTTCGCGTGTTACCGATGTCTTTGCATGCTGCTGCCCCTTCACCGTTCTGGACTGACTCTGCAGAATGCTGGATAAACTGGAACCTTAGTTTTCCAGTTTCCAGTTCTGTGTTTCCAGTTCTTAATCCATCCATGACCCTGAAAACGGAGGATACTTTAAAGCTTTTGCACTTGCACCTCGGCTCAGAGTATCGCGGTGTGTTTGATGCTCTAAACCTGTGGGAGAAACAAACGTTGACATAGGCCTTATCGGCCCTCGATAAACATTGGTGTGTTCGAGTCAACACCTATACTTCTCGGTACTACTATGCGCAGCTGAAACAAGTGTCTGATGCATCAGTGGATGCATTCATTTCCCGTCTTGTTCGTTCTGCTCGAAAGTGTGACTACAATAGTATTCCCAACAAAAAGTGGAAGAAACTATGCTAATACAACAATTGTTTTCTGGTCTCACGGATTCTCAGAGCAGAGAGAGTCTCTTAATGGAGAACGCATAAAAGCTCACATGGGATATGGCCTGCGACGTGGCTAACGCGGTCGCAGTTTCGGAACAAAACAAAATTTTCTTTTCTATCATAGGAGCTACTTAAATTGACCGTTTGGATTCTACACGCTCTCTGAAGTGATCCTCAGTTAGAAATAAGTGTTACGGTTATGGAAATGCTGAATATCGTGCAAATGATAACTCATGTACTGCAAAGAGTGCAATCTGCCGGAATTGCGGTAAGACCGGTCATTTTGCTCGGGTTTGTCGTTCCTGCGCCTTTACTTTAGTTGGTTCTGCAGATGACTCTAGAGCTTCTTTGGTCACCAATGAACAATCCAAATACGTCGTCTCCAACTCAAGAACTCAAACTGCCTCCGACTGATATTCGTCGTGTGAGACTACCCTATTCCCGGAAAGGAGGCAATGTGTTCGGACCGGCTACCCGTGTGTGCTCGCCAGGAACTCACAAGTTGGATGCTGGGACAAAGGTGAATGCAAGACGACTACATACAGCGTTTCCCCAATCTACTGTTGAACAGGTGAACGCATCTACAACACAGCGCTCAGTACAAACTAATACCAAGTTACGAGGTTCAGCTCGGATATGACGCCCTGTCCACCGATACGCTTTAACGGATAACATCCCATGAAAATTCTTCGGGGTGCTGACATTAAGTTAGATCGTTCACGGACATCTAATGCTAACATTTGTACAAACAGAGGAGGGGACCATGTCGTGTTTACATACTTTTCTTTGCTTTTGCCCTCGATTCGCTTATTCTAGTCATACTTCTATTTAAAACTCGTTGGTCCATCATGTGATCTTGCATTTGACTGGTTGCAGGTCGAACCTCTATCGATGTAATTGTATTACGCATATATACGGACAGTTTTCTCCCTACGTACTTTCCGGTGCTGCTCCGGTCTGCTACTTTTTCAGGATAAAACAAAATTGTTAAATGGCGGTGGGTTCGGAAATGCCGTTCGAGGAACCGTTGCCCTTCGATGGAAGATAAGGCAGCTTTGGAAATGGCTGAAAAATCCGTGTGGCTCGTTGTGGGATATTCCGAGGTAGCGCTTCCAATGAGAATCAGACGATTTAACGCACCAAATAATTGCGTGTCGGCTCTTCATATACGGCAAAGTCTGAGTGGATGACTTAAACTATCCAATATTGTGTGAAAGATACACGGCAGCGCTGGATATTAGCGTTGTGAAGTGATTCACCGCTCTGGTACCAAATTAGCAACTACAAGCTGTCTATGTATCCTGATGGTATTTGCTGCATGAAGCTGTCATTACTACAAAAAGCCAGACACATTTGGTGAAATATCTGATTAGGCCGCAAGGTACAAGTGCCTTTCATTTAACTACATAATATTTTAAGGATCCGATCTAATTGGAGCCCTCATAAGTTTTGTTGATTAAAATGGTAGCGACTGCTGCCATTTCCAATCTTTCCATTGTGGAGGATTGAAAGTGACAAAACGGCGTTCAAACCAAGGCCGATTCATGCTTCGGACTTGCATCGATGACTCTCCAGAGACTTTCGCATAAGCACTATCAACTTACGAACATAAACTGAAATGTATGTCCAGTTACCACCCGAATATTCTCGCTTCCCAAAAAGCACAGAAACGGTGATAGTATGCAGACAGTGAGATCCATTCCCACTCCGACTGTATCCCTACTCTACGTTACACACAACCGTTGCGAGACTCGCTATTGAGGCGGAACATAACGTCCACCACGTAAAGGCTTATGCAGGCTCGTTCTCCGATGATTAAACGCTGTCTTAGAATTACCCTCGGGTGAAAAACAAAAGACGATTAGTACATCCGATTCGAGGCTGCTCGCAACTGCAGATTGCTCCGAAGATAACGTCCGCGAACACGACGAGAAACAAGGGCCTATTGACAAAGTTGCTACTCATTGTCTAGAGGCAAGGTGCCGCGCTGCTTTCGGTTTGCAAAACAGCTTGAGTCGACGTCATTTTTAACCGTAACCGCCTGACTACTGTTAAAAGTGCAGCGTCCATCAGTTTGCTTTCATCGAGTCCTAATAGGAGTTTCATAAATATCACCGACTATGCATGCACCTCCGTAGTGCCACCTCTTTCAGTAGCTAGCTGTGTTATATCTTGGCATGCTTGTTGGGACTGTTTAGCACCTATGTAAATCCGGTCAACCAGGTACATATCAGAGCCAGACGCTATCCAAACATTCGGCCAGAACAAGTCGCAATTAACCTTTCCAAAGGATTCCTTTCACTTTCTCTAAGATACTGTTTTAAACTATTGTATGAGATGAGGTTCACATCAACATCTGGGATGTTGGGGGTGTCCCAGCATAGACCAAGACCTCAGTAGTTGAATCGTATGGTACTGTTTTTAAATTCGTAGTCAAAGCGAAAGTTAGGCTATTCTAAAGAGATTGTGTACGTGCTGCTGATAGTAGAGGATGGCAGTGTTGAAAATGTGGTTCCGGTTGTTGCCTCTCCGCAGTCAGGAGACGGGTCTTCGCATGCTGCCGCTCCAGGATGGACCAGTGCGAGTCTAACAGCGACATGGTAGCTCTCAGGAGTACTGGTGTAAGTTCTTTGACCTCCCAGCGTGGAGGGAGCCGGCTCAAGGCGGTCCATGCTAGAGCATGTCATCAACCTTCGGAAAATCTGCGGAGAGCTTTTCATGGGAGAGCGTAACCTACAACTTATTCAACTCCAATGGCACTGCGCCTGGTCAAAAGTGACTGTCCTGATTCCCTTCAACTACTAGATGTTGAACTTACAATTACATTTTTGAAAGTTGCTGCCCTCCCACCTTACCTTTTTGTCCTCCCATGTTTGCCTTGCTCCTTGGCCCGAATTCCAATCAAACGCACTCAACCGCAAAGTTGCAATGCCCTCTTCCTTGCATGCATTCCCTATTGATCTATTCCGCTCATGGTGTCTGTTGTTGTCCAGGTTCTGGATCGAACTCGTTCGTACTGTGTTCGCCTTCGTCTGAATCACTGTCGTTCTTCCCTCGCGATTGTCCTGAGGTTAGGACAGCCTATGCTTGAGTTTCGCGGCTCGAACTTTCTTCCTCGACGTAACGACTTCAGGTTATTTTGATTGGACTCTGGACTGCCAGTGACCTGAATCGTCCGTGATGGGACCACTATGCCGCGCTGTGTTTTGCTTCGTTTTGCATTGCGCTTGAACTGACGAATTACCGTCTATTGCCGTGACGGGTATTTGTATCTACCTATTTTGTGAGGATATCGTTCGTAGGTTGTTATTATTGTATACTGTTGTTGTAACATGGAACACCGTAGTTCAACATGGATGGTGGCGTTTTATCGGTGGTTCCACACGAGTTCCGGGTTTCGTCGTTCACTGAACCCACATTGGAGACCGCAGATTTGTGTTCTACGTGTTCGTTCAACTATCCTAATTGTTCTTCACTCCTACACAAGTGTTTAAACTAATAATGGGCAGTGTGAATTTGGATGTGCTGGTCGTCGCATTCCCCGTCATTCAGCATAGTCCAACCAGTCTATAAAAGCAGCAGACAGCTTCTTCGGGTTATTTGGAGCACCCGCCGTGTGTCTTGGATTGCGACGCGCAATCTCACTAGTGGCGGCGGTTGACTTGGAAGTCAGACTCTGCCAATACGGTCACTGGGACCGTCACCGAAACCCTCCAGCAGACAGCTGTTCAACCATTTGAATCTAGTCGATAGTGCGCCTTCCTCTGACACCTGCAGTCTAGTGCTTTGCTAAACTTCTCAAAGCCTGCTGACTGAGAGGGACTGCGGTAACCTACCTTTGCAATTACACTCAAATCAACACTACTTAGCAATAACTTAAAATTTGTCCATATAGCTTTCAAGTGCTGTGTCGCACACAGTCGCTTTGCGTAAATGTTTAGCTCCTGGGACCAACCTTTGTCTTCTGCACCGTTTGTAATTAGCATGAAAGTGGAGGATCAGTCAGACGATATCGTTGTCAACTGTCAATCATGCAGATCCGCGGGTGACACCCATAACTTAGTGGCACAAGCTGCTGGCATCCGGAAGGCTTAGGGTCGGAACCCGGCATGGGTCCGAGGAAGATGCAGCACTTACAAGAACCATATGGTCGAAGTAGCTGTATGATGCATTTCCAGTGGTGTCGAAGCCTGGTGATTAAGAAGGGAACGCGATGAGCTGTGTTTAAATGCATTCAAACAAAGATTACTGATTTGTCTCGACTAAAATGGCAGATGCTTACCAAGTTCTCAGGATGGTTGGAGTGAAACTCAAACTTTGTAGAAGCAATGGATAAGTTTATCGTCATTTTGTGCGTCTTTTGACTTAACTGCACAGCTGCAGAAAATAGTTCAAATGAGAATGTAACCGGAACACACACATAATATCGGTAGCGATGGTAGTCCACGTGCACCGTGAGAAATAAAATACAGCCGACATGACAACACGGACTCGTTTTCCTTTTCAGTGGATCGATGTGATACGTAACGCACGTTTAGGTACATCAAAACTATTCACAAGGATACTTATGCATGCAACCTCACCGCTCCGTTGCGGCGAGTGCTGTTAAGCGCACAGTTTGTTTTGCGTAATTTCGTCCTACGAGTGCAATGGGCCAAATCAAGTAATGCAGGTCGAAAAGTGTTTTATCAGGACGCTTTTTGAGATCCGTTAGTGTAGGGGCATGGAGGAAGTGAGCTGGAAGAGCGTTCCACGTTCGTGACATCCAAAGAATGGGAAGCTTTTATCGACAATCAGGTCTGAAGTGGTGGCCGATCGGTTTGCTATTGTGGTCAGCTGCAACGGGTTGCTACAGAAGTGTTTTGGGTTGATCAGTATTAAGTAAACCATGATGGGTCTCCTCACTGACTTCCATAATCACTGCTCAATTCCCAAACACTTCCGTCTGAGTGGAAAAGCGGGATAGTCACTCCGATATACAAAGGAGGTAAGCGATCGGATCCTGCCAACTACCGACCCATTACTCTCCTCCCTGTTTTATCAAAAGTAATGAAATCGTTAGTTGCAGATGAACTTACACGATATTTTGAGAGTCTGAAGCTGATTTCTCACCTCCAACACGGCTTTAGGCGCAAACGATCTTGCCTCACAAATCTGCTTCTTGCTCGGGATTCATGGACCAAAGCGGTTGATGAAGGATCCCCCTTGATGCGATTTACCTAGACTTTTTGAAGGCATTCGACAGAGTCCATCACTTAGCTCTGCTTCATAAGCTTCGTGCCTACGGTATCCATGGTTCCCTACTCACCTGACTAGCAGCATATTTGCATGACAGAACGATCAAAGTCAGAGTCGCCGATGCCCTCTCGGAAACCCTCTGCATCTCCAGCGGTGTTCCTTAAGGATCCGTCCTTGGTCCCCTCCTTTTTCTGGTCTACATTAACGACCTCCCGGATAATATTCAATCCTCGATGCAAATTTTTGCAGATTACGCAAAAATCTGGAGAGGTATTCGCTCAACATCAGACGGTGTCCTCCTCCAGAATGATTTGGATCGAATCAACAAATGGGCAGATATAAATCACCTCCCCCTGAAACCTGCCAAATGTCACCTACTGTCATTGCGCAGCAATCTTACCAACACGTACCTCTTGGGGCAGTACGTTTTACCGCGCGTGATCACAGAAAGAGACTTAGGTATCATTGTGCAAGAAAGTCTGGGGAATTCACTCCAATGTTCGAAAGCAGCAAACGTGGCGAACATGAATCTGAGACTTTTGAGGCGAGCTTTTGGTGTTTTTGAACGACGGTTAGTACCCATGCATGTCAACTCCTATATCCGTCCCCACGTCGAATATGTCGTCCAGGCTTGGTGTCCATGGTCAAAACGGGACATTCATCTCTTAGAGCAGCCCCAACGAAGAGCTACGAAGGCAACACGCGGATTATCTGGTCTCAATTATGAAGTGCGTCTCAGTTTAATCGGAATGTTTTCCTCCGAATACCGACGACTACGCGGAGATCTCATTCTCGCATACCGGATATTAACGGAAAGCGATCACCCGTGCAAATCGCTGCTCACCCTAGCCTCAAATAAGCGATCGAGAGGTCATAACCTCAAGCTGATAATCCAACACTCCCGATTAGACTAGAAAATATTTTCACTCTCTTAGAATCTGTTCACAATGGAATGACTTGCCAACGCATGTGGTAAACGCTCCGAACATTACAGCCTTCAAACAATTGTTAGACATTCATCTGAGTGACAAACAACACATTGTGGTGTGATGTACTAGGTTTAGACTATTGGCATTTCAGTTCCATGTCGGAATCTAATGTTTTTTTATTTATTTTGCATTTACCATCCTATGGGTCTTGTAAAGCCAATGCTTTTTATCCCATCATACACTATTGTACACTATTACACTATTGCTATACAATCTTAGGGTTTGAAGTCTCAGTTGGTAAGGGAGGAGAAAAAAAGCCCCTAAAGAGTTTGGTTGCGCTGCTTTGGGGAGCTTCAAGTTCACCAATGTTACGCTTGCGCCACGTACGCCAGGTTTGAATCCGTATTGCACATGAGGCCATACATAGACTTTCAGCACTTGCAGAATGAATGATGGATCGCGCTTCCCAAATGCCTTCCTTAAGAGTCCAATATGTTGACTAGTTCATTACGATGTCTTTTCGACCTGTTTCAAGCAGTCAAGTTCATCCTGCGCAATCATCTCTAGGTCGTTCTGCTGTGGAGCACATAGCAACTGCTGGTCCACAAGTCGACGTTCACTTGTACGCTAATGGCCTGTGCTCGCTACTTGGCACTTCATCCCGCTATACTGCAGCCGGTTTTGGATGACCACGTATATGCCCGTCGAGATCCCTCTGGAGTATCGGATGGTCGCTCTCTGTGTTGGTGTCATACCAGATCGTGATGTCGCCTGCAGATAGTAAGGTGTTCGACTAAAGTACACTAACAAGACCGTTGACAAATACTCGGAATAAAGATGACTTTGTGGCACACCATACTGGACTTCAATTAGTCAGAGATGGAGCTGCAGTCCTTCACGTTAAGACGAGGTTGAATGAGGAAGTGGCTTATCGAACCCAGCAAAGGGTCACTGATTCCATAACTTCGAAGCTTGTACAACAGAATTGGGTGACCAGGCGGTGAAACACTGGAGAAATCCAAGTAGGCGACGTCAGAGCCCGCTTTGACATCGACTTATTCTCTCCAGCTTGCTTAGGCTAGCAGCAAGTTTGTTTAAAATGTTTCGAAATACTGGTAGCACGGGTTGATGAATCAATGGTTCATTTGTTCTCCGAGCTTGGCGGTTTTCTCGCAAACGTTTCACCACCATGCGAGGTGGCGTCCTCAGTGCAGTGATATGTAGCACCGATTTCGGCGGAATCCTTGCTGCTGTTTATTATGCTGTTGTTGCTCTCAAGGTATCCCATGGGCGTCTCTGCTAGAATACCTGCCATCGGTTTGAACAATACCGGAAGTAGAAGGATGGGCCGGTAGTTAGAAGGCTCCGCACAATTCTCACCTTTGTAAATAGGAGTAATCAATCTGTGTTTCCACATCGTGTGAACCCGCATGTCATCACGACATAGTTGAAGCGATTAAACTAATTATTCGTTGATGATCGTGGCAACTGTCTTTAATTTGAATGTCAATGCTGATGTCGTTCACGCAAGGAAAATTGTGCGCGCGCGAGGACAATAGTACTTTCATCACATTTGCAGCCGTGAAGTATATGTGGCTTAAATCTGGTGGCAGTGAGAGCTGTATAGAAGCGATGGAGAATATGATTCCCTCTGGAAACTGCGGATAAATTGTTGACGAAGGTCTTTGACCGTCTCTGGTTTACTTATCGCCGGACCATCTGTTTTCCGTAAAACTGGGATGGTGCGCCGCATCCCGGGGACTTGTTGACTTATGTGTGCAGTAGTTTAGGATTAGTCCTGAATTAAGTCGCTAGGTTCTCTTGGTGCCGGAGATTGTCTTCACGGATCACATTAACGCAATGGTTTCGATGAGTTGTGTAAGCATCTCAAGTCGCCATAATCGGACAGGCTTTTTAAGTGCTCCAGGCGTAATCGCTTGCGACCATGCATATTCTAATCCTGCTCTTCAGAGAGGTCTTTATTTGCTTCTGGCGAAAGACTATTCTTTCCGACGCATTTGCCACTGTCCCGGTGATTTAGGTGGCAAACACCAGCCAAGTGATATTGGGCGACTGCTGGGCTAGAAAGCACCAGCCGGTTTCTTGAACGAGATCGGACATTTTGTCGAAATGGGTGACGACGTAGGTCCCGTTGTTGTTTTCACTGAGGTATTTTGCGTAACGGATGTAACGGAAGAGCCGCGTCGCATGATCGCTACGGCCAAGCGGTGAATCTATTGTTACGGTATCGACCATTAATTTCTCTTTAGCCAGCACAAAGTCAAAAACAGTTGGTGCGTCACCAGTTCTGAATCTCGTGGGAGTGGGGATATAGTTACGCAGAGGTAAATGGGCGATTAACTTGCAAGTTAGCATTAAATTGTCTGTTGAGCAATGCTGGAATTTCGATTGAAAACAGGTTGTTGTCCCCTACCGGAAGGACATCAATGTGGTCGTGCCAGAACTTGTTTCGTCGCAGAACCTAGGCCCTGATCAGGTCCAATGTCTACATTGTAGGGCAGTAAACTGTTGCTTGTTAACACAACTTATAGGGTTTAATGTGCAGGCGGCACCAAAGGGAATCAACAAGTTGAGTTTTTGCATCGGTGATGATATCAACATTCAGGTCAGATCGGTAAAACAGCAGCACTGCCTCCTCTGCTGGATCGATATTTTCGTATGGACGTCAGGCCGGGCAGATATATCTCAACACCGGTGATCTGCGTATTCAGTCATGTCTCGGTGAGCATGACTATGTCTCGAGTCGTGCATACCTGACGACCGCGAAGCTCTGTTAACCTAATGAGAAGATATTGTGCGTTGGTCTACAAGCAGGTAAGTGCCGCAGATGTTAGATTCGTGTTTGTGAATGCTGATTTCAAGTGAGAGTCTATGTCGACCCCCGTGGGGTCGGCTGCTGTTCGCTTTAAATAGGACCTCCAACGCAAGCCCTTGAGCCGTTTTGAGCGATTGCGTAAATTACCCATGGCAACGAAGAGGATGACCGCTCTGTCCTCCTTCAGCTGCCAGCTGATTTTGTGATAGTTCCCATTCTGAACTACATGGCGACGGCGTTGTACATGTGAACTGCTTGCTCGGTGTTACCTTATATATTTGTGGCCAGGTCTTTATCACCTCTACATGTATTTCGGATGACCGCATTTTACACATTTTCTGCTACAATCGAGCACATATTCTGCCGGAAGTTTGGACTGAAATGCTACTTTTATCACTCGGGGACCACACCCTTAGTAGTTAGGTGAAAGAGTTATCCTTGATGTAGAAGTAGAGATAACATCTTCTAGTGCGAACACTTTACGAATAAAACTCTATTCATCCACGTCATGCGCTTTGGCCTGAAGCTCGTTTAAGATCTGGAGCTTGGGGATAAAGTGGAAAAAGGCCGACATTAGTTCGTTTTGTTTACGGAATTCATGCAGATTTGGTTTTGCGTATCTGACTTTCAATCCAAAGAAAATGCTGAACAACACAAATAGTACATAGGGTGTTCCGGAGTCGATTAACGGACAATCGATTTCCATCTGCATCACTTCCTTATTGCATTGTTACCTGAAGTAAGCCAGGTCCACATAGTATGCAGAGTTTGGTTGGGTGACGAGGCGCTTAATACTAACCGACTTAGCTTGAAATCCTCCCCCCCCCATCAGTTGACACTGATGGTCCCACTATGTCCGGTCGTTCAGGTGTTTGTCTTTTATGGAGTTCGTCTCGGGTTAGTTATCTTGGGGTATATAATAGAGAAATATGATATTGTTTCATGTCCTTTTTGGTGGGACATGTGGGTTCTTTCTGGTGTTCCCTAGTACGGCATCCTTGCACTAATTAATCAATCCAATCGCTGCTTGAGTATCCTGGTTGAATTCACACGTCTGATATGCTCCAGCCGCCTCAGTTGCCGCAGCAGCATAACGCAGCCCCCTGCATACATGCCAAAGCAGCGCAATACTTCCGTCACTGTAACGCTCGCAACAACCGACGCGCAGAATCCCTCCAGGCAATGTTGATGCAATCGCTCCAGATATTTGCCGTATGGAACAACGGACAGCATAATCGACTTGTATATGATCAACTTCGTTGCCACGGTAAGCTGGTGGTTATTCCATACAAATTGTACCGGTTTGCCAAACGCAGTAGCCGCGTTCGATACACGGATAAGCAGTTCGATTGTTATCCGCAAGTCAGTAGGCAGTACGCTTTATAGGTAGCAAAAACATGTAGTGGTATCCAAAACGTCGTTGCCAATATGGAATTGCAGCACGCACAAGGTTTGCATTGCTGGTGAAGGCTAGCAAACAACAAAGGAAAAATGGTGTATTACGGGTAAAAAAGCAATACTTAACAAGTCCCGTCGGATGGAAATTATGGTGAAAAGTAACTTGCATTATAAAGTGAGAAGCGTTTTGTTGGACTCACCATAGACTTATGTATAATAGCTGGGATGTTCACGTTCTAAACGTCTAAATCCATAAATCCAGTGCTTGGGAGTTTGGTAAGACACCGTTCGATGGCGCTTTGTAGCCCATGGCTAACAATACATAAAATGAAATGCGAGCAAGACAACGGATCATTAACTTGTTTTTTAAATATCGCCCGATTGGGAGCAGAGACGATGTAATTAGGGAGAGCGTTCCCATGATGGCACACGCGGAGGAAAAAAAATTCTACCGCATTCAAGCCGGCTATATTGTATTTTCAGTTTCGGAGGAGGACCTCTTAGATTACTGTTGCGCTTTCATTCCTATAGCGGACGACTAATGTGGTTTGTGTTCTTCAGAATCTGGTAAACAATTATGCGAACCCCCTGCAGAAGCTGATTTCGACTATTGCATATTCTTAAAGATTTGAGTCTTAACTGATAGGCCAGATCAAATGGGCCCCTGACGTTCTTGGTTGCCCTTCGTAAAGGAGTCTCCAGAGCAAGGAGATTCTGTTTCCGCCACGCTTGAAGAGCAAATTCCAAGTGCATGTGAACGCATGTGGACGTTAAGCTTTTGGGGAAAGATTGAGGGTTCAAACCGACCGAAGACTCTGCGAAGCAGGCCGAAGTGTTGCTTGCCGTTTCTCGTCGCCATCTCTGCTAGTTTTGAACACCCCAGATCTTTCCGTAACCATACACCCAGGTCACGCTCCTGAGAGGCCTTCTTCAAAGTGTGGTCTCTAACTTGTAAGGGCTCACCGGCTAGTGACGCAGATGGATCACCTTGCACTTAGCTATGTTCAACTGGAACAGGTTCCTATTTGACCATTCATAAATACAATCTAGGTCATGTTGGAGTAGATCGTGATCTTCATTGTTCCTAATCGCCCGCTAAGTCTTGATATCGTCGGCGAAAACCAGGAAATTTGAGAAGATTACTCTTGCCAGGTAGTTGGAAAACACCAGGACTAAGCGCGATCCCAGCAGTGAGCGTTGTAAAACACCACATTCTACCTCAACCGGGTTAGAGTGTGATCTCCTAACACGTATTTGAAGCTTCCGTTGGTGAAGAAAGTCGTCAATACAATCAAGCACAGGATCTCCGATTCCCTATCTCTGTAGCCGTTGAAGTAGGATGCGGCGATCCAGGCGGTCGAAAGCTTTGGGGAAGTCAAGATAGATGATGTCAACTGCGACTCCATCGTTAGCCACTTCCGCCTAACTACCTCGTGCCATCAGTAGGTTGGTGGTGCATGACTGGTGTTGACGGAACTCACGCTGCTCCGGTGCCAAAATGTTGCATTTTCTAGGTGGTCAGTTAGAGCCTCAGCGATGACCGTTTCCAAAACCGTCGCGAATACAGGGAGGAGAGTCACTGGGCGATAGTTTACAGGATCTGAACGGTTACCGCCTTTACAAACCGGGGTGATAATGCCACGCTTCCACGTAGTGGGGACTTGTTCATTAAAGCAACTTTGGAAGAACTGTGACAGTAGTTCTGCTAATTAGTTGGCCCCAGCCTTCAATGCCTTTGGGCGGATGTTGTCTGCTCCCAGAGAGCTATGATCGTGCAGTGAGAGTAACTTCCTTAGCACAATTGTTGGGTTGAAAATTATTTGTAAACAACGGAGTCGGCAACGTGCATGACATTATGGGACAGAGAGGGGCTGCGAGTATGAAAATTGTAGCGCATTGTAGCCGCAGCGCATTAGCTGCTTCTTCGACGCTTTATACGCTGACGCCTGTTGTGAAAAGTGGAGGAATTCCACGCTTCACTTTAGGAATATTGTTAACATGCCTATACAGCAATATATTGTTTGCCAAGAATCTTTGGTCTAGGCACCGTTGATTAGTTAATTTGTCCTCACGGATAAGTGCAGTGCAGTGGTTGCGATGGGTCAGAAAATTGCTCCAAATCTCTGAGTTGGGTTAATCTTGTACGCACACGATGCTGCATCCCTTATCGCCAGGCATTTCTGAGTCCTGCTCCTTGGAATTGAACGCATTTTTGCGGGTCGACGGGGCTTGGTCTCTGATGCTCTGTTAACGACGTCACTGAGTCTATCAATACACTCTGTCCAAACGTTGTCAGATGGGCTGTTGTTTGAGAATTCCCATGCAGCTGCGTCGATGAATTCTTTCAATACGGGGTAGCGTGTGATTGTATGATTTAGTTCCGAATGTCCAGATGGATATTCTGCATAGCACACATAGTTAAACGTTATTACTACATGGTCACTGAGACCTAATGGACTGTCCATCAATAACTTGTCAACAACGAGCTCTTCATTCGTGAGAATAAAGACCAATATGGACGGTTTGTTTGATGTCCTGAATCTCGTGAGCGTGGTGACATGATTTTACAAGGGAATATCAGCGATCATTTCATGAAAGTCTGCTTGAACTGCTCACTGGCTGATGTCAAAACTTACTGGTCGTGTAGATTGAAGTCCCCGGAGATGAGAATGTGGTTGTACTTAGTGCGTGTTACTCAGTTCAGACCATGTATCAAGCGGGAATCCATTTCTGGAATGGACGTTGGAGGGTGGTAAACGATAGCTCTGAGACATGTGTGGTTGTGTCTTAGTCGGAGACGGCAACAGAGTGAGTCGGTAACGTGCGTTTCCAGATCCTCAAGACAAACAGTTTTGCTTGTCTTCATGCTTATTTTGAACTTGGTCGCTGTCAAATCGGGAGCCGAATACATGTACTGGAACTCATCCGCGCTGTGTGTAAAAAAGGCGCAGTCGTAGGCAAACTGCAACATGCGGATGGTTTCCTCACGCACTAGGGTTTTCTCCTCGAAACTACAGATGTTCAGTAAATCACCATCAAAACGGTGCTCCACATGGACACTATAATCACCAGCAACGTCCAAAGTACAAGATATCCTAGTATGTATTTAGATATTAAATATTACGGAGGCAGACACAGCCTTGCTTCACACTATGGAAAACAGAGAACTTATCTGATGTTTGTTCACTCTGCCTGACCTTCGACCGTACACCACTGAACAGACATACAAGTAGATTGAAAATTACTCGTACCACCAAACTTGCTCAACACCAAACACAGTGATTGGTGGTTCACCGCGTCAAATACCTTTGTGAAGTCAAGAAACGACGAGTAAACTGCCTGGTATCGCCTTCTGTTTTTCTACTACATTTGAGCAGTCGCGAACACCAAATCTATGGTGATGTGACCTGGACGGATTCCGCATTGCCCTTCCGCCACGGGTGTTTAACCACCAGAGTGACAATGCGGTTGAGCAGGATACCACGATACCACAATAATCCGTACAACATTCATTGCTCCCTTCACCCTTGTACAGTGGTAGCACATGAACATCCTTCAAGTCAGCTGGCATCTCTTCTTTAAACAACACGCGTTGTATCAAGTGATGCAACGCATGTAGCAACGCGGGTCCGCGGCGTTTCAACAATTCTGGCAGTGTCTCGTCGCCTCCTGCGCACTTGCTGTTTCGTAGTTGAGCAAGTGCTCTCTGCGTCTCATTTATAGTTGGTGGGCCGTGCTGCTGCTCGTGAAACGAAGGTCAGTCAAACTCTGGAAGTTTGTTCAAGAGACGACCGAAGTGTCTTCGCAGCATCTGCATTATGTCCGCAGTCTGTACGCAGGCAGCGCCTGAAGAACTTTTACCAGCGTCCTCAGCGGCTGTAACGTGGGTACATGCAACACATTCAAGTAGGTAATGCATTCCTCTTGTTAGCGGCGATCGGCGCTGCATTCCACCTGCTTCTTCTTCTCCGTTCACTAAGCAATCTTCATTCAACGTAGCTCTCGATTCAGTCGTCGACGAAGTTTGCGAGTCTGACTCTCCTTTACTAAACAAGCATTGTCAGCCACATGTGTAGCAGATGATGAACTCATCTCGGACACTACACTGTTGTCACCAAACCAATCGGGCCGCTTAAAGTTTGCGCGCCCCATGATTTGCTTGGCCGTAGCCATAATCTATTCACGGATATGATGCCGTAGATCGCTAACTGAGGCTATGGGTTCGACAACACAAAGGAGGGTAGTCATCGAATTCTCCAGCTCCAGTCAATTCTCATTAGTACTTAGTGCAAGAACGTTAAATTTGTGCAGGTGCAAGATACGGGAGCAATAGATTGATTTACGAAAATAGATGTACAATTCGATCCCCACCAACACGTGAACTTTTTCGCACTACATGTGACATGCGCACTTCACGCATGTTACGCTGGCGTACGATGCCACAGGCGAGCTTGTGTGCGTGAACTATCTGTAGGTGCGTCCAAATTGCCATACCAGCCGCACCCACCGCAAATCTCGTGTTCGTGGTCGTCAGGCCGTGAGTTGAGGACCGTGAGAGCAGACGGTCACCGTTTCCATTGGCCGAACCAAAGCCAAACAGACCGATGGTATCTATCCAGCCAACTACCTCACGCCCACCGCGGATTGAAATCACCCAATAGGAATAGCCGGTCGCTCCCTGACACAGACCGTGCCACGAAGGATAACTGAGCGCATAAGTGATCCCTTGCGTTAGGAGGATAAAACATGGTGGGACCATACGCGCTAATAAAAGCGGCAAAATTACATTTACTAATTCGCAAGTATAAGGTCATAAGTCGTGAACTGAGGCCAGCCGGCTTCGCTAGTATTTGGATATTTTGATGGTCGTAGAGCGCATATTCGACTGCATGTTTACTTGGTGCTGTGCTGGCGTTTCCCAACCAGGACATGTAACCAGCACCAGCTTCATGCAGCATGCATTCATTCTCGAGCCGAGTCTACCTGAGTGCGGCAATATCAATGCGGTAGCGCGTGAGTTCCATCGCAAACAGTGTCGTGCGTCACTCAGGACGCTCTCTCGTGTTCAGGTCATGTGCGCACGTTTCAACTCCCGAGATTAAACACTGCGCGAAGGTATACGATTAAGCCAGGCAATCGCTGTTGAGGTGACCCGGAACGGAAGAACTATTGGGTAACGTGGAATGTAAACGGTACAGTATGTGCAGAAGAGGAAGTAAGTATGGAAGCATCAGCAGTAGCATAATTTCGCTTATCCACTATGCTATATTTAGCAGATAAAGCGACTCTGTTGCCTCCCCACAGCTGTGCGACGGCTGATGATGCATAACATTATCAGTATTTGCGTAAATTCAGCTTTGGTTTTTGTCTGGTTTATTACTGGGACCCCACACCTATACCAGAAAACAACTCGGGTCCCCAGCCAAAGTCTACGATGAAATGTACTCCCGAAAGGCAGCGGGTCAAGCGCCAAGAGTAAGTGGACCGACTTGCGCATAATTGTGGGTCCGGACTCTTCTCCTGAAGAAGAGTTTAATATAACTGCCACCTAACGGTCGCCAATAGGAGATGTCCAGAACATGAGTCAACGACACAACATTAGAAGCAGCAAGTCAGACATCTGTCAGAATCTAGCCACCACAAGCCCCAGCTCGCCATGGTACCTCCCGCCTACTTACGTAACAAGCGGTTAGACGAAACTCCATTATAAGTTATCTATTCGTTGTTGTGTAACCCGCACCTAAGGTAGGGGGATATTCGTTCAGTAGAAATCGTGTAATGTCTGCCAGTTGGAAATGTACCATGCACTAGAATCCGCGATGCACATCAATGTGGCACCATCTTACACTTAAATTCATCTGTTAGAGAATTTCAACAAATACTCCCGAAAAGCCTTTGCCAAACTTAGGAAACAAGAGGTTATCGCCGGATCATTTGAATATCATCTTAGGTAACCAACGCGATTCAGCACAGAGAACACTCCTATTATTCTTGACCTCGTGTTAACCCACTGGATAGTGTAGTCCAGACAGAACAACAGCGACATTGCGGCACTATGACTTTCACGTATATGCCAAAGAAGCAACACGCTACGGTAAATGCTTGACGCCAATTATTCGACTATCTGAACTTTCGTAGCCAAACGTTCCTCTAAATTCGATTGGTGGTAGCTCATTAACGTAGGTAACCGACTAGTGGGGGGTGCAACAAAATCAATAGTTCAGCATCTGCAAAACGTGAAGCAGTGAGAGTGTCCGGGAGTTCCCCGATCTCGGTAACTTGGCTACAGACATCTTTACCAGTCTGGGCTAAAAAGAATGCACGTGCATAGCGTGGCCATCTGCCGACTCGGCCAGAGCTCAATAGTGTTGGCGTGCATTGCCACCAGAATTCATCTAGTTGATCTGAAGGATGTCAGGGCAATGGGAAGAGCAAGAGACCGGGATGCGTTTGACTTCATCGGACCTTGGTACTCGGGGCAGTACATCATCAAGGAAGGCTTGAAGCCAGAGGCCGTCAACGAAATGCTGAGAGACAAAGAAGCAATTCGTCCCGGGTAGACGGAACAAAGGATGAGTCAGTGAGAAAGATGGAAAATAGGTAATAAAGTAAGTTAGGATGTTAGTGGGTCATTGTTTGTAATTACGCTGCTGATGTTACTTAGCATGGTGACAAACGTCTGTAACCATTTCAACCACCTCTGACAATCTTAACCCCCCGATCAGTATGTTGAGTTGCAAGTATTCGAAAAACAATTATTAGGTGAAGCCGTTCCTAAGCAGCAGCACTGAAAAATGAACGACTGATGGCCTAAACAGGCAGGTGCCTGCAACTTCTGCTTGCGAGGATACCTGAATGCTAATAAATACAGCGAAACCATGGCGTCGAACTGGACCACTGAATGCAATAAATGCCAAAGGATTCAGTACCAACAATCTGGTTAAATTCAAGGTTACCGATACCTAGTCAAGCTCCATGGTATGAGGTATGACATTTTTGCCGGCCAGCATGTGCGACGGCACAAACTGCATAATAGGTGGTCATTGTTAGTTGGCTAGATCACGTCACCTTTGGGGAAAGTCAACTAATCCCGCGAAACTGTGTAACAAACTCCAATAAGTGCGCTACGTCACGCGCAACAGGATCCAACCAGTCCGGGTCAGAGCGAAACGGTGCAAAAGTGAACAACATGCTCTGGTAACCCCCGGCCGATGTGGTGATCCATTACAGCCACAAAATGAACCGCTGTTCTAACTGTGGATCGTAAAAGTGGTCCGCCTTGCCTTTAGTCTTCTCTCTCTTGCGGCTGGCAGAAGGTTGCTTGGCCACGTGAGCGCTCGCCAGTCCATAGTTGGCTGGCTTCGCGCGTTTCGTAGGCGCATCCCGTCTCCCGGCCGAGTGCGCAGCGTTTGTTTGGTTTCGAGGGCACAATGCCTTAGCCAATCTGTGCGTTGTCTAGGCACCCGGTTTCAGCGTAACGTGCAATTTTCGGCTAGGCTGATGCGGCCAGGGGGCGCAAACCTATTACAAACGCTATCAAAGATCTTCGCAGATATCGGCGTTAAAGTCATGGATGCACGTATGCTTACGCACTTAGTGCAAGAATGGATTCCTTGTAGTAAACGGTTGGCCAAAAAGTAGCTGTATTGTTAACAAATTTCTTCCTGGAACAGAAATAGATCTCTATTGGAAGAAAATCATGTTCAACAAATCGGTTTCGGTCCCCGTTGAACCACTTTAACGCTTTTTACGCAGACTACGCCATGAAAGTACTGCATACAATATTTTGTGACCAAACGAAAGAGTATGATGATCATAAATTGATGAGAATAATGATTTTAGAGTAAAATAATGTGTAGCTTTTCGCAATTCTGCTTTCATTTAGACGAGAAACCCACTAAGTTGTCGATTAGCGTTCTTTTAGGTTGACGCAGGCCTTTTTATAGTACTGTAGGTGCCCATATAATGAAATCGCGGGAGATTTACTGTGGAATACGATAACAGCGGTCATGCAGAGCCAGTTAATTATCGCACAATGACACTACTTCCAGTCATCTCCAAGATTGTGGGGGCCATCATCGCCGCTTCACTCGCTGTACCAAAACACCACGAATTTCGCTAAAATCAGATTTGCAACACCAACTTACTAATAAACCATACACGCTGATGCCAGGTTGGGGGGTTAAGACCTCTTGTGTGGACTCATCAAAGCATTTCTACCGTCCGAATCAGTGAATTCTACTCCACATGTTTCAGAGCTATGGCACAGGTGATCCCATTGTGGGCTGGTCAAGTAACTTTCCTCTTCAATGTCGTCTACAATGTTGGGTACGTGGGACCCTGTCCTACTCAGTAGACCTCCAATATAGCGTACATTATGCCCGGGCACTCCGAACAGGTCTATTCCTATTTCTCATGAAAGGTCCCTCGTGGGTGCTCACCTTAACTATTGTACCATTTACTGACGATCGAAAGATACATTTACTCAATGCAGGAAAAGGAACACTGGACTACAAATTGACCTCAGTTGAACTTACAGACTGCCAAGCGAGAACATGATCCAGTTCAGTGAGGGCTATGGAACGCTTTGAGCATGGGCCATCAGAGGTAGCGGCCAGGTCCACAACTGCTGAGATGCTTTTCTCATCATAGAGACATCGCAGTGTTCATGCAAATGGTCTTGGTTAGATAAGGCATGCAAAAATTACTAATGGAAGCAAATCAATATGTTGGTTCTAGGTGGAGTGCATTTTAATTTTGACACTCAGGTTTCCAAAGTAGCTTACGACGCTTACTAAATCACATCTGAAATAAGATATATAGGCCTGGTGATGGAGATTTCTTTACTTATAACAACACATGACTTTAAGTGCTGTCCAACTCTTTTCAGATTATAAGATCTAAGAAGGTTTGGCAAACGCTCTCGACGTCTGTGGAGCGAAAGTTTCATGTTGCGAGTAATTTTGCGTAACCCAAAAACGATTGCCACACATTGTTGGAAGCCAGCAAGCGACCAACCACAAGGACCAACAGTCAGTTTGACACAAAATACGACCCTCCAAAATGCTGACAATTATCTTCTCAATCCTAGTGGCTTTGCCGCGGAAGACTCTTCGATCTGACGTTATTTCCGCCACTCTCTAGTCATTATCCATAAGATGAATTGATTACCCAAATACATGTTTACATTACGTGACATGAACCATCTCTATTGAATGAGAAACAGGGTGCGAAACAAAAGATGGAGTCATCGGGCGCCAGTAGTACCAGCAACTGGCAGGATCCGTAGCCGGATTTGCCTGTCACTGTGGCCTCCATGGGAACAGCCACAGGGCGTCTGCGCCTAGAGAGAGACCGGGGGGCTTGCGATGCGTCACCCACATACCCATGTCCGGTGTAAACCCGAAGGAATAAGATCGGGAGGCATGTGGATGCGAGCCATGTTTCATCAACGAAGCCGGCCCAAGCTCCTTCAACAAGCAGAACAGAAGCATTCCGGCCTAACCGGGAAACCATGCACATCATATGTACACGAGGCGTTGACTGGGCCGTAGCCCGTTTCACACAGGATGAAACCACTCTATGAGCCCAGCACCGTCTCAAGGACGGTGTACTTCGTCCCCTCCAGCAACGAGCAACGGTCTGCTGGAGCCAGTATGGCCGAGATAGTGTGTAATAGACACTTAGGTGCCTTGTCAACATTCACATCAGGCGCAGCCACACCGGGGAGATCAAACAACATCTAGTTCTAAAATGTAAGATTACTCATCACACAAGCAAGCTTACCACATACGTCGCCTTATTGACCTAGACTATTAAGTCGAGTGGGAGCGTACGCATGGTGCTTCTATTCCGCGTGCACTAGTGCCTTCTCCTGCATCTGGGCAACTATCCTTTTGATCAGTTCACGGAATCCGCATCGATCAAATTTGGCTTGGATTCGCGACACCTGAAATCAACATTAGTTGGTCATAAACTCACCTACTTCATCTCGTGATAGTGTTATTTTCGGTTTGCGTTAGTACGGCTTCCCTGCACTAAATTGACTGTACAAAAGCGGTATGAGTATGCTTGCCGAATTCACTCGGTATACATTTATACATGGATTGGCGTCATCCGTGTCCAATGGCAGTTCGAATACTACAATTACACATACGTTTGTCCAAACTGAAGTATGAACTGCCACAAACTGGATAGAGATGCATTCTACCTCATGAACCATAGTACTACAAACGTGGATGGGTTTCGGTTGGACGTCAGCCTAACAAGCACTTTCCCAGGCATGAGAATAAGTACCCAGTACGAACTGTTGATGTTTTCTTCTACATTTAGACGTGACAGCCTTAAGTCTTGGGCATCCAGATTTGAAAGAACCCGATCTAAGAATGTTGAAGCAATTGGCATCAGTACGGTTGCTAGATAGAAGGATACGTAAACAAGTCGCACAGTAAAATAGTGTGTACTTAGCTGTTGCCGTCTATATGTACAGTATGATTTGTGCAGCTGATGGGGAGATCGCACAGCGTGCGAATGCGATTGGGTGTGCACTTCAGGCTCTCCATGCCGCCGATGGGTTCGGTCATCTGCTGCCCGAGGTACGTGCAGATTCTCAAAGAACGACTGTAAAGCAAACTTAAGCTTTGACAGGGGGTCAATACCACATATTCACCGTTAACGGTCTCGTTGGCATGACAACTACCAGAGTACTATATCAACTAATTCCAGCTGTCCACTAACAAATATGTGGCTTTCTAAACAGTGTTCGCATTGGTTTGCAAGTGTCCAAGTACTCAACCGTTTGTACGTACCGATGTGTACTCTGCTGTAACCATAAGCTATCTGGTAACGACCTGCATCGCACCTCTCGTGTGCAGCCATTCGGTGCCCCTAAAACGATTGTCGATATGCGTCATCTTTTTCTTATGTACTATACTAAGACATTGACGTATCATTTCCATTGGGCTTAAGCTTTTTCTTAGTCTATCCAGGAGATTGGCCATGCCCAATTCAACGTCGAGTAGTCGTCTTTGCGCTTCCGCCTTCAATCCGCTTAGTATTAGCGTTTTCATAAACCCCAGTACATTCAGTATGGCTTATGAACAACTGGATATACAACTATGCTCACCGTCATCACTAATTCGGGGAGCGTAACATGTACCGTCAAGGTAAGGGTAATGGCTAGTCGGTTAATTTTCGGGGTTGTTCACTTTCCACAGAATTTCCAGGGCAATTTCTCTTCCGATACATAGTCCAACGTAGTCACTCGAGGGACATTCGTTGAGAATTGTGTTCCAAATATCAAACTTTACACGTTGTGCGCATTGTGAGCGGCCAGGCGCTAGTAACCTCTTGATTTAAGTTTGTCCATCTTACTGGAAACATACTCAATAATTTGCAACCCTAGCATTGATCCGTATCAACCACATAATTCGCTTGGAAACTCCGCTCATGGATGGACTGAACCATTATCATGAGATGCACCGGCTCTCTAAGCGTTGTGCTAGTTAACACTGGCCAGCTGGTCAAGCTAGGGTCACGTAATCTGCAAATCGAGTTCAAGGAGCAGAACGTAGGTAGCGTAGTCTGGTGAGTAATATCATGGAGCTTACATAGTGATGCGAACCGCAGACGAATAATAATGCGAAGAAGAAGATGCCATAGTTTACCGTTTCGGTATGACACCGTACTAGACTACACTTGAGAAGTTAGCAAGCATATCATAGTTCCTGAAGACTACAACAGCGTAGTGTAAGACAACTGAAGTCATCGCGAAATACAATCCCAATAAAAGCAGGTTACATGTAGCTCATCCGTCCTAGGAATGTACAATAGAGACACCACATTGCACCAAGTCGATAGTTAACCATTCTAGAGTGAAATTGTACCCAAGCGCAACTGACATAAGCGATTGAATAAAGATGCGACAAAAAGATGACGGAGATGGAATAAGCAACTTTCAAGTTAGCAGGGAAATGGTGCTATTAAGTCCACTGCTAAACATACGTTCAGCTAAGTTAAATTCAGCTTACTTTAACCAGGAAGTACAAGCACAATGGAACAGTGATGACTATTCGCTGGTGTGTGCCGTGAATGCCGTTTCCCATGTTAACTGCAGGCTGGAATGGAAATATTATGGTGTTGCTCATCCAAACACTGGCACCCCACGACCGCGGTTTCGTCCTGGTTTGGACTCATCAGGTAGAGATAGCCTGAGATGGGCTGGAACTCAGAGCCTAGTGGCTCATGGTTGACGCCATAAGCACTATGCCACTGAGATCCGCGAGCAACACTTGGTACAGCAAAAACGAATTCAAAGTTTGACTTGGAGAATCCGCTGTGTGCTTGGGTGGCTACAAGTAACCTATTTTGAGACCTCGGTTCACTTGAGGTGGACCTCGGTCATTCCGATTACAAGGACCGTAGGTAAAATGGAAATATATAACTGCAGGCTATCCTTGTCGGAAGGTAAACCAGAGCCGGTCAGGTCGTCTTTTGTCCGAGGTGAGTGCGAATTCACAGATATGTGGAACCCCGATGCAGTCAGTCGTGTGTTAGTTTCTATTTCCTCCTGGTCGTTCGTTCTGGGCGCTAGCGTATCTTGACCAATTCATTAGTGCCTAGATTGCTACCTATGTCCAAGCGTTTCGATTTGGATGTCACATCGTGTTGCTGCTGTTCCGGAATCAATCTTGATGACTTATCTGATTCTCAGTGCGTTTGCCTGAAAAAGGCACCAGTACAAGAGGGTGTATGAAGGCACTTGAGATGGAATACATTGGCCTCATACTACAACCTGCAATAAGTCACGGCGTCACACAAGAAGCAAGGTAATAAGGTCCATCTGTCGAGTAAGAACGTATCCAGACCAGAACAGAAGTTAGCACTCAACATCTTGGAAAATACTAGGAACCGATCGAAAAGCTCATGATTTCAGAAAGGTTTGAAAACAACCGATTGGTATAGTTTGTGGGCAACATTTCGCTTTGGACACAAAGCCTACATCAGGCCCAGTGGACCAGCCGACTTGACGCTTGGGTGAACAATGGAACCATGGAACAATGGTTTTATAGGAGTAAAATGTTAATGCTTAACAGCTCTCATAGGATGGTTATGGTGAAACTACAAAATACAAAAATTGTTAGCAAAATTTGGTATACACCAGTGATCCCACTGAAGTGTACGCAGTGTAGACTGCAAATCCCAGGTAAATCCATAAGAAATGACAGCAAATGGAACGGTAAAATCGTGTCTCCTTCTGGTGTACACATAGAGGCGGTGACAAACGTGGAACATAATCTGTGCTTCGACTGTCAGCGAAATCGCTTACAGACACTTGAGTTTATCCATGGGTAATGGGTCATGTAAGACGGTTCGGCGAGATAAGTGCAACGCCTGCTAGGGCTTAGAATTCTGCCAGCGTGGCAACACATATGACAGATTCCGGTAGAGCGTTACACGTACAGCTAAGGTGAACGGAAAAGACATTTCGACGGAATTCCAAGCGACAATACGGCTCTGCCAGTTTAAGATGGTTGCCTCACAAATTACTGTTGTGACTGAGCTCTAGTAAGTAGCAGCTAGTGGGATTGAGATCTCTCACAATTTGGTACGTCAAAATGAGATTCCTGCATAATCGCCGATATTGTCCGCTGAAGACCGCGAGCATTTGATGCCTTTGTTCATACTTCAAATTATACAGACCCTTGACATTTTTGGTTGTCCTGCGTTAGAGTATCGCCCAGGCGGTTGGATCTCTCCATAGCCATGGCTGCTAGACCTGTAGTACGCATTCCGTAGGCTGTCGAAACTCTATTGCGCTGGACGGTAATGGGACCGAACAAACAGCACGAGACTATGAGGGATTAATCCATATCACTGTTAGTTGATCGAATACAAGGGATCAGCTCACTTCTCTGCGACACCACTGACCTTCATTAACTACTAGAGCAAATGTATGAAAGCGAATTTGACGGGCTAGATAGTCCACGAACAGCCATGTCTGTGAACGAAGGACGCGCGTTAAACGTAATGAAAGTTTCTAAATGATAGGTTGGCGCCCACTACGAGATTGCGTTACCATGACAAGCCGGGAGACCTCGGTCACCAGATAACCGACAATTCGTACTGATGAGGCTTGGCATGCTGAAGAAATGTTTCTCGAAGTATGCCGCACTGCGACAAGCACACACCAAGTCAGTGCAAGAATATTTATTTAAAGGATACGCTGAACTCACTCCATTACAGGAACAGCAGATAAAAGAAGAAACCTGGTACACACCCCACCACAAAGTGTCGCATCCACGTTAGCCCGGTAAATTGCGAGTTGTCTTCGATAGTCAAGCTTCATACCATGGAACTTCTCTAAATCAGCAACTGCTACCTGGTCCCCATATGTCAAACAGGCTAGTGGGTATGCTTTTGCCGTTCAGGTTCGACCCAATCGTCGTCGCATCCGACAATGAAGCGATGTTCCATCAAGCTAAGCTTCGTATTGAGGATCGGAATTGTGTGAGGTTCCTGTGGGGAAAGAACGGCAATTTTTGTTCACCCCCTATTGAATACCGCATAACTGTACATCCGTTTGGCGCTACTTCGTCACCAAGCTGTACTAACTTTGCGTTTGACAAGCTATCGTTGATAGTTATTGTGAATCCCAACCAAAGATTAAAGAAGTAACGGAGAACTGTTTTTATGTTGAAGATGGTTTATTTAGTGTTGATTCTGTTCTCGAAGCAAGTGAACTCGTTATACACCTTACCCGTATTCTGTCCGTCGGAAGATTACCTTTTACCTAATGGATCAGCAATCGAAAGGAGGTTATCACGCATTTACCTGACAGCGAACTGTAAGTGCCCGGAATAAGGTATTCGACTGAGGAGGAATGTGATACAAATGTGCTTGGTTTAAACTGGAACGTCACGCAGGACCACCTAACTTTAAGCTGAACGGTTTTAATAAAACGGTGACACGAAGAGCCATCCTCTCGTTTGTAGCTTCCGTTTATGATCCTCTCGGCCTCATTGCTCCCGTGCTACTTCCGGAAAAGGTACTGTTACAGAGTTTCGTAAAATGGAAGCTGGATTTGGATGAGCCTCTTCCCGCAGAGGATCAGCAAGCTTGGAGCACATGGTTATCAAACGCCAATGGTCTGAACAGCTTGTCCGCCGAACGTTGTATTAATCCATTCGAATGCAGTGTATCTTCTATGCAGTTGCATTTTTTTCGGATGCGTCTGAGGCTGGTTACTGTGCTGCTCTATATTTGCGTTGCGAGGTTGATGAAGGTAACGTTAGTAGTTTCCTGATTATTAGTAAATCACGTGTCGGTCCCATTAGAATGGTGTCGATACCAAGGTTCGCGCTCACTGCTGCCGTAGTGAAGTTGCTCATTTTAGCGAAAGTCAGAGAAGAGACGGCACTCCATTGTAGCACAACCTTCTGGACAGACTCGATGGTATTTCTGAAGCTTCTTCGGTGTAATGAGCATTTCCCGACCTACCTTGCTAACCGGATTACCATTATACAACTGTAATCTCACCCTAGTCAGTAACACTGTGTAAATTCGAAGCAGAACCCGGATGATATAGCCTCACGTGGATCCATCATGTCACTCAAGAAGGAACTAAACCAATGGTTACATGGGCTACAATTTCTCCTTCAGCCCCATTCGTCATGACCTATGCATACGGAGAATATGGGTGAATTACCGCCTGAATGATTACGATCCGAGGTTGGTCATATTTTCTTGGTCACTTTGGATGAGCCTTGAATTAATAAATTTAAGGTTTGCCTGACATGGACTTCCTTGCGCAAATATTCCGTTACCTTCTTGCCATTCAAATCTTATTTCGTCTTCAAGTAACTAGGCGCGTTGCACCTGACCAACCAGCTGAGATAGAAAGTGTTGAAATTCGACAAGCTACGCTTCAGATAGTTAAGTTTGTGCAGTCAGAAGTTTTTGCAACGAGACTGGACCTTAACGTGGTGCGACGGTTTGCGTACCTCATTGACCCATTGAGCTATACTGGGTGATGCCTTCGAGCATCTTGAGAGCTACTCCTACCAGGTTGGTCAATGGTGAGAGGTCAGACAAACTCAGTCTCCTGGTCCTCCTAGTTGGGGGTTTGAAATGGGATGGCGTCCATTTCTGTACAACTAAATCACTGCCACCCCGCTGCCTTGCGGACAGGCTTTTGAGCCAAAGGCTTTGGATGAGGACCCTAATCGTTCTCCTGTCTAGGTCTGGGCGCCCTGGCAGTATCCCAGCCCACATACAACCATGACATTTTCTTCAAACATAAACTTCATCCTGCATCGGCCGTCGCGTAGATTATCAAGGGTCGCCTTATCTGCTGCATACAGCAGGGCGGATAAGCGAAAGCATGCTACTGCTGGCGCCTCCCTTCTTTCTTTTCCACCTTTTTCTCTTACTCCCATCCCGGCCCCCATTACTAACCTTCCTTCTATAATTCCCAGCTTAATTGACAGCAACCGAAGTGTTACTGGAGTAGAATTATCTGCAGCCACCATCCCACAGCACCTATCGGACGCTTATCGGCAAAAGTTCCTTATAAGGCCACGCTATCCCGTTTCCATGGCGACATTCAACGTCCGCACTCTAAGACAAACAGGTCAGCAGGCTGCACTCGCACGCACCTTGGACACACTGGGTGTTGATGTGTGTTGTGTGTCCGAAACTAGGATTAATGACCCTAACGGGGTTATTGAATTGACTGCTCCCGGCTTATCCTCTCGTTATTGGTTGCACGCATCCGGAGACGCCGATGCGGCACTCACGGGTCAAGCTGGTGTAGGTATCATTCTCAGCTCCAAGGCTGAGCAATCGTTGGTTGATTGGATTCCGGTGAACAGCCGTTTATGTGCAGCCCGTTTGACGACCTCAGCTAAGGTGAATTCGCGAAGTAAAACAAAACGCTGTTTGTTTGTGATTTCTGCTTATACTCCCACCGACTGCAGTTCTAATGCAGTCAAGGACACTTTCTATCACGAACTGAACACGCTGCTACGCAGTGCTACTAGTTCAGATATTATAGTACTTGCAGGGGATATGAACGCACAAGTAGGGCATCTGAGCTCTTCAGAAGCTCAGCTGGGTGGTAAGTATGGACTTAACGCCGAACGGACTGACAACGGCGAGCGTCTGCTGCAACTGTGTGCGGAGCACCAGTTGTTTCTTACTAGCACTGCTTTTAGACACAGTGGGCGCCGAAGTGCCACTTGGCGTCCTCCTGTAGCTGGTCAGCGATGGACCCAAATTGACCACATAGCCATAAGTTACAGATGCTGCGGTTCCATTCTGGATTGCCGCTCGTACTGGAGTACCTGTGTCGACTCTGACCATGTCTTGGTGCGCTGTCGTTTCTCCATGAAGTTTACCGGAAGGCGCACAAAGCGTCCCCCCGATTGGCAACGGAGAAATTGTCCCAGCCCTCTGTCAGGCAAGCCTATCAAGAAGCACTGCATAGCGAACTCTCGCTGTCTTGTCCTAATGACACTGAACTTCAGTGGAATAGGATGTCGGCCACTATGCACGACGCAGGAGCATCTGTTTGTGGCACTATCAGTCGTCATCGCACCAGTCACTGGATATCCGAGAGGTCGGTGAACCTGTTGGAAGATAGAAGGCACCTCCCGGCTGGTTCTGAACACAATGTGATCAGACGGGCTATTAGGCGTGAATTAAAGCGGGGTTTACGTGCTGACAAGGAAGCTTGGTGGACCAGTCGGGCTCAAGAAATGGAGGAGGTAGGAGCAGTAGGCAATTACCGCAAACTCTTCCAGCTGATCTGCACCACTGGTCCGAGGAAACCAGGCGTCAGTGAGACAATCGGAGACAGCGCGGGCGCACTGCTACACAATAAAGATCGCCGTATGGCTCGTTGGGCGGAACACTTTCAAGATCAGTTCAGCTGGCCCCCTGCTCCCGGACCTCTTCCTACTCAGGTGATGCAGGACCAGCCATGGACGGTTAGTTTAGAGCATCCGTCGGAGGCCGAGGTCCGAAACGCGATCACAGCCCTCAATCGTTTTCGTGCCGCTGGCCCGGATTCCCTACCACCTGCACTATTTAAGGATGGAGGTGAAGTCCTCTGCAAAGCGCTGACCTCCCTATTCGAACGTATCTGGAACGAAGAGAGTGTGCCGGTTAATTGGAGCGAATCGATTATAGTGGCAATATACAAAAAGTGCAGTCGCACAGACTGTGCGAACCACAGGGGTATTAGCCTAACGCCAGTTGTGACAAAATTACTGGCCTCGATTATCG
The DNA here is from genome assembly GCA_944474145.2 of Dicrocoelium dendriticum. Lineage (NCBI taxonomy): Eukaryota > Metazoa > Platyhelminthes > Trematoda > Plagiorchiida > Dicrocoeliidae > Dicrocoelium > Dicrocoelium dendriticum. Next base: position 192,947,674 of record OX104064.1, on the reverse strand, counting down.
TTCGTCGCCTCACTGCAGAACGGGAATCTCGGATTAGAGATGAGCAGGCCGGTTTTCGCCCAGGAGGTGGCTGTATAGACCATATATTTACTTTGCGGCAGGTGCTGGAGCAGCGCCACGCATACCGAAGACCGACAATAGCTGTGTTCCTCGATTTCAAGAGTGCGTTCGATTCAGTCGATCGATCGATTCTGTTCGAAATACTTGCGCAGAAAGGTGTTCCCACGAAATATGTGAACATCCTTCGTGCTCTATACTCGAACACTACAGGCCGCGTCAGGGTCTATGGTGCCCTATCGGATAGCTTTTCGACTACAAGTGGCGTTCGACAGGGTTGCCCGATTTCCCCGTTTTTGTTCAATTTCGTCGTGGATTCTATCATGGAGTGTTCCCTTGCGGAATCTCACGATGTAGGTGTTGAAGTGCTGCCTGGTGAACTTTTAGTTGATCTAGATTATGCGGACGATATCGTCTTGCTTTTCGACGATTTTGCGGCGGCACAATCAACCCTGAATAGCCTATTCAGAGTGGTCCCATTATTTGGTATGCACTTCGCAGCTTCAAAGTGCAAAGTGTTGCTGCAGGACCACCAGCCACTTGATGACCCCTTGACGCTTGCTAACGAGGAACTCGGTGTGGTTGATCAATTCACTTATCTTGGCAGCTGCATCAGCAATGATGGGCGCATAGAAACTGACGTGAGCTCACGCATTGTAAAGGCCAGAGCTGCCTTCTTGAACCTGCGTCATCTTTGGCGACAGAGGGAGTTTCCCTCCGTCTGAAAGGCCGTGTATACAAGGCCACAGTGAGGGCCGTTCTGCTCTATGGTAGTGAAACTTGGCCCCTTCGGTCTGAAGATCTGAGGCGCCTTCAAGTCTTTGATCATCGTTGTTTGCGAAGCATTGCTGGTGTCGGATGGTACCAGCGTGTCCGCAACGATGATGTGCATAGGCGAGTACTAGGTGGTGATGATCATGCTAGCACCCTAGAACAACAGATAGCACTGAATAAGTTGCGTTGGCTCAGGCACGTGCTACGTATGCCTGGTCACCGCTTACCTAGGAGGGCCTTGTTCAGTCTACCAGGTGTCGGATGGCGCAAGGCTCGAGGTGGACAGAAGTTGACTTGGCAGCGGGAAATGAAGTCACTGACGACCAAACTGGGTGCCGTTGGTCCGTCTCGCCTTCCGGGTTGGAGTCCACGTGACTCACCTTGTGCTTGGCTCGAGACTTTACAGGACATGGCTCGCAACCGACACCAGTGGCGCGTCTGCTGCCGTCTCCTAATCGGATTGTCTGTTTAAAGTGTGTTTGGTGCTGAGTTATCTGCGGGGTAATGGCTGATTATGACGCGTGGCAGTGAAAGCCGCAAGGAAGCTGTCTCGCCGATGCCGCCTTATCTTTGCACGATAGCCAGCTGTTTGTGACGGTATGTTGTCTACACAAGATGTAGGCGCCTTGACCCTGAATGTTTGCTTAGGGCATTAAGCTTTTCAGGTAAGTCCCCCTTATCTCCCTCTTACTATTTATTTCATAGGTCCTCATGGTTGTATGGCAGCGAAGCATCAGTTCAAATGGCTGATGTACTGCTGTCGATGATGATGATGATGATGATGATGGTGGTGATGATGATGATGATGATGATGATGATGATGATGATGATGATGATGATGATGATGATGCGGAGGAGATGCGCCACGTTGGGTACAACGAACCCGACATAGCAGTTCGAAATTTGAAACTGAGGTCATGCATGTAAAGACGACTAAAGCCCTTCCTCATTAATGGGATAATTCGGGTGGGCGGAAGGTTGGATCAGCTCTCGGTACCGTACGACGCGAGACATCCGACTTTACTTCCCGGCCGCCACTTTGTCACACGCCTTCTTATACTTCACTACTACTACTACATCTATGGACACTCTGGTGCGCTGCACATTTTGTAGGATCTCCATCGATGCTACTGCTTCGTGGGTGGGGTTTCATCCATAAGGCGTGTACTTTTCAAATGTACCAAATGCCGCGTTAAACATGCGAATCCACTGATGGCACAAGTTGTAACAGACCAATGTCAGACCCACCAATCAGCGTTCACTGCAGTGGGGATCGGCTACTTTGGAGCGCTGATAGTGCAACGTGGCCGCGTACATGAGAAGTGATGTGGCTGTCTGTTCAGTTGCTAGATTACACGGCCTTTCACATAGATGTTTCCCACTCTATGGATGTCGATTCGTACTTGTGTGCGTTTTCGAGGTTTTCAGTTAGACGCTGATGGCAGAATGTAACATACAGCGATAATGGACAGAATTTCCACGGAGCTAAAGCAGAATGACGCAATCTTCTGAAGCAACTGGATCAGACGAAGATCACAAAGTCTATGTTGGATAGAGAGCTTGACTAGAAGTACAATCTTCCACGTGCTAGCCATCGCGGAGGTCTTTGGGAACGATTAATTCGATCGACTAGTGAATAATTATGCAACACTCTCAACGGCGAGGTTGTGACCCAAGAGGTACTTGTAACGACACCCACCTAGATCGAAAGAATATTGAATGACAGAACTTTGGCAGCGGTACCCGGTTCCCCGCATTCGCAAGTTGTTATATCTCCTCGGCAAATTTTAACGCTGGCAAATGATAAGTCGCTTGAATACCAACGATCAACTTACCAATCAAAATGAGAAGAAGGTGGAGATAGGTAACCCATCTGTCCGATATGTTTTGGCGTAAATAGATCAGAGTATATCTACCGACACTACAGAATAGACGGAAATGGTTAATTTAAATCCGAGATCTTAAGCAGGGCGAGCTAGTTTTAGTTTGTGATTTACGCACGTCAAGATGTCTGTGGCCTAAGGGTATCGTGGAGGTAGTTATCAAGAGCAAAGACTAAGTAGTTCGACAAGCACTGGTGAGGACAAGCAAAGCTGTATTGAGAAGTCAGCCAGCTGTGTCTACTAGAAGCGTACCAGAAAGAAGAGACTGATGACTCGGAAGTCATCGTCCGGAATACGAAACGTCAGAGGAGTACAAAGTCCAAAAGGGAATTTGTTGTATCCTCAAACTGGATTGCTTCCATGAGGACACGGTGTCTCCATTCCATAATTATTCCGCTCATTTTACCTTGCGTTAGTCTGTGTCCTACAATGGGTGCCCATATCGTATATTTATTCTTTTCACTCTCATTGCAAGGTCATCCATATTATTATGTTGTTGTGACCCTGCCCAAATTCCCGTGCACTGCTCCACGCTGTACAATTGCTGCCCTCTTCAAATAAGATTGAAAAACCTATTCGTAAGACATGTACCGTATTTAATATGCCCTATAGAACCACGGTTACATGATAATTCGTTTTGTTCTTCTGCCCAGACTGAGTTAAGTCTAGGTTTGTTTGTTCGTAGTTTCTAGTTTGGTTTTCGTACGACGTACTTAGTTTAGGCTTCGTAGCTTTGGTACAGTAAAAATGCACGCTTCAGGAGGCTCATATGTTGGATGCCCCGCCTAGACGCCGCTGCAGTCTGCTTCGAACATCCTAGGTCAACCTGGACAAAACTCCCAGATCTTTCTCGCCAGAACACATTTGAATCTCCTGGTTGCCGAGTCGGTAGGAGTGCACCAACTTGTGTTGTATGTGCATCACTCTACATTTGTCCACATTGAATCCAAGTAGATTCTGGGTTGACCACACGTATACCCTATCAAAATCAGCTTGAAGTACTGTGATATCATCTGGTGTATTGATCGCCCTACACATCTTGATCACATCAGCATAAAGCAGGCTGTTTGATCTTATGTATGTGTGTAGCATCGTTAACATACCTAACTATAATCGCAGTCCTAGTACCGTTCTCTGTGGTACTCTGCATACAACTTGGAAAAGATCTGACAGCGAATCATGCACACGTACTTTCAGGCGCCGGTGTAGAAGAAAGTCTCTGATCCATCCTAGGAGAGGATCACCAATACCAATTTCTGGTGTATGAAGAGCAAAATGTTATAGTCTAACCCATCGAACGCCTTTGAAAAGTCAAGGAAGATTACATCAATTCCTGTGCCAGAGTCGATTACTTCAGTCCAGCTGGATCATGCTAGTAGAAGATTTGTAGTGTACTATCGAATTCGTCGGAATCCATGCAGTTTCGGTGCGAAGTAGTTAAATATTTCCAAGTAGAAGGTTAGAGCATCAGAAATCATAGCTGTAAGAAACTGATCCACGAAGACAACGTTACGCAACAGCAGAAGTTAATGTAGAGATTCTGCACTAACCGCAAACTCCTGTACAGGCGCGTTAACGGTCTTCGAAAGGTAAAGCGAGGGGTTCCAGCGCTAGTCACGGCTGATGGGTGCACGCGATCAGCAATGAAAGCAGGTGATCTCCTACGGCTTCATCAGTCCCGAAATTTCCAGGAGGAAAAGAGCCCAAACATTCTCTTCATTTCTAATGCTCCACCATCTGGTTTAGAAAAGGTCAGCTTCACTGCGGAACCTGTGTTGATAAGTTGCTATGCTTGCGTATCCACAGTTCTCCCGGAGCTGACAACATCCGACCAAAGGCTCTACAGGCAGTAGTTAGTGAACTAGCGGCACCACTGGCTATTTTCTATCAGCAATGTCTAGAAGCGAACCGTATTCCACCAGTATGGAAGCGAGGGGACATCACTCCCATCCATAAAGGAGGCAGCCGCACTGATCCTGCCAACTACCGTCTAATAACACTACTACCCGTACTATCGAAAGTGATCGATTCAATCAGCGAAGATGCGCTGATGGAATACCTGGAAAGCCACGGTTTAATAGCCCCAGAGCAACATGATTTTCGAAAAAAGCATTCGTGTAATACCAAACTATTGTAGAGGCGCGGATCTCAGTTCACACGGAAATGCCCCGGAAGCAGCAGGAGATCGGGACTAACGCGGAGACTGGGAACAGGAATCGTCAACCCAGCTCGTGGCCTACGATGCAAGTCGGGAATGGGTCGTCAGCGACAAACGATACCGCGGCCACGCCGAGAAGAACAAGAAACGACATGAAAGGGAGCCCGGCTTTCCCAAGAGATGTGCCTTTATCTACGGTCCCAGGAATCGGCCCGACCAGAGCAACACAGCCCCGAGCAAGCAACTCGAGAGCTTTGGTACGAATCCAGTCTGGATAGGCTGCGACGCAAAGCAGCAGAAATGTGGGCGGAAAACGGCACATTCAATGTCCACGTCGGATCAGCCTAATGGCGCTCAGTGGACATCACTTCACTCGGCGGAACGTGGTGCGTCGTAAGTGGGAAACGCGGCTATATTTGTGTGTGTGCGTGGGACATGTGTGTGAACCTCTCAGCGTGCAATAAACAGCGTTCTCCCCTACCGTGTCGTTCTCGCTACCCTGGTGCCGTGACCAGGATGAAAGTGCCGTGGCCTGCTCAATTTTCGGAGGGAGACGCGGAGGCTTGGTTGGATGAGTTCGAAGGAATCGCGGCTTGCAACGGACTCAAAGGGGATGCAAACCTGCTTACGGCTTTGGGCACGCTGTTATCCGGAAGAGCAAAAGCGACGTACCTGCTGACGCGGAAGTCGAAAGCTGGGTGCTCTTTAAACGAAGTACAGCAGCGTTGTGCACGGCGCGTTGTGCGCGTGTGAACCTCTCAGCGTGCAAAAACAGCGTTCTCCCCTGCCCTGTCGTTCTCGCTACACTATTAACTGCACGTGATACCTGGACTGAAGCTGTTTAAGATGATATGAGTCGAGTCATCTACCTGGCTTTTCAAAGCATTTTGATCGCTTACACCACGTAACCTTCTCCGAATCTTCGGAATTACGGCTTTGGCCATCCCAATCTGCAGTATGGTTGGCAATTTCTTCAGAACGACGGGCTTTGAGAGGAAATCGGAATCATTATCTGATGCAATCGATGTGGCGTTTGGAGTACCACAGGGCTCGGTTCTTGGACCTCGTTTTTCTTGGTGTTCAATAACGATTTGGCGAGATCAATTACTTCCGATTTCCTATTTTTCGCTGATGATATCAAGTTATGACGAAGGATCAGAGGACCGGACGCCAACGAACGGCTCCAGTGCGATCTTAAGCGACAGTGTCGGAACTGGTCAGTTCAAAACGTCCTACCTGTTCAACAGTAGACAAATGTCAGCGTTGTACAAGTGTACGTCATAGACGGTAACTAACATTATTTACTTGGGACAACGGATTGCAGATACCTGCTCTAGTAACTTGATCGTTGGTGTGACGCGTACAGAGGCGTCTCACGTGATCAAAAACAGAGCGTGAGGTAGCTGCGTAGAAGAGGGATAGAGCCAGCACGTCGGCATGCGGCGAAGTGGACATTCAGGGAGATTTGAATCATCAATCTTGCCCAATAGACTGCTCAATTCCCTATCTGCGCCCGCATGTTGAATACGCATTCTAGGGCTTGGGCAACCTATGGTTGAAGCCCGAGCTTAGAGGCTTTAGAGGCACCACAATGAAGAGCAACAAAGACTGTAAAGGGCCTGCGCCATCACTCTTACCACCGAATGTTGAAATTGCTGTGAAGCTTTAGCGGACGTGATCTAAGGCTGCGCGGCGATCTCATTTTGGCGTATCAGATATTAAGTGACCCGAACCATTTATTCCGCCATTTGCTGACACTTAGCCACAACACGCAGCTCAGGGGTAACTGCTTAAAGTTGAAGGATTAACATAGCCGTCTAGAGTGTCGACGGCATTACTTTTCCCTTCGGGTTTACCAACCCTGGAACGCACTCCCGGACTCAGTTGTAACCTCTCTCACCTTGGATGTTTTCGAAAAACGACTAGATGCTGCTCTCAGCTCCCAGCGTTTTGTTACCCAAATTACTCTATTGTGGATAACTCCAAGCATGCTTTTCAACAGGATTTGTTTATCAAAATGTACCTAAGTGAGCGACCATATTTTACTTTTCTCACTCCTTATATTAAAGATCACTGCACTGCAGTGTCTCTCTGAACGTTTACGCTCGATAATGTTTTAATTTTACACTATTTTTACTTGTCAAAGTATTCATTTCGGTAGACGTTCGATGGATGACACAAACATTTTGATTTCATCATATTCACCCCAACCATCCTACTGGACGTGTCAAGCACTTGCTTTTATTCCGTGATAAATCATTGTTCAATCATTGTTTATTGTTCAATGACCTTTGATAGAACCGCTAGTAAGATTATGGGACGATAGTTGACTGGATTGGAATGACTACCTTCCTTGCAAATAGGAGTAATCATCCCGTGTTTCCACATGCGGGCACGTACATTTTTCTTCAAAACAGTGTTGGAAGAATTGAGCCAAAGGCTCAGGTAAACGCTCTGATACTGCCACTAGCGATTCCGTGTGTATATTATCAACTCAGGAGAGCTGTGTTTGTGCACGCTTAACTGCCTTTTTATTACAGTTTATATTGTGAAGGAAATGTGAGTGCATCTAATGGGTAAAACAACCATCTCCAGACTGGTAGATGGCTAGTGCTTGCACTGAAATGTTGCAGCATATTGTATGCGCAGGGTATTCGCCTCCTTCGGTGTCCGTGTGGGTCCATCCGCTATTTGTGGAGGAGGAATTCCCCGTTTCACCTTACGTAGACTGTGGATGTGTTGATCCAGAAGCTTGTGGTTTGAAGCCATGCGCACTGCCCAGTTCTTCCAGTACGTCATTCTGTCCTCGCGAACAAGCTGAGCACAGTGGTTACGTTGGGTTTCATTGGCCATCCAGTTCTCGGTGCTTGGCGAGAGTTTGTAGATAGGCTAGGCTGAATTTGACACCGCTATACACTTGCGTGTCCTAATTCGCAGAAACGAGACCACGTTTCTCGGGCGGAATGTCCTAGTCATTGAAGCTTCTGCAACCAGAGAGCTAAACTGGCTGACGCAAATCGTCTGAGCTCGGCGTTGCAGACTATGGTAACGCATGCAGGCTACTACAGACTTTACAACAAAGCTACTGATGTTAAGTTAACGCAAGGAAGGACCACAAAAGAAAGACCAATCCGTGTTACACCATTTCATGACCTTACGTAGCAAGGCCACCGGTCCAACTAGTACGTCTGTATCTAGCAACTGATGTTTTAAGGTATTTAATAATTCAGATAGAGCGTTGATTGAGATAGGGCGTAGATCACTGGAGAAGGGTTAGACATTTACTATCAGTAAATCCACGATAAGAGTCTAAGAAGTTAGTCCTAGTGTTCAGACTGCTTTATCCAAGTTACCCACTTCAACGACTGAGCATATTCGTGCAGAGCTTGTAAACATTATAAAATTTCAGCAGCCGGCGGAGCCGAATCTTACTCCAGAGGAACTTGTCGCATAAACTGCCATAAAAGAAGATCCGAACTTTGATATCAGAAGTCCGATAAAGGCAGAACCACAGGGACAATCAATAGCTTAGATTATTTGGTAACAATGGAGGGACACTAACTGACGGGACCATATAATGTTATCGACAATATGTCCGTCATGTCAGTGATGAATAAGACTAAGACAGAAGCTGGTAATTACCTAAGGAACATAAAGGCGCATCTTGGACCAATAAATGGTACAATAGATACCCGAAATCATCTCCTCCACCAAGTGTATGGCTTACCGAAGATACATAAGCCCGATGTACCCATTCGACCTATTGTAGATGGCATAGATTCCCCGACGCATGAACTAGCTAGATATTTGGCTAGCATATTGCAACCCATTGACGGTGAAAAAGAATACGTTCGCAAAAACTCTTATGAGTGCGAGAAATGTGTCGGGTCTTGAGGTTGAGTCGGATGAATTGTTGGTCAGTTTCGACGTTAACTCGCTATTTACTAATGTGTCAATATGTGACGCTTTGGAGATTGCGAAACACCGTCTAACGGGGGACAGCAAGCTGAGAGCGAGGACGAAGCTTACGGTATAACAAATAATGGAAGGAATGAAATAGTGCCTTAACATGTCTCACTTCAGGTTCCAAACTAGATTATACACACAGGAACAGCGAATTGCTATGGGATTGCCAAATCTCCTGTATTGGCAAATTTGTACATGGAAGAATTTGAAAGGAACGCGCTGACTGACTCTTGTAACTCGTGGAAGGTTTGGTGGCGCCACTTGGATGACAACTTTGTTATCATAAAACTAAATGAGAAAGACGAGTTCCTAAACGGCTTGAACACTCTTGCGGAGACTATAAAGTTCAATGTGGAATTGGAATCCGGCAGTGGAACATTGCCATTCCCTGAATGCTTAGTTCACAGGAATGGGGGTAGTCTAAAAAAGCGATATATCGTAAGCCGAAGGACACAGATGATATAATCCACTAAAGTCCATGTCACCCAAAGTATATGTATGTATATGAAGATAGGAAGGTCGACCGGAAAGAAGAAAGGAACCAATGTTTTGGTAGTGGATACGCGAGGCGGTTAATGAAACGCCACTTGCCCACGGGGTACTGCGGAGTGGATTGGGACGGTAGGTATTCCTTATAAAGATGGAACTTCGGAGGCTATCCGGAGGGTATTAAATAATGAAAACATTAGGGTAATTTTCCAGAAAGGCCAAAAGCTCCGCTCTACACTAGTGCACTTGAAAGACCCTCTTTCTGCAGATAGGATAAGCAATTGCGTCTACAAAATTAGTCGCAAAGTCTGCGCACACGTGCACATCGGCGAAACCGCGAGTGAGCTACGCACAAGGGTAGCAGAACACAAACGACGCATAACACGGCCACCAAGAAACAAGCTTGTATATATGACTTTACTAAGGAGCTCGGCAGTAGCGATGCACGCGATAGATACAGGGCATGTGATCAAATTGGATAACGTCAAAATCGTTAGAAAGGAGTTGTGATCAACTCCCCGGAAGCTGATTGCTGAGGCGGTTGAGATTAGCAAATTGAACAGCTGTGTGAACAGAATGGACGAGGCAGAGCTTTCGAGTATGTGGTAAGCTGTGTCAACCCGAGCAGTCTGAGGAGCGCCGGCGGACGGATCCAGGGCAGAGAATGAACATCACATCATCCCCGTACCCATGGTTAACAGGGCTTACGTGTGTGACCTTGTAACACGGACTACTTGTGACCGTTCCATACACTATTTGGAGTAATGCGTTTACCTGTAACGCGACTGACTTTCTGCCGACATCCCATTCGTCTCGATTGTCATCCCAGTTCGCTATAAGTGCTATACCAATCCACGACTGATTCACTCAGCCTGAGGAAGTTTTAGTGTCAAAAGCGAAACGTCGCCCACAAACTATACCAACCGGTTGTTTTCAACCTTTCTGTAATACAGATGTTAGCACTGCTTGTAATTTGGGCGAGCCACAGTTAGGCATCGAGCCAGCAGATAATGGTGTCACTCGAGTGAAAATGCGGTCAGTCTGTCAAGTTGAAGTGTGGCGCTTACGTTTCTAAATGGCTTTCACTTATTTATTCAACCTGATATATCAGTTTACATACCAAAGTTTCCTGATTCGAGTTGCAGTACTGCAGCTTTGTGAGCGGGCATTTGTTCACACTTGGATATGGACTACCACAAACTGGATGGAGAAACAATATCCCTCATGAGCAATAACACTACGAAGGTTCACGAGTGCGGATTGAATGTGAGAATAACAGCCATATTTCTGTAGTGTTGGAAGATCTCACTTACAATTATAAGAAACCAATACGACTGTCTGTGGTTAGTTAACATTTAAACGTGAACCTAGATTACAGACATAAATTTAGACAGAAGTGTGGGCATTAACAATAGATGGAGACAGATATAGGAACAGGGAAGCAAATGCTACCAGTACGGTTACCAAGTGGAATGATGCACAAATAAGAGGTACAATAAAACAGTGAGGTCTTATCGTTAGTGTGTGCTGTGGATTCAGTCCACTATATGCGTTAGAAGGCGGTAATATCGCGCATCCTGTAATAACCGCCATGACGAGATCACAGGAAAAATACATCTAGTAAATCCCGCTGCATCCTGTCCTACAATCGGTTTTCGAAAAACTACTCAAACTGTCTTAGCCAGTTTACAAGAATTAGCTTACATCACATCCAATAACCCAACCGTTGCCAGATGTGGCTGTATACTCTCCTGTGGCGGTAAGCGATTTATGTAAAAGACAGACCCATGGCGCTCTGGTGACAAGTCAAAACCCCGGAATCTAACCAAGAAAGGAATCCGAGACGTTAACTACGGTACAATTGAACAAAATGGAACTCAAGTGCCATACCACGGTCATAGTGAAGGGAGGCGGAAGGCAGCGTTTGCCCAAATGACGGTTAAATCATTAAAACGGAGGCGGACGAATAGAGATACCGATGCAATGGGGGAGATTCACTGGAGAAACACAGGCCCAATAGAACGGGACGAAAAAGGGACAGGAGCGGCATCCGTGCGTGAGCCCGAGGCAGGCAAAGCAGGTGGAGAATTTGTTGAAGACGCAATAAATCGGACAAAACCGCCGGTATCGCATCGTCAAGAATTAACCCCGGGGAGAGTGACACACCCACGGTCAAGTAAAACGCACGTTATCGAACGACTCCGGTAATGTCAGAATCGGAGACGTGGAAGCGAAGATACACGGGAAACGGCCCTAGAAGATGCGTTCCCGTTCCCCCGGAAGGAGCATAGAAGTGTCACGGGCGGAGGTCAGGAGGGATGGTGCAGCGTGGGAAAGAAACCTGACCCACTAATGTGCGCCTGTGTGAGTGATGAGGTAGTGTGTGTTTTCGCGCCACTAAAGATCGTGTTTCATTGCCGCGTTGTTCTGTCCCTACATTGGTGTCGTGACCAATCAGCATGAAGCTTCAGTGGCCAACGCCGTTCGCATGGGTGATGTGGAATCGTGGTTGGAGGAATTTGAGGCCATTGCGACGTGCAACGGGATCAAAGGAGATGCCAATTTGTTGACCGCTTTGGGCACGCTGCTGTCGGGGAGAGCAAAGGCGACCTACCAGCTAACGAGGAAGGCGAAGGCTGGCTGCCTATTTGCCGAGATGAAGGCTGCTCTGTGTGCGGAATTCGGTAAGGAGAACGATCGGCAACGTGCGCTCGAGCAGTTCCATTCAACCAATTAGAGAGAGCAAGGAGATTTGGTGGTATTCTTTCAGCGGCTGAAGCGACACTTGGAGGTGGCGCTCCCTGAGTTGGATGACAATGCGAGAGATCGACTACTGAGAGGCCAATTTATCCGAAGTTTGTCCAAACCCATTCAGGACAAAGTGAACTTGGCATCCATGGTTGGGGTCAGTACGGCAGAAGACCTTGTGGCGGTGGCGCAGAGTTTTGTGGGGCCCGTGGAGATTGGGAGAGTCGAACCGTCGGCGATGGAATGCAAAATAGACCAGCTTTCGCGCATGGTTGGAAGGTTGGTGAGCGAAACTCCGAGAACCGAGACACAACGAAATGCGCCCGGAAGACGAGATAGGCCCCGCTGCTTCCGTTGCAACCAACTGCGTCATTACGACGCATATTGTGCAAAAAGAAGTTTTTACCATTGTTTTTCTTTATCTATGTCGGGTCGGTGGCGGGTACCATCCCTAGAAATAACAATTGAGCGTGTCGTAGTTAATGCGATAATAGATACGGGAGCCGGCGCTTCCATTACGAAAAGGTTCGAGTGTGTCCCGTTACTACAGTCGTCAGTCGCAATGCAAACAGTCGGAGGACACTGCTTGAAGGTTACTTGGGCTCAGCGATCACGAGTGAGAATCGGAAAAGCGGTCATTAGTCACTCCATGTTCGTCGTTGAGGGGGCAACAGAGACAATCATCGGTAACGACATCCTTAAGCGGTTGGGTGCAAGCATTGATTTGAGGAAGAATGTTGTGATAGTGGACAGTGAGACGATCGAGATGAGCCCAGGGAAACGCGACCACATAGGTGCCGTGACGGTTCTTCCTGAGTGCCTGAACCGTGCAATAAGGCACGTGCTTCAGAAGTATGCACATTTGTTCACGGATGTGAATGATGATTACGGATTTTGCAGCTGGGTAGAACAACGGATACTTGTAATCCCGGGTGCGCAGTGCAAACCGATTTTCAGGCGGATACCGCAGAACACTCTGGTGGAGATACAGAAATATGTGGCTGAAATGGAGACCAAAGGCATCATCAGACGAACAAACAGTCCGTATTCATCTCCCGTATAGTTGACGAGAAAGGCAGACGGAAGCTACAGATTCTGCATCGATTTCAGGGAGCTGAATAGAGTTACGGTGAAAGACGCTTTTCCAATGCCCCAAATGGAAGTAATTTTTTCCAATTTTCACAATGCCAAGCTGATTTCATTGATAGACCTACGTTCGGGTTATTGGCAACTCCCCATTGCAGAGGAAGACAGGTATAAAACAGCTTTCAGCGTAAATGGCCAACAGTACGAATTCTTGAGAATGCCGTTTGGATGGTGCAACGCCCCGGCAACATTCAGACGCTTACTACTTATGGTTCTGGAGAACCTCAAAAATGTGGTTGTTTATGGGGATGACATCATTATTTTCTCGGAGACGGAAGATGATCCTGGTGCCCGACTCGCAGCGGTGTTACAAAGACTGGAGGAAGCCGGCTTGAAGCTCAGTCACAAAAGTCACAGATTGCTCAAAAGTCGATTGTATGTTTGGGCCACATTGTCGGGAATGGCCAGGTTCAGCCGCTTCCAGAAAAACGCGAAGCAATCAAGAATTTCGCAGCCCTGAAATCGAAGCGTCAACTCCGGTCGTTCCTCTGTATGGTAACGTATGACTCGAGGTTCGTGCCCCATTTTGCGGAGAGGATAAGCCCCTTGTTAAAACTTCTGCATGAAAACGAATCGTTCGCGTGGACACCTGAAGCAGATCGGTCCTTCAACTACTTTAAGCAGTACGTTGTGGATGCACCAGCGTGTTTACGGCTACCCAACCCTGGAGAACAATTTACGGTGGCGGTCGATGCAAGCAACGTGGCAATCGGAGCTGTACTGTCCCAACCTGCCGGTGTGGTTGAATATGCCAGCATAGTCCTGCCCAACGCAGAGCAAAAGTACTCCACGACGGAGAAAGAATGTCTTGTCATTGTGTGGGCATTGGAGAAATGGAGAACATACTTATTAGCAACTGAATTTCATGTTGTTGCCGGCCATAAGCCACTATCCTGGTTAATTACGACCAAGGATCCTCGGGGACGACTAGCAAGGTTGGCGTACCGGCTCCAGGAATTCACCTTTACGATCGGGCACATAGACGCGACGAAGAACGTGATGCCCGATATGTTATCGCGCCCATCTCTGGACGAGTTCTTACCAGACACGGCCATACCGGTGGGTGGAGTCACCGCTGAGGATCGAAGTCTACTGGAAAGCCAACGCGCGGATGAATTGGTGAGGTTAGTATGCACTCATTTACAAGCCGGGACCAAGCCAGAGGTGACGTCAGGAGCAATCTAGGAGCTCCTCCGGATTTGGGATAAGCTAGAGGTCGCGAACGGCAATCTGTTTGGAACAATAAACGGAATGAAAGTGCTCTTCATCCCCCAGTATCTACGGGAGCGGGTGATGCAAGTGACCCATGACGACGCCTATGTAGGATTCGAGAGAGTCCTCGACCTGCTGCAGAGGAGGGTATTTTGGTCAATCATGAGAAAAGACGTCGCTGCATACATTCGTGGATGCCCATCTTGTCAAACAAACCGCGATATGGATACAACGAGGCCTCCGATGCGATCTATCGAAGTCAAACAACCGTCTCAATTTTGGGGACTGGACGTTTTAGGTCCCTTACCTGACAGTCGGTCCGGAAACAGGTACCTCCTAGTAATGATTGACCATTTTACTCGGTGGATAGAAGCCATAACAATTAAGGATCAAACAGGTGAAACAGTGGCACAGGTATTCGAGTTCAATATACCCGCAAGGTATGGAGTTCCTCGGTGTGTTTTAACCGACCAAGGACCCTGTTTCGAGTCCAGAGCGTTTCATGCCGTATTGCAGAAGTGGAACATTCAGAGACGACGAACGTTACCGTATCATCCACAGACCAACGGGTTGACTGAACGCTTTTATCGGACAATCAAGACATGGATGAACTGTACAAAGTTACCGTAGGAGCAGGCATTGCGCAGGGTCCTCCTCGCGTACAGAACCACCACGCAGTCGACCACAAACGTTGCCCCGTTCGAATTACTGTTTGGCAGGCGGCCAAGAATTCCACTCGATACATGCGTCAGGCAAACGCGAGGATGGGATATCCCACCAACACACCGCGAACGTTTGGAAGCAACTGCTAGAAGAGAAATCAAGTTTCGGCAAGTAAGGAATAAGCGCAACTACGATGCCAGGTACGCGACCCACAAGTGGCAACCATACAGTGCAGGTGACAAAGTAGCGATACGAAATCACAAACGTCCGGAATTTGGAGGTCCGGGTGCACGGAAGTTCAGGGAATACTGGAAAGGCCCTCATACGGTACTCGACCGGAAAGGAGAGGGTGTCAAAGTTCACGATGGGGCGTCGCAACGCTGGATGAATGCCGCTATGTTAGTCCGTGGCACTGGAGAGAACACCAACTTCGAGGAGGGGCGGGTGTAGTGAGGCGGAAGGCAGCGTTTGCCCAAAGGACTGTTAGATAATTAAAACGGAGGCGGACGAATAGAGAGACCGATGCAATGGGGGAGATTCACTGGAGAAACACAGGCCCAATAGAACGGGACGAAAAAGGGACAGGAGCGGCATCCGTGCGTGAGCCCGAGGCAGGCAAAGCAGGTGGAGAATTTGTTGAAGACGCAATAAATCGGACAAAACCGCCGGTATCGCATCGTCAAGAATTAACCCCGGGGAGAGTGACACACCCACGGTCAAGTAAAACGCACGCTATCGAACGACTCCGGTAATGTCAGAATCGGAGACGTGGAAGCGAAGATACACGGGAAACGGCCCTAGAAGATGCGTTCCCGTTCCCCCGGAAGGAGCATAGAAGTGTCACGGGCGGAGGTCAGGAGGGATGGTGCAGCGTGGGAAAGAAACCTGACCCACTAATGTGCGCCTGTGTGAGTGATGAGGTAGTGTGTGTTTTCGCGCCACTAAAGATCGTGTTTCATTGCCGCGTTGTTCTGTCGCTACAATAGTACAACCAGGACAGGGGTATTAACGTGTATTCTAACGCAAGTCTTTCGATGACTCCCGAGATATGCGCCTAATCTTTCTGTATTAAATTTGTTCATCTAGTTTTCTCCCTAACCACCTTAAAGGACTTTGCAACTATCTGTGTTCCAACTACCATCTACCAACTTTGCATAGTTACTATGCTGAAATTTAGCTTTTTCTAGATATTCTAACAAAATACCACGCACGATTGTTTACGTCGCCCACGAGCTTGTCGGAAGTAGTACTGTTGGTTGTTAACGTTATATGCGATAGTTCGATCTAAACCGTATCGCTACCTCCAAAGGCTAGCATTTGTCCCTATTCAACCAGCTAATCATGGGTGAGCATTTGACCTAAAACTGAAAGTGCTTATACATGAAAGATTCACAGCTCAATGAGCTTGCTGGGAAGGCGTTGACTAATAACATACATGCAAGAAAGGTTATTACTTCTGAACAATGCTTCGGAGGACCTTTGTTTAGAATTCGAGGTTGAGTCATTAGGTGAGAGTTGCACCGTTAGTTCGGAAGCAGTGATGAGGTTTTTAATTTTGAAAAAGATCTCTATGGCAGACTATGTGGATAGAGTATGCTTGGGGCAGGAAGTATGTCGTACTGGATATAGAGGTCCGTTAAAATGACGGGATAAATTAAGATGATTATTAGACCGCGATCGTAAGAAGCATTGGTAGCTTATCACAGCAGTATAAAAGTGCACAACCTGATTCGTTTCTTTCACAATTGAAGACAGCTTAATCCGGCTTATCATTATATCTTCCGTTACCGAATGCCTAGCCGAGCAACATCCACGTGGTGCCAGCTAGGTGCTTCGAGTTTAACCCGTTCCAGCAAATAGTTCGGCAGCAGTGATCCAGCACGTAGTGGGTTTCTGTTTGGCAAGCGTTCTCCCTATAAAAATCCACAAATGTTTGGTTAACAAAAGTGTGACTTGACGGATGGGACTCGCCGCTAAATGAAGTCACTGCCCAAGCTTACGCTGACAAGGTTATGTAGCGTCCAGAAAGATAACTCTTATCTTTCATGTACAATTTACTTGTTGATCGATTGTACATTACTCCTTCTTGTTTTAATCTTACAAACGGCTCGACACACAACTGCCTTGGAAGTCCCCGCGCTCACGTGTACGCTCTTGCCTCGCTTCATCCGTCCGTTTCTTGTTCTAGCCAATCGAATACAGTCCGCTGTGTCCGACTCCAATTGCCTTCTGATATCCGCGCTTAATTACGCGCATCGTCTCGGACTAGTATTAACTAGTCCTACAGTTATCGAATCCACAGATGGCAAACATTTCTTCAGACACCGGCGACGCGAACGAACTCATTCAAAAGAGCAGCAACACATTTACAAACACAAGCAACACACCTACCTACATACCTACATTTATGGATCTACATATGTAAAAATCCTGTTATGCTGTTGGACATTTATTGATCAACTGTTGTACTATTACGGTGAGCATGCCTTTAGTGGCGTGTCTCACGTAAGCAACAATAAAATTTATTTATTCATAAAAGTTATTTATTTATCTATTAGAATTAGAATTAGGTACAAGGATTCGGCACGCTGGAGCGGTATTAACCGGTTGACGAGTCGCCATACATGCGTGCCGGTGAAGTGAGCAATATCGTTACATTCAGTAAGGACAGAAACCAAATAGTGTGTGACGGCGGAGTCAGTTACGTATGCAGAGGCGAAAAAGGTTCAAATTCCGGGATGAAGAAACGTTTGCCTACCTGGATCCAAGGTTGGTAAATCAACTACTACTAATTAACTAGTTTCACATAAACTTCCAAAGTCATCCAGAAAGATCACATTCCGGAACCTTACATAGGATTTATCTCACATCGGTCTCCAGGGTCCTGTTGGGCGGAGACTGGGATACTAGTCGGTAAGCAATGACATGTAAGACGTGTCAAATAGGACAGTATAGAAGTCGGAGGCGACTGAACCCAACGTATATTGTGCAGGCTACAAAAATAGGAAGCGGATCAGACAGAGCGAGCAACGTGCAGCGGGGTACTCACCAAAACGGTTTTGTGTCCACGGATGTGCAGTCAGTAAAACAAGTGGACGTTTCGAAGGTTAAAACAACCGTAAAATCCAATGTTACAAAATATTGAAAGAGCTTGTTTTCCGGTACACTACAGTCCTAAAATCCTGCATAAATTCATTAATTTTTGTTTCACAGAGATCATGCCATGCATCAGATTAAACCGGCTTCGCGGTTAAAAATATATCAGTCGTTGGCGCGCTCATGAAGCAATAACAAACGGCCACCAAGTTAAACGCGATTTGCTTGGTCATACTCTCAGAATCTTACATTTGTACAACTCGTCGTTGTAGTGATACTTCAGAGAAAAATGACGTGTTGCACCTGTCAGTGCTCACTCCATCTTAAAAAGTAAGTGGTATGTAATTGTTTTAAGTTGATTTCCTATTAGAACTAGCGCCTCCACCAACTGCAGCTGGCAATAGTTTTGTGTTGCCCATTGGAGGTAGCCACAAGCTTCAGCGGCTGACTTTTATTTTGTGTTGCCCGCTAACTACTCCCAGTCGGAGTGACGTTCGGTTATGTCTGTTTGGCTGCAGCATAACCTAGAGCAGAGATTGTTGCGAAAGACACGCTAATTCTCTAATACCCATGACCGGCAGCCAAAAGTATTTAGAAAGTAGGTTTTAGGTGACTTTTTAATAAAGGAATTACGCACGATTGTTTAAAGTCTTGTGGCTAGCCGATGAACTTCCAAGTGGTGCCAGCTGGGTGGCTCGGGTTTAAGCGGTTCCAGTAAATAATTCTACAGCAGTATTCCCTGAAGGGGCAGGATATCGCCTGACAAGCGTTCTCCATAGAAAAACCATAAATGCCGGTTCAACAATGTGGCGTGGCGGTTGTGACGGGCCGCAAACTAAAGTCACTACTCCTTGCACATCAGCATTATTGTATCCAAACCAGGGACGTCAGTCCTCTCGCACGTTAGCAACATGGCCAAGCAGTCAAAAACGCAGCAGCACATTTACAAACCAATGCATCCGGTTCCGGATTTGCCTGTCACTGCCGCCTCCACAGGGACAGCCACAGGACGCCTGCGCCTACAGAGGTACCATGGGTGGCTTGCGCTGCGCCACACACACAGCTCCATCCACACACCCCATATCCAGTGTAAACCCGAAGGAATAAGACCGGGAGGCATGTGGATGGGAGCCACGTTTCATCAACGGAGCCGACCCACACTCCTTCACAGGCAAACACACGCACACTGCATTTGGGAAATCAAGCGCACACAAGGCGGTGGCTGGACCGTAGTCCGCTCCACACTGAGTGCATGGGAACACTCTTTGGCCTATCATGGCCACAAGGACCGTGCACCCCGTCCCCTCCAGCAACGACCAACTGTCTCCTGGTGCCAGTATGCGCGAGGTAGTGGGTAATAGACAGGTAAGCACCTTGTCAACATGCACATCAAGCGTAGCCACACCGAGGATGTCAAACAACAGCTAATCACTTGAAATGACATTATCAAATGAAATATATCTGTTAACGCATACGGCTATGCCAGCATAAGTCTTCGCCAAGTGAGCATATGAAGTAAGTTGGTTAGCAACGTACCTGCTATAAATACAAACTGTCTACAAGTTAAGCGAAAAATACCACAAATGCATTAAAGTTAACAAAGATAATCACAATCAGCGTAAGGAACGTGTGCAAGTTAATAGAAGATTACTCGGGTAGAGAGAACAAACCAAATAAAGTGGAATGAAATTTAGTCAACTTAAAAAAATCCTAGTTCAAGAGTATGCCTGTTTAGCTCAACTACGGTGAAGAAGCATCATGAATGCACCATCAACCGCAGCGTGGGGCAAATGTGCATATATACATCCCACATATACATTCATTGTTTTTCCAAACATGCATTTTCGTACATTTTCTGAGTACTTATTGTCCTCATATTATGAGTATGTCTGTGCTAGAGTGCCTTGTGTTATCGAGATGAAACAAGTTATCTATTTAGAATCATGTTTTGTCCTACTTGATACCAGTGAAACAACTTTAATGTCCACCTAACATCTATCAGCTGTTATCGGTCTATCCTACTGCCAGTATGTTTTACGAGTATGAAGTAGGATAACCATAATACCGTAAAGAACCAGATATAATTTGTTTTCTTATGCCATTTCACCTCGTTTATGGACGGATACATTCACGACGGCAATGTCCAAATTAGTTGGAACAGGGATGTCCTGTTTTGACGTCATCGGTAGATAGTTATGGAACACACGTCCATGTATAGACGACGTCTGACTACCAAGAAGCCCGCTGTCAGCTTACAGTTAAAACCAAATACGCCTCTCACTCTGGACAGTGGCGAGATTATGGTCTCTGCATCAAGTTAATGTGGATATCAAGTGATTACCTCGCACATACAATATCTTGATTGGCCATCACAGAGGTCGACTGCATCTGCAACACATCCACAGTGCCTCGATGGTAAAGATACAACCCGGAGCGCTGAGACATATTATTGATTTGTCTGCGTTGTAGCAGACTCAGAAGCAAGCATCTACCCGTCTAGTGAATATAGAAAAACGGAAAGTAAATATTATCAGGTTACTCTCCATGTAGCGGCCGACATACACTTCTGTGTACTCGATGCATAGGCTTCAGTTTGTTTTCCTTTGCAGAGTACACTTTTCTTGGGCAACTCGGGAACAGATGACAAGCGCACATTAGACTGATTAGGTAGAGGACAAAATGGAAAATTGGAACGATAAGGCTGTCCAGACCGACCAGATTTGATGGATTGCGTGCACTAAACAGCGCCTAGCAAAATTGACGGCATGAACGTAGGCCAAGGATAGTTTTGAAGAATCGGCAGAGAAAATTCAGGAAAAATATAAGAACGAAAAGCGAACATAGGTACGGTGGAATGAAGTGTGACAATTTGAGAACAATGTCTTAATTTGTAGGCTAAACCGATACACCAAAGTTTGAGGGAAATCTAATCGACAGGGATGCAGCTACACCCAGGTAAGGTCTGAAAACTTATAGGAAATATGATGCTTCACGCATTCCTTTCTATTGCCCGGATATAAGGTGCATACAAATAGTATAACTATATACTTTTAACGAGGACTACCGGGAGAAGTAGGCTACAAATTGGGTTGGTTAATTCGTGCATGTACGCAACCAATAAATTTGTCAAAGGCAACATCAAGTAAAATCAACAGTATAACTGAGTATTGTTGCGGTCAATACTCATTTACCATGGCAACTGGATTCATTGCCAGCATTTCGTGCGGAAGTGTCTAGGCAGAGGATTATGAAGCTTCTACTAGAGCAACTGACAAAATATTAAATGCAGGTTAGTTAGATAACGAACACTACTATTCGGTAATCTTGAATATGCGAAGGACCGCAGGCAAAGGTCATCGTTTCAGAAGGCATTGGGAACAAACGATTAATCCATTAATTGTTGTACCAAGCACTGCCCGTCTTGACATGGTGGCTTTGGGGTAGCGGTCACAAATAGAAATCAAATGCCTTGAAAACTGTTGTCGCCACCTGATGAGATCAAGTAAGATCGAAGCGCTCCTTGGTGTGTAGTGTTTTCGGACAGGCAACACCCAATTTCCATTTGCTGTGGAGACGGTCCTAATGCTCGCATTGACCAATGTTCACTTCAATGTGAATCGTGGCCTATACAGAGATTGCGTGTCGCAAAATAGCCGCAAAACGCATAGTTTAAATGAACCTATAAAAACATCCGGAGGTTCAAACAATTTCCAACACTGATCTGTTGAATACTGCCTCTTGAATACGTCAGGTTCTAACAATGTGATGCCAAACTCTCCTAGTCGGATGAACGAACGTAGACTCAGAATTATTTCTCGCACAGCACGGTAACTGACAATCTCGAAGTCTGTGGGTTCTCGGAACTTAGCCCCGAAAGATTAATTCACGCGAGTCGAACGGGTTCCTAGACCGAACGCAAAGTTTCTACGCACGATTTCCCAACCCAAGACTGAATCAAGAACAAGACAGGCCTTTTGCCACAGGCGCTTTTACTGGCCAAAGCTAAGGCGATTCTAGCGTTGTACAGCCTCATTTTTATATCACGAAACGGTGATGAAAGGGGTTTTTCCCTTGGAAGGGTTTGCGTAAGCAAACCCTGGAAGCAAGAAACATGGTTTTATGTAAATATGCAAAGTCCGTAAACTGAGCAGAAATGTTGGAAGTTTGGCGAGAGTTGTCCGGAAAATAAATGTTGCTTGGATACAACAATACGTGTTTGGTTGGAAACAAGACTGTTTCTGGGTGCAAAGGCTAAACAATGTGAATGTTTCACGAGTTGGAAGGCTGATTGAACGTGTGCGTTTTGTCTGATCCGAGTACACGTGCACTTGTGTGAATCGGGTTTTCAGCCTTCCGTAATTTAAGCCTGCAATAATTATAGGGACGTTGGGTCCCCATAACATGATTCATTTCTGCTCCGTGACTACTGAATCTGTTGTCACTTACTGAGGTCCATACATATCCTTGTGGCAGCTCATGCTGAGGTTGGCGTTACATACCTCACGTTTCTTCAATGCAGTTGGGTACCATCGACTTACACTTAAACTAGTTCTTCGTAACCCGGATAAAAATTATTCCACTTTATTCAATTGGCTTAGTTTTTATACTGTTGCATGTTCTATGTAAATTTGGAGAGTTTCTTTTCCTTCAACTTATTTTTGTTGGATATCCTCAGTGTGGCTGCGCTTTATGTGAACGTTGATTAGGTGTCTACGTGCCTTACACCTTCCACTTCGATTACTGGCCCCAATAGACTGCTAGTCCCTGTTGCAAGGACGGGATTCATCGTCCTCTTGACCTCGAAAATCTCAAAGTGCGGTCCCATCCAGTAAGGAGCGGACTGAGACACAGGCTAACAGGAGAGGTTAAGAGACAGCACACACAATTCCGCGGAAAACGGTCCACCGAATCATTGCACACGGCTACGTGCATTTTGGGAGTACTTTTCATCCAAAGCACTTTTGTGGAACAGAGTCGTTCTCCTGTTCAGGTGTAGGTGCCATAGCAATACATCAGTCTAAAACTGAAGCAGGAAATACACCAACACTGAGAATGTTGTGCTGCATCAGCCGTCGCGCATCTGTGGGAGGCCATGGGGTCGCTTTATCTGCTGCGTATAGCAGCGTGGATAAGTGAAATTATGCTACTGTTGTTCCCTTTATACTTACTTCCTCCTCTGCGCAACCTGCTGTTTCCATTCCACCTAGACCACTAGTTCCTCCTTTCTAGGTCACCACAAATTGACTGCCCTGCGCAATCGCATACCTCCGCGCAAAGCGCTGAACCTCGGGCGCTGGATCTTGGGATATTTTCCAGTTAAGCCCCGCCAAAAAGTTAATCCCCGCCACGCAAAAAAGATTATGAAAAGGGAGGATATGGAACTTGAACTTTTACTCTCTATTGAAGAGAGTGAAATTGAGACAAATCATCAATAATTTGCATGAAAAGGTCCATTTTTCGGAGTGTTTGCCTCCAAACGAACTCACACAGGTAGCTGTCCACTAAAGATCGGTGTGTGCTGCATTGGCGCTTATTCTGCATCATGTAAATGTGCCTAGAGAGATTCCATGGTTTGCGTGTGAGTACCAGTCGTTGGATCCACAAAGTTTTCGGTATGATTAAACGTTTGATGACTATAACTCATGCCAATCATCGATTCAATGCCTTGGTATGGTGTCCACATATCGGAAATAATAATTGAGCCGGGAGCGATACAGGCCTGGATTGTGTCCAGCAGAGTGGCCGCAGCTCGATCTGGCAATGCATACAAGAACACTTCTTTAGTCTCCCGGCAAATCCCTCCAAAAATCCACTGCTGGGGAAGGACTCGCCGTGCATGGTTTTATGACGTAATATTAGGGTTTCATCGATCTCGACATGTAGACCTGGGCCGCCGACAATCGTTGGAGTCTGCAAAAGCTGCCAGGCGCAAATTGCACGCAGGAAGTTCTTCCAGTCGACAGCGGTCGCGTGGCCAATAGATAACTCCTCTGAGCAGAATTTGATTGTTGTCAGATTTTTAGAAAGCAATAAATGAATAGGATTATTGTCCTGAAATCCATCCTAGACCGCTGCAGCAAAGTTCCCTTTCGAAGACCGATTTCTTGCCGACACTGTCGCGCATCACACCTCCACCTGTCAGAAACAGTTGAAAGTGTCATTTGGTGTCCTCGTCTGCATAAACGTTGATGATGAATCACTCCATGGCTTTGCAAAAAACGTATTGCTGTTTCCTTGTCATGAACGACCGCCGAAAGCGTCAGAAAGTTCATGTCAGGTTTTACGTGCGAACGTAGAAATTTTTTGGACAAAAATGACCTTAGAAGCGGATAAGTAGTGTTTTAATGGGGCACGTTCACATGCATTACGTGCACTGGAGCTGGCAAACAGTGGCGGGGCTCAACTTTTCACGTGTGCCCTTTTTGCACTATTGGTGATGTTTGACTTTTCAGGTGTACCCTTTTTGCCTTAGTGGCGGAACTTAACTTTTGCGCGTGTTCTTTTTGCATTAGTGGCGGGCTTAACTGGAAAAGATCCGGATCTTGCACCCACTGCTTGACATGAACGTGGTTAAGCGACCCGTGCGATGCACTGTAGTGGTCGCGGTGAAACTAACGCGCTACGTCATTGACATTGCTGCACTCAGTGAGACTCGGCTAGCTGATGAAAGCAAATTGTATGAAGCTGGTTCCACTGGGTGGGAAACGCCACCACAGCACCACGTGAGCATAGGAACGAAATTGCACTATCCGGCTGCTTTGGTAACCAGCTGGTGCCACACACGGCTGGCAGCATCTCATGATTCAAGTAGCAATTTTATCAGTTATATTAGCAGTTCTGGTCCTACCATGTGTTGTCCTGATGAGATGAAAGATCAGTTTTACCATCGTTTGCCATCCCTCATGCTGTCTATGCCCAGGAGCGACCGGCTGTTTCCGCCTGATGTTGCTACACACTCGTTTGGGCTGATGCAGTAGTGTAGACTGATACCATCGGACAGCATTCTATTGTCTAAGCCACTGGGTACGGAAATTGGCTGCTCTTTTGTGCACCACTTACGGCCTGGCGATCAAGAACTCCCGGATTGCACTGGGCGCAATTGTTTTGGCAAAACGGACGAGTACACAGAAATGCCAAGCTGACCTGCTCGCCTATGTCATCCTACGCCAGATTGAAATGTGTGAAGCGCGCAAGACGCGCGTACCGTGTGGGTAGGCGTGTGCGAGTGATTTTAAGCGTCAGTGACACTAAGGGTAGTTGAACGAACACGTAGAACACAGATCCGTGGTGTACAGTTTGAATAGGATAAACATCAAAGCCAGGAACTAATGCGCCACCATCGGATAAACATAAGTTACTGTCATTTTGAAGTACGGTGATATGTTGCAATAATAGTATATCATGATTACAACATTCGTCAGCGATAAAATCACTAAGATACGTGCACACAAATACCCGTCAAGGCAATAGACGAGAATTCGCTCGTTCATGTATAATGCTAATCGAAGCAACACACACAGCGCGGTACAGTGGTCTTGCCAATGGACGATTCAGGAAACCGCTTGTCAAGAGTGCAATGACACAGCCAGTGTCGTCTGTCGAGGAACAACCTTATGGCCGCAATGTGACAACAAGTTAGAACGCGCGAAATCCAGACATGGTCTGTCCTAAAAACCACGGCAGACGTAGGTGAAGATTGACGGTGAGTCAGACGACAGCGAAGTCGATAAGGAAGTTGGACATCAACGGCGACAAATGCGCGGAGTAGATCAAAGGGCATGAGATCAACAAAGAGGGAATTGCAAAATTGCGGCTATGTTGGTTCGATTGGTGTTCGGGCCAAAAGCAAGTCAAATTTGGAAGGTTAAGTGGTATTGTGGAATTGTGGCAAAGTTCACAAAGCTAATTGTATGTTCAACCTAG
Organism: Dicrocoelium dendriticum; assembly: GCA_944474145.2. Taxonomy (NCBI): domain Eukaryota; kingdom Metazoa; phylum Platyhelminthes; class Trematoda; order Plagiorchiida; family Dicrocoeliidae; genus Dicrocoelium; species Dicrocoelium dendriticum. The sequence goes on along the minus strand of OX104064.1, from coordinate 192,921,559 downwards.
TGGGGTGGGTAAGAGATTCTGGACAGTAACTAAAGACCTGGCGCAATGCGTTAGGAGCTGAATAAATCTTAGTTTTCACTCCTCCACGGAAATCACTCAGCAGATGTTCAGAAGGTTCATGACGTGTTCTAGCCTGGATCGTCTTGCCCCAGCTCCATCCAGGCTGGGGAAGTCGAGTTAACTGACCTATGTCCCTCTAACTCCATGTCAAGCGGTTCGGGAATCAAACAGTTATCTGGCCGTTCCTCGCTATCACTCTTTAAGAATTCCGGCCCAATAAACCAACACTTCAAACTTGGAGAGGAATGACTACCACTTAACAGTAGAGCTGCTCGGTTACGACCACTGCTGTCATGCTTCCAATAGCTAGAGTCCGTCAACTTGTGAATTTCAGACAGTTAGTTTAAAAGAAAGGTGCTGAATCGATTAGACGTGTCATTGAAGTCGTGCAAGGCCGTTGTAGAATCTGTCTAGAACCAGAAGTTCTCAACATGCAGCCAGGCGCTCAATTTCACACCCTCAAATGCACGCGTGGCAGACACAGCTGCAGTTAACTATAACAGCGTAATAGAAACAGTCTTCAAAGAAGCCACTCTTGACTTCAAGTACAACAAAGTGCAGCTTCTCTCGCCTTTAGCGCGGAATCTGGCACAGGCCATCGCCCGTAACTGGTCTCCCAAGCATCACACAACATATGCCATTGTAGAGGCTCCAAAGTCTACGCGACATTAACGAATGCACCAGGGAATTTTCAGGAGACCCAACATCCTTTTATTCTTATCCAACTATGTCACGTTGCCTTGCATTCACCGGTAATCAAGTCTTCCCAACACATTTTTTCTTGACACTATTGTTGCAGCAACAGTTTCGCAGGCATAATCAATGAGGCTATCATACCCGAACGGTACAAGATGAATGACACTAAGAACAACGCTCCTCTCCTTGTGTTTGGACCTTTGGTTGCCGGAAAGTGCAAAAGAAACCTATTTCCCTTGGAATCCCAATGCAGCCCCCATGTCCGTTAATAAGCCATGGTCCATCAGCTATAACCTTCACTGCCTCTACAGTTTCGGCGGTTGGGACAAACTTATAGACCTCATCGTGATTGCAGACCCATTCACATAATTTAAAACAGTCTTTACCCAACATCCATCTGATCCTTGTTACAAATGAGACCGCTTCCGCAGAAGTTGGGAGTGAAATCATGAGTCCATCAGTGTAAACGTCCCTACATACTGTGGCAAAGATGCTCTCAGTATATTAATGCACCCACTCTTTGGCTGTCTGACGCAGCTCATATATGGCACAGAATGAGGAGGAAGTCGCTACCATTGGATGTGCTGTAACCTGGTGTTCTACTACCTCCAAACCGGTCACGTTATTCTTCCACTAAAGAAGGCGTAATTTAGGTTTATCTCTCCTTAGCGCTTTTGCTTTCATGAATATGTCCTCGAGGTCTGCCGAAATAGCCACTTTTTCGGACCAGAACTATATCAGTGTACCAGAGAGATTGGCAGAAGTGTAGGACCGGTGCACCAGCTAGTCATTGAGTGACAACGCTCAGTGTTTTGCTGCGCAACAGAAGACCACTCGCAGTTTTTCTGGCTTATTAAGCTTAATAACCGCGTGATGCGGTAAATACTATTTCGGTGCATAGCAAGATTATAATTTACCACTTCGCACTAGGACAACGCAGCCATTTACAATACTCCTATTCAACGCAACCGTGTAATTGCACGCAATGCCAGGTCGTTTAACAGTTGCCAACTCAAACAGTACAATCTATGGAGAGCCGACATATAATAAATATGAACTATTATCTGCCAATTCCTCCAGGACAGAAACATCTCGAAATGTCCTTCAACGAACCGCACGGATTTCTCAGCGTTTTCCGAAGCTGCCTTATCTTCCATCCAGCATTTTCGAACACACACTTTGATAATATTTTAAATTGCGCTTCAAACGAAGACTCGTCTTCTCGCACACAATGCACCGAAACGCAACTCTTCGCGCTCATGTTCACGTGTCCCAGCAATACGCACTCTAGGGGGCTTCTAGCGGCGAACGGATGCTTCGGAATACACATGCACGTGTTCACTCTTCCAGTGTGCCTCTTGTACATCCACACCAATCAATATCCCAACTCGCATATCAGCCAGATAAGTGCGGCCAGTGACGTTCCAAATGACCGTTAGCGTTTGCTACTGCACGTAGTGGCAACTAATGCAAACAGTAGGCGCGTTCACCTATATCAAATTCGTCGAGTCACAGAGTGGTCAAGCACAAATTGGCCTGCCCAGCTTCCAAGGAGATGAGGCCATTCGAAGTCTACATCGTTGGTGACATGGGACTAACCTCTACGCTTGTCCCCATTAAAAGAGCTTTTTCAACTAGTGTCGCATCAGATCCATCAACCAACAAGGAGTAAATTGCAATAGACTGTAATGAACCATTTAAACGCACAGGCACAACCCCCAAAGAGACTCTGCCAGGGTGGTTGACGTGGCGTTGCAACTACTCCATTCATTCTGGAAATGATAAGAGGCTACGTCACTATGTAACAACCTATGATGCCAACCATGCACGTAAAGAGACTGCAATCCTTACGGTTCCGACAGACTGCGGATAAGTGACTGGAACATAGACAGTGCACTAGAAATTCGTAGACTATGGGAAGATTGCGTCGCTCCGAAACAATACATTTGCATCTGATGGACTGATGTGGTTCAACAGCAATAGACAAGTATACTCCCCAGACGTCCTGTGGAGTCCTCCCAATGTTCCGTTAACCTGGGTTATTGTTCAAGCCTTTGGTAGCTGCCCTACGCAGAGTTTAAAGTGTTGCTATCTGGGAGCTGACAGTCAGTCGGCTTGTTGCCTGCTGCTTAGCTGCAGTTACACCTTGCGTGGTTATTCGAATGTGTTACTCGCATGCTATGATGGCCTTTTATCCGTATGCGATTGCTGCGTACCGATTGCCGTGTAGATCGCATTTCACAACTGCTGAGTCTGTCTGCATTTTGATAGCAGCCGGTGAAGCATGTAACGCCCCCTGCAATTGCGTTAGGACCATTGCATGCGAATTTTCACTAGTCCCTCAACCGTTTATTGCTTCGTGTCTAGCCCCACCCCATAGGTATACCTGCGGGCATGTCTCGGCTCTGTGAATACCCTCTGGGTGTAACCTTCCAGCGGTGTAATCACAATCACAGCGGTGACCATAACTGCTGTCGGTATACTACGTTGACTCTTTCTAATACCTCACAGCTTGTTCGTTATGAGTGGTTGTACCGATACTTCTGCCTCACTGGTTTGAATAGGCACATAAATCACACGTCACCCTAATGTACCATGCCATAACGATGACCGGATGACGGCACATGGGCTATGCGGACATAAGTGCAACCCAAATGTAGGAGATCATGTTTACGAGCCCGACAACGCTAAGGTATGACAGGTAACGTTCTGGCTAAGGTCCAAACGTATTAATTACAGAGTGAACGGATGGACTGAATGTACTCCTTCCGGGATTCCAGTTGTACTATTCGTGGTCATTTGTCGTCGGTCTATCTATGTAGCCACCGCACTGACTTTCTACACAACCTAAATATGTGACCTCAACTGCTGATTCCACTGGATCGCAACCTGTTACTAACGCAGCATGAAACAATTACCATGGTAACTTACTCGAAGTATCTCCATGTCCGAGGGAACCACGCAGCACTGGAAGCAACAGTAACTGAGTGCCACTGTGCACCCTCACTTAGGTTGGGCCAACAACTAGTTGAATAATAAAACCAACAGTGACAGTTACAGTGCAATTTATCAGTGATGTTGAAGTATTTACAGATAAAGTCGGCGTAAAACGGCAGCATACTTTTGCCGTACATGATGCACCATTTGTTGACAGTGGCTAAGTGTCACGCAAGCGCGTGCTTCCACAACAACCTGCTCCAAACATTTCATCCTCCATTCCATCTTGCTCAGAACACCAGCTGGATCCCCATGTAGCATTTCGCTATAACTCCTCCTCATCTCCTGTTTAACGTATGCCTTAATGATGCTCCAAATTCCTTCAATGGGGTTCAGTTGTGGAGAATACGTTGCGAGTCGTAGCAGAGTTCCCGAGGTGAAAGCTTCCTCTTGAAAAATACGATCCGGATTATTGTGACACGGGGCGTTATCACAAACAAGAACACAGCTGTCCGACAAATGTCTACCTTCTGTATCAAGCATTTGCCACAACCAGCGCACACATCTTTTCTTATTGTAACTGCCCCTTAGAAGGGAATACCCCAGCAATCCTTCCGCGGTCATTGCGATTATTAGGTGCAAATTTTGTCCCCGACTGTTGGCCACCGTACACTGTGCACGAGTGCCGCGTGTCGATAGACCCCTTGTGAGCGCCTCTGGCATACCGGACCGTCGCACAACTCTCATCTGTGCATCGTGTTTTGGTACATACTGCCTTTCAACATGTGACGAGCTAGCAAGTCGGCTAAGTCCCTGAATATCGCGCGGCGAAGGTGACCTTACTACGCACACATTCCGAAGCGTTTGTGCTGCGTGTACCAACATGTTAAATTCCTTCGGGCGTCGAACCACGAGATGGTCGCGGGACCTGTCGGACAGGGGTCCGTCAAGTCAGGCCTGAGGACGCTGTCATTTGTACACGGCATTGATGTACAGATACTTGTGTCTCCAAAACAGGTGACTCATGCTGTACGGGGCCTCACACTTGTACAACACTCCTAAGATATGTGGCAGCGGAGACGAAGTGCACACTGGTCAGCGGTGACTTCCTCGCTCGCCTAATAAGCATGTGCCCCTGAGCATGGAACTACATAACGGGGCTGAGACGGGTCAAACTACGAAAGCGGCCGGACACGTCTGGCCTGAAAATGTTGCAAATGTTCTCGTACGCACGGTTAGCGTTATGTGCTGACGGCACACCGAATCAGCAGACAACAAAGAAACTTTGAGTACGTAAGTGGAAGCCTACTACCACAGTTTCATTGCGATGGTCTTATAACACCGAATCAGCAGACAAAACAAAGAAACGTTGAGTACCGTAAGGGGAAGTTACTGCCACCGTTTCATTGCGATGGGTTTCTTTACATATTATAAACCATGGAGACATGGACTACGATGCATATTCCGCCAATTGGCCAGCCAACTTGTCCCTTCTGGTTTTCCAAGCATTGCGTAGAGATA
>OX104064.1:192899019-192916217 GCA_944474145.2 Dicrocoelium dendriticum | reverse complement strand
AATACAGAAAAACGCAACATCATACCTTCTCTTGACAAAGCCGTTGCCCTCCCTAATTCCACCTACTTAATATCAAATTGCAGTTCCTACCACCCAACACCACTGTGTTACTTCAACCGTACGAGCAGGATGTCATTCAGGCGCCTAAGGTGAAGTTTAGGAGAAAAGCAGCTTCTCCATCTTATAACGATCATGTAATCCCATAAAGGATTTCCTGTAACGAGTAAATTTATTAGACGTCGTGTTCTACATAACGCCTATCTGGAAGGAGGTTCAGAACTCAACCATTTCTGTTTTTGTTAATGCGGTTTCCTTGTACTGCAGAAATAGGTTCTGAGAGAACAATGAAAACTTGATCTGAGACAAATGAGCAAATTGTGCGTCCTACAAACGCAGTTGCTATGGATACTCTCTCAGAGGAATTGTTTGGATGCAAACTGGATGACAGCCATCTGATTGCTTCTTATGAACAACACTGAACAATGATTTATCACGGGATAAAAGCAAGTGCTTGACACGTCCCGTAAGATGGTTAAGGTGAATATGATGAAATCAAAATATGTGTGGGTAATCTATCGAACGTCTGCCTAGATGAATACTTTGATAATTAACAACAGTGTAAAATTAAAATAAATTATCAAGCGTAAACGTTCAGAAAGACACTGGGGTGCAGTGATCATGGAGGTAAGGTGTGAGAAAAGTAAAATATGGTCGCTCACTTAGGTCCATTTGATACATAAATCCTGTTGAAATGCATCCTTCGCGTAATCCACAGTAGGGGAGTTTAGGTAACAAAATGTTGGGAGCTAAGAGCAACATCTAATCGTTTTTTTGAAAACATCCAAGGGAGGAGAGGAAACCACTGAGTCTGGGGCTATTAAATTGTGGCTTTCTAGGTATTCCATCAGCGCATCTGCGATGATTGCTTCCATCACTTTGGATAGTACTGGAAGTAGTGTTATTGGACGGTAGTTGGCAGGATCAGTGCAGCTACCTCCTTTATGAATAGGAGTGATGAGCCCCCTCTTCCATACTGGTGGAATACGGTTTGCCTCTAGACATCGCTGATAGAAAATAGCCAGTGGTGCTGCTAGATCACTAGCTACCGCCTCCAGAGCCTTTGGTCGGATGTTGTCAGCTCCGGGAGAACTGTGGATACGCAAGCATAACAACTTCTTCAACACAGCTTCCGCAGTGAAGTTGATGTTTTCTAAACCAGATGGTGGAGTATTAGAAATGAGGAGAATGTTTGGGCTCGTAACCTGCTGCAAGGTTCGGGAGTAATGAAGCCGTAGGAGATCAGCTGCTTCCATTGCTGATCGCGTGCATCCATCAGCCGTGACTAGTGCTGGAACCCCTCGCTGTACCTTTCGAAGACCGTTAACGTGCCTGTACAGGAGTTGGCGATTAGTGCAGAATCGCTTCATTAACTTCTGCTGATGAGTGACCTTGTCTTCGCGGATCAGTTTCACACAGAAGTTACGATGGGTCACGTATGCAGTCTAGGTTTCGGCATTCGGGCAGTCCTGGTGATCTTGCCATGCCAAATCTCTCCGGGACATACATTTACGTGTCCTGCTCCTCAGAAATGAATTAAGCTTGTTTTTGGGTTGGAAGGACTTCTGCTCTGATGCGTGCGCTACCAGTATGATAAAAGTCCTTGTAAATGTTTCCCAGGCAACATCTGGGAGGCATTCGGTTAAGAAAGTGCGAGATGTATCCTTAACAAGCTTAGACAACACATTGTGGTGTGTGACAATATGCACTTTATCCTCCTCCTTTTCAGGGTACTCCGCATAGCAAATATAGTCAAAGAGTAGAGTAACATGACCACTACGACCCAGTGGTGTGCTTGTGACTATCCCGTCAACCATGAGTTCTTCGTTAGTGAGCACAAGATCCAGTATCGACGGCTTGTTAGCAGTTCGAAATCTGGTGGGAGAGGTCATGTGGTTGTAACGAGGGTGGCTAGCAATAAGCTCTTGAAAGCAGGCTTTAAACTGCCTACCTTCGGTTGCCGGCGTTTCTATGTCGTGCACGCTAAAGTCCCCAGTGATAAGAATGTGGGTGTAGGAGTTGTTCAAAGCAAACTGGAAAACGTGGTTCAGCTTGGAGTCCATTTCCGAAGTTGAGTTTGGTGGGCGATAAATCACGGCTAGTAGACATGTGTCCTTTTTTCGCAATCATAGGCGGCACCAAAGCGAATCGGGAGCTCAGATTTCCGGGTGGTCGATAACTTCACATCGGAGGTTTGTATTATGGTAAAGAATCACACCGCTACTCCGTCCGGTTCTATCGGTCCGAAGCTGCGATATACCGGGTAAATTGATCTCAGAATCGGTTATCTCAGGGTTTAACCATGTCTCTGTAATCATGACGAGGTCCCGCGGTTGTGAGGCATGGTGATCTCTAAGTCATGCACAAGAGAAATAAACTGGGACCTGCCAACCACATCAAGTTTAGCAGCTGAGGATGTGAATAATGAATCGGACTAGCAGCAGGAACAGGATTCTACAAACGTTCTGAAAACGTAGACATTCACAGACGCACAGGGTGAAGTTGATATTTCGCGCCCCTACGCAATGCATAGCGGACACACTGGCATGCTTACACATCTTCTGGACGTGATGGATAAAGTAAATTCCTTTCATTGTAATTGCCAAGCAATAGAACACTATATTTGCTATTTTTTCATCTGGTGGGTAATGATTATGACAATAGAAATGTGTGCATGATTTGTTAAAGGTTGTGGATTCCGACGATTTACAGGTCAGTTTCTAAACTGCTGACCCACAAACTGTGCGATTATCGCATTATTATTACTCATCTATCCCACATTATGTACCACTACTGAGTTTGCAAATGACGGTGGACTTGATAATACGTTCGTGACAAACAACTTCGCCGGTGTTCTGCAATTAAAGTCATAGTGAATTACGCGCAGATTGTCATTTCTGAAAACAGCTGTGTGAAGCGGGGTGCTCTGCAGTGTCAGCAGCCGAAACATAGCAATCAAATTATTTGCACATAGACAGCACACATCAAGCCTCATTGTTTCCTATTTCCCCCAGATAGAGCAGCCTCGTTGCAGAGGAACACGCTCATGGTTGTCTGTAATTTAGCGTTCTAGTGAGCCGACGTATTATATCACTTTATATCTATTTGTTGGTGTAACTGGATTTTCTTTTGTTAAAGCGGAGGTAAGAATACTCCATCACTCCCCGTTGTTTTGTGACTTTTGCCCCACTCACCCCTACTCACCCTGCCCTCTCTTCCGGTTCCTCGCATACGTTCACTTTTGCCTCACATTTGTGATTAGCTTGTATGGACACTGAAGCTTACGGTTATTCGCTTTTACTTTGTGCATTTCATTCGTCCGTGAGGCAACATATCGATTCCCCACTTTTTGAATTGTCCAGCATTGACTGATCGAATGTCAGCCTTTCCGCATAGCCTGTGATATGCCCTAATTTGAATATCGTGATTGAGTTGCACAGACAGACGCTTGGTGGCCGGTTTGGCTTCCTACGTGAACATTGTTTGTTGCTCGGTCGTTGGTGTTCTCACTACCGTTAGTGGGTGGAAGCAGTCGTGGGGCTCCGACACAACAATCTTCAAGGCATGTTCAATAACAATTACATTAAAATTAATCACTCAAAACATTCTAAAACGTAAACACCCTCAGCGGACCGGGTTAAAATTAGCGAACGCCGATCGGTCCACGGCGACACATAGGTTGGGAGTCACTGCCGTAGAGTGCACCGGCTCGCTATACCCTCATATTTCTTGAGACCAGGTGTTTGTAGGGTAATCCCTTCGAAACAAAATAGTGCATGTCTGCGTACTTGCGGAACATGAAGGAAAGTAATATAAGTCACCGTTTAACATATCCTTTGAAAGGAAATTGCAAAGCTGCAATCAAACATGTAACATATGCCTCCTTCATCCCTCCATTGGTGATTATATCATTCCACCCGGGAGCTGTCCAGTCTATCTAGATCAGATTGGACTTGTGTGGTTGGTATGGGGGCGAATTGTTTGGAATATGATTACCTTCTATCCCACGTTCAACTTAGACCTGTGGATCCGTCACACAAGTGCTATTTCATCGCATAAATAAAGAAGTTACGTGTAGTGATTGGTATCCATTCTGCTGCGACGGAGATCGTTCCGCTCCTTATGTTACGGACGACTCGACTTCGCGGTCAAACGGTAGCTTCTACTGCGTCTTCAACTATCCGACCGAACTAGCCTGAATACCCACCAAAACCATGCAACCTATCTGCGCCTCTTGTTTAGAGTATCGTTTTAGTGCCAAACCAACGCTATTCACTGTTGTCCTGCGTGCATCATTTCCGCCCTAGCCTCTGACATCTCCAAAGCGCACTTACAAAAAGGGGCTTGACTCCACTTCAGGCTTATAACGGTTTCTCTGAGTGCACGCGTTCCCCTTCCCTCAGGGACTGTGCGCGCTCCAATGGATGTCTCAGGCACCACCATTGTCCAGTGAGGGCGCGCGGCGCACTGTGCACCGGCTGAGCTCCGTTTAGTAAAGTCTCAATTGTCGTTCATTTGAGTTGGACCACGATAGTCTCACGCAAGTCTCACAGTTTTCCTACCCAGCTCCGAAAGCGTGGGTACTCTGCGTGACTGTTTTCAATCGCTACGCTATACCGAATTCTATTGGCTGGTAGCCTCTGCCCACGCAGTGGTACGTGGATGTTACGTGGATGATTATCGGATTATAGCCATTGGGTTAAGAATGATAGCTTCTGAACTAAGAATGATGACTTCTGAACTAAGAATGATAGCTTCTGAACTAAGGATGTTAGTGTTTGCGTTAAGGATGTAAGCGATTGCGTTAAGGATGTTAGCAAGTGAGAAATTTTATATAGTCGTCTGTTGAGGAACAACCTTTTGGCCGCAACGTGACCACAAGTTAGAACGCGAGAAATCCAGGCATGGTCTGTCATAGAACCAGGACAGACGCAGATGAATATTGACGGTGAAGGCGCGCGAATTCGAAAAGGAAATTGGACACTAACGGCGACAAATGCGCGGAATAGATCAAAGGGCATGAGATCAACAAAGAGGGAATTGCCAAATTGCTGCTGTGTTGGTTCGATTGGTGTTCGGGCCAAAAGCAAACCAAATTTGGAAGGTCAAGTGGTGTTGTGGTAGTGTGGCAAAGTTCTCAAAGATAGTTGTAAACTCAACATAATTAGGTATGGGGAATCTGGGCAGTAACTATAGACCGGGCGGAGTGCGATTGCATTTAAGTTATTTACAGGTTACACTGAGGACAAGTTGCTGCGGATGAAATTTTACGTATATTTTCGTAAATCTTTTGTTGATCCTCAATCGTGTATCCGCGCAAACTTACGTACTTTTACTGGATAATTATAGGCATTGGCTTGATTTGTAGAAGGCGATGTCTGCCGGCATTGGCGATATTGAAGCTATTACCTCGATGGCACGACATCTGTGAAACTTGGATTTTGCGGCCGAGGAAACCATTAAGCACGCAAACGTTAATCGGCCGGATTGGTTTGAGGAAAACAGTACAACCATTAACCCATTGTTGTCGGATAACATTGCGGCATGCAATTCACATCTATACGTTCCAGTCGAGATCATGTAGTAATATCAGCTTCGCGATCTTTAAAGGTGATTTAATCGTGTTCTCCGTCGCGTCTTGAATGCATGGTGGACAGAGAGGAAGAAAGGGATGGAATGTGTTGTATATGAAAGGGTACAAGCAGGAGCTGAAGCACGAACCACCGTTCGGTAAACAATCTAGGATATGTACAGGTAGGGATACATGTAGAGTAAGAACCGATGCAGAAGCAGCAAGGCGTGTACGGTTATGTGCACGTATACAGTATGTTGATAGACCAGCGCCTGCGGCGTCGTTGAAAGTATAGGGTGAGTACACAACCAAATGCTACGCCGAACGCAGTGTATGGGTCCGCGTTGCAGCAAATGAAGTAACTAATGGATGTTACTTCAGGCGCTGTCTGCAAACAGATTTAAGTAAGTGTGCTGAGCTGGTGAAAGCAATTCGACTGTCTTTTGTGCCACCGTTCAGAGATTGACTGCCCTACTTTACACGGGCTGTGACAATATCTACAGTTGTGTCACACCGACACAGTGTCACTGCCTGAGGTACAGAGAGCAATTGTTCAACTGAAAAACGTCAAATGCGCGGAAGCTGACGGGGTCTCGTCAGTAGCTTTGAAACACGGAAGACCCGTTTTGGTACGTGCGCTGCCCTCTTTGGTGCAACGCTTGTGGTTTGAACTCTAGGTGCCAGCTTATTTGAAACATGCTCTTGTGCTGCCTCCATGCAATGGCGAAGGAGCAAGCAATCGGCCACGAATTGGCGTGGCATCAACCTGCTGCTTTGTGTGGGAAATTTGATCGCAAGGTTCCTGCTCAACCGCCTCGTAACTCTGTTCTTTAAATAGAAAGTAGTGGAACAAAAATGATGATGTGTCATGTATGCAGTTGACTGCATACTTCTGCTGCAGCACGAGGTAGCCAGGGAATGTCACCCGTATGGATTCTAGGTAGATTTCCTAGCATTTGCTATATGGACATCTCAGTGCGGGGAAGCGAAAATTGGGCAGGTAGATGCTTCTTTGCCATCGCATAACCAAGGTGGGTTTAATAAACATGAAGATTGATCCCAGGTGTTAATTGGCGATGGTGATGAAGCGGCGCTAATGGCGTGAGTATAATAACATGGCGGTTGCCTTATTGTATGAAAAGTATTAACGCACGCAGAAGAGAAATGCGGTGTACGAAGGCGACAAGAGTTGATGAAGTCTACTTCTTTGACGTTGAGCACAAGTTGCATCAGCATATAAGCTGCGAGTACTTCAGCCATGCCGGTGTGGTTAATCACCAGCTTGGCCGCGATTTTCAATATTGAGCGGACGACCAGTAAACTGGATAGGTACGCATCATCAGCGCAGCGCTCGGTAAGTACGCTGCTTCAGAGTCGATTTACTAATCCAGGCCAGTCGTGCTGTCGATGTGGTACGTGTGCTACATCATTGCCAAAGTATGTCGGCAGGTGCGCTTGTCTTCGTGCCGACATAGTAGCATTTAAGTTGATGGCTGTTGATTGATATCACCGGCGCCGATCAGTTGAAAAACTGCTGCCTCGATCAGACTGTCTAAAGTAGACAGTTGGTCGATGCTAGGGCAGACGGGCTGCAGAGTTCTCGTGAACTTGAAGAATTCCAAGAGCGGTTCCATTCAGTGTGGAGCTTACAACGGCCCAGCCACCGCGTTGTGTACGTATTCTACGCATGATTCCCCACATAGATAGACAGGAATGTTGCTATTGTACATGTTGCATGCACGTGGGCCGTCTTTATTAATGAAATATGACTTCAATCCACCTGTTTCCCATTCTTATTCCTCCGGATTTACACTGGATATGGGGTGGGAGAATGGGGCTGTGGGTGGTGCAGCGCAAGGCACCCATGGTCGTTCTGTAGGCAGATTGGTCTTGTGGCTCTATTATGGGGCCGCATTGACAGACAAATCCGGACTTGGATGCTGCCAACCACGGATGTCTCCATGTATGTTTGTCGTTGTACTGGAACATATGATTAAGATAGGCTGTGGGCAAGCACGGCCATTTTATATGGGCTTAGTAAAAGCGATAAAAGAAGATTGTGAATTCACCATCTATTCTTGAGGCACACTTGCCGTCGCCATACGGTTTACTGTTATGATTGGTCTATTAGTCTAATAATCCCTATTGTTGCCCAATCCTGCACCTTCTGTTGTTAGCTGGTAGTAATTTTGTGCTGCTTTGTAATGTAGAAGGAATTAGTTCACTGAAATTCGAAATCACTAAACCATCGAGATGATGGCTTTTAGTGATCCCCGTATTTTCACTCAGCCAGTCTGAGCAGCTTTGGCGGACGGACTCACGTTGCAGTGGGAACGTCGAACTATCATCAATAAAGCCAAGAACAACATCCTCATTGCTGCACATGTAAATGACCCAGTACACGGATCAATTGGAATAGCTCCATACTCAATGTTTCACCAGACTGACCACTTGACATTTTGAAACTGTAACCAGATTTTTCCACAGACCCGGGTTATCTCAAGCGACCCTTATACTAAGTGCTAACAAATGTCAAGCCAAATCTATACTAGTGCACCTGAACAGAAGAATCTCTTGTGTCAAAGGCGAAAGGTTGTCAAAATAAAAGCCTATAGAAAAACCGAGGTATATACTAAATCTTTGGAAATAACAACCGGAATTTCGCTTATTTTGTTGCGGGGCCACGGTACCTTTTTTCGCGCAGGACGGGGACTTTTTCCACAACTATAACCAAGGGCTACGTAACCAAAGGCTTGGTTCCGAACTAAATATCCTTGTCAGTCGGTATGATGAATGTTACCTCTTAAAATTGGCTACAAGCCACCTAGTTGACAAGCAAGGTTACAAATCATAAACTGGTTATTATTGTACTGTAGCTGGTGTCACCTACTTTAGCCGGAAGGTGGATCGGCTCGATAGACGATTCAATTTTTTCCTTGCTGGCTAACAAGACTGAATTCCGTCTCGGTTAAGGGACACCGCTATGCACCATCGAAGTATGGCCAAACTAGAAGCAGAGCGGGAAAGTGCCATATTATTATAAAACACTGATATCTACAAAACATTACTAGAAAAAACTGAACTTGTGCACGTCTCAGTAGTAGTAAGGACAGATAAACAAACGGGCAACACTTATCTACATCAGGATCGTTACCGAACTATCAGCACGATTTCGGCCCAATAACCAAATGCTATCTTGAGAGTGTTGATTTCAAGATCGATAGAAACAAACGAACAGGTTAGGAAAACCATTGTCGTCCACCATATGCACAGTAAAAAATGTGACAAGCGATACATCGGGCGAACAGGAATAAAGAGTTCACGCGGATCACAGAGTATAAGAAGGCCATAAGAATGCATGATCCATATACATTTGTTTATAAACTCGAGGGGAACTACGTAGTAATCAAATTCTTAGTAGCATGGCGCTCCACAAGCCTTTCATGTCGAACGATATGTAGAATTGGACGCCATCCACTCAAATTAATGAAAAAAGAAGCATCAACTCTGTCCAGCATTCCTAATGTAAGAGGACACCATACAAACGGCTCAGGAAATATTCTCAGCTGCGGAAGCTCACGGCCACAAAGGACGGGTTGAATAGACACTTTCAGAGGTCACATGCTAAAAAGAGTAATACAGATGATCCATGAAAAGTCAGCACATGACTGATAATTTCACATGTACATCCACATAAAACCCGTTCTGCTATACTTTCACTTAGGATGATGCCAATTCGACATGTGACGAAACCTTTCAAGCGAAATTCCCAGACTCGGTAAACAGTCTGAGTAACAAAAAACAACCTGGTTTGCCTGCAGTTGCTTCTATAGCACTGTTGCAGAAATTGCGATATTGTTTGCATTTGAAATATCAAATGATAAGAAGTCGACGTTCGTGCTGGTCCTCAGCCTCTTTTCACCTTCATTATTTCAGCCTTAGTTGTAGGGTAAAGTTCTCCTAACATTTCCCTTCTAGAAAATTGAGTCCCATTGTTACCATTTTAAAAATAGAGCTCAATTTATGTCAAGTTTTAGAGGTAGGAGACGGCTTTCTAAGGCATCCCTAAAAAGAGTAACAAAATCGATAATGCAGCTGATGGATGGCAATTAGTCATAGTGTAGCGAGAACGACGCGGGAGGTGGGGACATGGCGTGCGTTGTCAAATGATGAGCAATTGACAACTCACAAACGCGTACAGATATGGACAGTTTTTCCTTCCCATGGCGCAATACAGATGAGAATTTGTGTGACAGCCCATTTTATGTGCCTACGAGTTTGAGCTTTGGTACAACCCCTCCAGCTTGCATCCCGCATTTCCGCTTGGTTGTATCCGATCTTGGTCAGTCATGAGTCGTTCGAAAACGTGCGATTCGCTCTCCTGTAGCTACATTACTCGTCCCGCATTCAGTTTTGTGGGTTTCGCTAGCGGCGCATTTGTTTGATTCATTGCGTTCTCGACATTTACCTTCTCCGTTGTTCCGGGCCAGGCTCGTTAGCAGAATCCGCTTGTGATCCCCTGTCTGCTCGATCCGCAGGGCTCGCAGTGCTTTGTCTCGTCTAATTCATTCTGCCGTTGATAATTCTCTACTATACTGTTTTCCTCGTCTTTCCGATTCACGAGTGGTCACAGGCTGCTGATGTCCTACAATGGGGCACCCACAGTTCAGTCTGAAGCGGCATGAGGGAATAAAACTCTAAGTAGGATATGGACCTGGACGCTTTTCTAGTAGTCAATTAACCCTACCGTAAAACAAATGGTGTATGGTTATCTATAGTATATGTTGAGATGAGTATACCTAACCCCCTAATTACTTTCGGTACGAAATTTTGTACCTCGCGTTAACCTATGGTATTCGTTTGTTTTCCTTTTGCTGATCGCTGCACTTAAGTATTAGCTAATGAAGTAGCCGTAAATTTATCAAACTTCCTGTCCTATTAGAATATGTGTCTTGCTTTGCTGGCTCATTCTGTCAAGTGTGTTCACGCATGAGGGAAGGATTTTGAGCCAACAAATCTCGAAAATACCACCCCATAGCTAACCAGTCTACCATCGTGGCAATGCAAACGTTGACATCTACTCAGTTACCCCTATTCTGTCGGCTAGTTGACCACGAAAATATTAAAATAATAAAAACGATTCCGCCTATAAAATACGAACATTTTTTGCCACCTATTTTTAAAGGACTACAGCACACGACTTGGATTTCTTAGACGCAAACGAGGGGTGCATTTCTTGTGCTGCTCTTCTTCAGAGATGTATTTCACTTCATTGTCTCCCATCGTAATCTCGGTACACGCACTCGAATTGCATTCGATAGCTTTTTGCAGTGAACCACTTTATGTGATCCTCGTTATATTTCTCTCAATTCCAGCAGTCCACGCCGTCTAGAAGGGTTATCATCGTCACATCCAAGAATGTAACGTTAAATAGTTTAACCCGGCTGTTTATCTGAGTAGTAGCATTCGATAAATAAATCTCGGGAATATCCAGCACAAGGGCGTTCCTCTAAAACAGGGTTCGACAAAACTTTTCTAGACCCGGCAGGATTGCGAACGAAATGATAGTTGCTGGCCGGACTGGATTTTACACAATAATCAAAGGCCAAAAGGTAAAACAAGGAAACTACTGTAAGCTGTTTTGTACATTCGGTCGTACGTATGCTTGAGTGACGTGCAAAGTCCAAAGATGAAAGGAGTTCAATATATTTATGAAGTGAAAATCATATTACCAAAAAGCGATGGTATCTATAACGTAATTTCCTCACTTATGTGCAAACATCTGGAAGTTGGAAATAGCTTCGAAGTTAGTGAGATCATGCAAATTAGTTTTACTTTTAAAATAGCATCAAAGCTTTGGAATGGCTACACCTGAAAAAACCAATTTCTTTCAAAAGTTTTTCAATCAATCTCGTTCGATGGGTTGACTTCCCGAACTTCCTTTTGAAAACGTTTGATAACAGATATAATTTGTTCCAAACACTGATGCCATAGCAGCTGCAAACTTTTTCTGTTCCGGAAATTCTATATCAGGTAAGGAGCGGTAAAATCTGACAACTTGTCCTTTCCTGTGCTTCTTTTTGAGAAAGTCATTTGCCTGCAAGTCAATTAGTTCCAACTGTAGCTCAGCTGGAACACCATCAAGGTTGCAATAATACGGATTCTGGAACAGACGAAGTTCACTGTCACTTCTGCTAAGACCTGAAAAGCACTTTAAAAAATGATTTTTCAATTCACAATTAGCTGTTCTCGGAAAATCGAGCAAGACTTCTTCGTCAGTCGTAGTGTAAAACTTATTGAAATAGTTAAAATGCGATGTTTTAACTTTACAGTTGTGTTTCAAACAATGACAGCTTTCGCCGAAATCCTTTGATGATTCGCTACAGATTCCAGATTAGCTTGTCCTTTCTTTGCAGATTTAAGTTTAGCTCATTCATTTGGGATATGATACCGATCATAAATAACAACTTTGACAGCCAGGTAGGATCTGCTAGCTGTGGGTCCGCTTTAGGTTTTTCATTCCGGAAAGCAGCTAGTTTGTTCCGTAAAAGAAGTTCACCGTAACTGAGCCATCGTACTGATTTGTGATAAGCTAAACCACAGAATTCGGAATCAATGTCTTTTTGGAAACTGACTGTCTTTTTGGAACTGACGATGCTTGGTAGCATGTTTCTACATGAAGTTGACCGCGGAAACTACTGGTTTGAGTACAAAAGAAATGGCTAAGTCTCCCACAGATTGCATGTTGAGGTATAATTAAGTGAATGAACAGAGTGGCCGGAATTTCCTACTCTACCAACTAAGTCTTGATCTGCCCTACCAGACCTTTCCGGACTCCAGCCATGTTTTTCCTTCCATCAACTGTTGCACCTCGAAGCCGATTCCACAGAAAGTTATAATCTTGCAGAATTTTGTGTACTTACACGATAATGTCCTTTCCTATTGTCGTTCCCTGCATACTGCAGACCGACGCCAACTCCTCCGTTATTTGAAAGCTCGAATTGACACCACGAATGAACACGAGAACTTGTGATATATTATACAGATCAGTAGACTCATCTAGCGTAAGAAAACAACCACAAAATGTCTTTAGCTTTTTGGAGTATCTGCGGCACTACGTTCTCTCCAAGTTCCTCGGTTATCCACACAACAAAACTTGCCGAAACGTTGAAATCGGGAAACAAATTCGCCTTCTCATGACACGTAATTCATTGCTTTCATTATACATTATTTGATCAAGTTAGCATCAGTAAACGGTTTCCCCGTTCAGCCATCTTATGAACTACTTTCTAATTTGTACGAGTGACAGCTTCCTTTTCAGTAAACTTTCTAGTGAAGTGATTTCATTACGTTTCAAAGTAAATTTCATGAACCGCTCTCTTTGAACGTTGCTTCCCCGAATATATGTAGTATGATAACAGGTGTTTTATTTCATTATGACACCGAATGTTGTACTGTTTCCGATCCGCTATACTTTCATCGCATATGACACAGCTACATTTCAAGTCCTTTGCCTCTACCAAGAAGTACTTCACTCTCCATTCGTCGTTGCAAAGGTGACATACTGCGTTTACTTTCCTCCTTCTAGTAGCCATAAGAATCGGTGCACTTCACTTCAGCTGACAAGGTAAGAGACACTGAATTAGAAACGTGGTTATCATCCTACTCGAAAAGTTGCAAGGAAGAGAACTAGTAGCTGATGGTGAAGTTACGGCTCACCAAACATGCAATACATGAATCACACAAAGGCTGTTACAAAATATATGTCCATGACCTGCTGAAATGAGCAGCTGACGGCATCGCTTTTTATCTGCGGTTCCGAGAGTGAAAACCGGACGTTCCACAGACACAGAACTCGACCAAGGGCAACTTTTCCGCCCATCTGCTTTATCACGGGCACTTCGCACAATTCGTCGTCTCCACGGTAAGCGGATTTTTGACCTGTGTTGAAGTGCCGGTAGCATTCACTTTTTGTCTTTACGAGGTTCCAATTCTCTTGGACGTCATGTGCTCGAAAAGTATCACGAGGACTTGTCACGCTCACTTACACAAGAGACTTTCGTGCAGTTACTAAGCCACAATGTGGTTTGCTTATGTCACATGGATCAATTTTATGTACGAGGGTCATTCAATAACTAAGGTGAATTCTAATACAGCTAGAAGCTTATTTTTTATTTTTCAACGTAGTCGCCCAGCACTGTCACACACTTTTCCCATCTGTGCACAAGCTTCCGTATTCCCTCAGCGTAAAAATCTTTGGACTGATGTCTCAGCCAGTCGCTCACAAGACTTTTGACTTTATCGTCACTTTTAAACTTCATGCCTCTCGTGAACGCTTTCAAGGGACCAAACAGGTGAAAGTCTGAAGGGGCAAGCTCTGGGCTGTAAGGGGGATGAGGGAGCAGCTCCCAGCCCAGCTCATTGATGGTTTGCACCGTTCGGGTTGTTGTGTGAAGCCTTGCGTTGTCATGATGCAAGATGACTCCTTCTGACTGATGACCCCTGCGTTTGTTCTTTATGTCTTTCTTGAACTGCCTCAGCAGTTCACAGTAGTTGTCACTATTTACAGTGCTTCCTTTCTCAAGGAATGGAATGGTGATTGGGCCTTGCATATCCCAAAAAACGGTGAGCATCACTTTCCTCCTGGACCGCTGGGACTTGAACTTCTTCTTCACTGGAGAGCCTACGTGCTTCCACTCCATGGACTGCCGCTTGGACTCAGCCTCATATTGGCAAACCCATGTTTGGTCACATGTGACCACCTTCTTCAGAAACTCATCACCATCCTTCTCATAGCGACAGAGACACTGCTGGCACAACTCGATCCTCCTCTGTTTGTGCTCCGCAGTATGCATCTTTGGCACCCAACGGCAGCTGACCTTCGAGTAGCCAAGGTCATCATAGACAATTTTGTGTGCTGTCCCAACAGATAAGCTCAAAGTCCTTGCAATGTCAGCCACTGTCACCTTTCTGTCCGACTGAATGAGGTCATTGACTGATTCGATCACCTCAGGAGACCTCACTTCCGTAGGCCTCCCAGGCCTGTCTTCATCCTCAACACTGCTCTATCCTTCTTTAAACAATTTTGCCCACTTGTAAACATTTTTCGGATGAAACATGTGGCACCATACACAGTTGACATTCTCCTATGAATTTCAACAGGTTTGCACTCTTCAGCAACCAAAAACTTGATAACTGACCGCTGTTCAATCCTGGAGCATGCTTCTTGGTCGGCCATCTTTGTTAATCGCCAAAACTCTTAAAGCTTTTTTTCAATTTGCAAAAAATTACATCAATATGAAAAAGTAAAACAATAAAAAAGTAAGGTTCTATCTGTATTAGAAGTTCTTATATCGAAAACTTCACCTTATTTATTGCATGACCCTCGTATATCCTCACGGCGCATGTGCGGGAATGATACGACTGCGTGGGTCACATGTACACTAACGTGCAAGCAGGTGAATGGGGTCAAACAAGTGTTCAGGTTTAGCGAATGCGAAACGTAGTCGAGCTTAAAGTGTGAAGTGCGGCATTGTGGTGTGAGCGGTACCGTTCAGCTGGTTACACGCAAAGTATCGCCCAAAATGTCAAAGCTGATAGGTGACATGAAGGGCGCCCAACATAGCTATGATGCCGCGGTGATAATGTATGAATGTGTCCAAACATAATGGGATCATGCAGTGACTTGATCGAATGTGCATTAGTGTGAACGCCGTAAACACAGGGTTAGAATAGGCACCTAAATTATAGTTGGGTGTTGACAATCGAGCGTCGTTCGCGGGCCGTAGGTTGGTGACCTTTGCGCTAGAAGGTTGTGTTGGAATTTATGTATCTTATAATGGGCTCTCCGTTTGTCTCCAACAAGCATGTCTAAACATCTGTCTAGCTAAAGCGAACATTGAAAGGCGAACAGAAAACTCTCCCTGTGTATTTGTCCCACCAGCGCCAAACACGTCCCAAAACCCTGTGACCTGACAACATTTCAGTGCCTGCGCGCATATACCGCATTGCTTGGTAACCAGTATTTAAGTTGGCCATTTGAAAGTGGATAATCAACCGACCTTAATACTTGCACAGGATCAGAGAAATGCCTGTCAATCGTCGATGAAATTCAGTAAATCTTGCGATTGACACATCAATCAACGCGGTTCATAGGCTAATATTTTTAAGGTGATTCTAATGTGCTACTCTTTTTGCAAAGCATGAACGTAAGTCCATGTCACCAGTAAAACTGGAGTATCACAACGGCAGGCCTAAAATGTTTTGATTTCTACTGGTATGCATACATATCCCCGTTATTAACCTTTAAATCAGACTTTAAAAGAAATTTCAAAAGCTGCCTAAACAAATTGTTAATCTTTCATTGATTGCCCTTATTCAAACAATCGACTCGACATTTTTAATTAAATTTTTGCTTGATATGACCTGATAGGATTTCATGAATCATTTTAACTTGGTGATAAAGTGTGGATCCAGAACGGAGCTCAAGGCTCGATGAGGATAAATCGCATTTTAGGATACAGGACATGCGGGTGTATGGTTAGGCATGATGCACTGTGGTCAAATGGCAATGATTCACTGAGCGCCGACACATTGGAAACCTACTCAACCCAGTGAAATGATTGCATCCATCGGTTGGCTGAAGATAAACTAGTGGAGCAACAGTGTCTAGCCATAACTCTTTTTCCCAAAATTTTTTAAGTATTACTGATAAACAGTGAGGAGTCTGGTGTAATTCAGCTAATTTATCATAGTCACTCTCAATCAGCAGGCTTAGGCTAGTCTGGAAAAGCACCAGACGCCGGTGTTTCGAGTTTTTGGGTTCTGTCAGTGGTGCGTTTCCAGCAGGTCCCTGCCGCGTACGGCCCTCAAAACTTCTGGATGCCAGCAGCTAGTGCCACTTCGACAAGGGTGAAAGCCGCGGACCTGCCTGATTGACAGTTGACTTTGCAAATTACGAACAGTGCAAAGGACAATGGCTAGCCTCACGAGCTAGGACTTTCTGCAAAGCGCCTCGGCACAGCGCAAAGAATTAAAAGACCTACGGACAGAGCTTTATATTGCTGACGAGTGCTGCTATTCGCATATATTGGGGACAAGCACAGGCTGTAAGTTAATTGACCAATATCCTTCAAAAGTAGTACTTCCGATGTTGTAAACTGCTATGGCAGGTTATACTGCCATCAGGGCTTCCGAAGCAATTGGCTTCAATGAGTTTCAACTGCATTCATCCGAAAGTTTTACTCTGTTAGCCTAATAGGGCACGTTTCCATTGTATAGATCATTTACCATTCGACGTGATATGTTCTGGTCTATCAGATATCTGACGGTATTAAACTAACTTGTCTCCATACCTCTCTAGTTTGAGATAGCTTATCGCAAGAAACTTGTCGTACTAAACTATCAGAAATAGAGGGCATTTTATCCACATCACTGCTAGTGATCTCCTTGGAGCTTTTAGGTGGTAAAATTACTCACTGTACTCAGCTAAAGGTTGCATTTTCATAGTGAAATGACTTTGGATTCCTATTTAAATCATTTTAATTCGCCAATGGACAGTAAAGTGAAG